>JBBJLS010000006.1:19747301-19765530 GCA_037577275.1 Bryconaethiops microstoma
TTATATTTTTTCGTAGGCCTAATGTAAATAACGCTTTTTAAAAATCTTACGCATTTAAACCGAATTAAAGAAGCATTTGAACCGAATTAAAATGTGAAAATAGAGTACCGCACTTAAATGAGGAGACGCGCAAACCTGCCCTTCACATTTTATGAAAACCATCGTGCACAGGATTAAAAAAGAAAAAAAAGAATAAAAACTCTATTACTATAAATGTAAAAGCTGATATCAGTTTGCATTTTTATAGTATTACTCCCTCCATGCTTGCCGTCTCAGCCAGGCAGTTTTAACCTCCACCCAGACTCAGCGGCGCGTCTCACCTTCTCTCTGCGGCGCTCCGAGCGCTCTGTCCGGGCTGAGAAGGGACATGAGCCCCGCTAGCAGCAGCAGCACGGTCCCCCGGTGCCGCGGTGCTCGCATAGTGTCGCCCGACTCCCTCGCAGCATCCGCGCCGCCCCCCTATCCCTCCGTCCGCTCGAATAAAGGAGCCCGGCCGCTGATGCTGTTGTTGTTGTGGCCCCTCTGTAGCGCCCCTGTCTCCTCCTCCTCCTCTAATCCACGGGTTTAAAGCCCCTTTGTGCTCTTCCTCTCCTCAGCACCACTCAGCCTGGCAGTCTGGTTTCACTACTCGTCTTTAAACGACCCCCTGTCTTCAGAGATGTGAGGAGTTATCATTTTTCTTTATGAAATCAGAACCAGGCTCTCTGTGGAAGAGCTCCAGCTTTGTGACCAGCCTGTTTTCTCACTAGAAAATGGGAACGACGTCAGAGACGTTATTCCCCCCCACCAGCACCACCACACACACTGATTACACTACACTACACACACACACACACACACACACACGCACACACCTAGTTCTCCTCTGTCTCCATATCAAACAGGCTAGGCACCAACCAAATTGGGGTGTTGGTGACTTTACCTGATGGTGCCAAATGATCATCATAGCCATCATCACCATCACCCTTAATATCAACATAATAAAAAAAAAACACCATAAGCATCCTCATGTTTACAGATAAATCTGCACACACTGTGTTCATACACACGACCTGTATCTGACTGGAATGCCAGTTCGATTTGATATCTGAAGTCTGAGCATGTGCACGTGCAATGAAATTCAATTACACGTGAACTAAAATGCAATACAAACGTCATTTTCGGCATAAACACAGGCCTGATCTGGAGCAGACCTGACGCCATACATCACCATGGACACATTGCTAGAGACTGCTGGTCCATGTCTACGTCATAGTAGTAACAGGGCAAGCTTTGCTCAGCAGTGTTGGTGGTCAAACTGTCTGGCATGAAAAGAGCATTTGAGACAATTTAAGTCTTCTACAGTAGTTTTATCTTAGAATTACATTATATGGACAAAAGTATTGGGACACACCTTTTAATTATTGAATTCCGATGGCTCATTACTTCCAGTGAAGGGCAATCTTAATGCGTCAGCATATCAAGACATTCTGGACAACACCATTCTTCCAGCACTGTGGACCATTTGGGGAATAACCTTTTCTATTCCAGCATGACTGAACCTTAGTGCACAAAGCAAGGTCCATACAGACGTGGCTGGATGAGTTCGGTGTGGAAGAACTTGACTGGCCCACACAGAGCCCTGACCTCAACCCCATCCAACACCTTTGGGGTGAACAGAGATTGCGAGCCAGACCTTCTCATCCAACAACAGTACCTGACCTCATAAATGTTCTAAATGGGCACAAATATCCAGTTAGTTTTTGGAGATTGATGTGCTGGAAACTGAAAATATAGGCAAACTTTAGGCTCTGAGCAATTTTGTCAAATCATGAATGCTTAACTGAGTCAGGCCATCTCAAAACTGGCAGGTCTCATGAGTCCTTCCCGGTATTCAGTGGTACCTACCAAAGATGTTCCAAAGAAGGACTACAGGTGAACAGTTGACATGGACGCCCAGTGCTTATTGATCTATGGAGGGAGCAAAAGCTAGCCCATCTGGTTCAAACCCACAGAAGAGCTACTGTAGCACAAACTGCAGGAAAGGTTATAAATGTTTTTTATAATAAAAAACGTGTCAGAACACAGTGCATCACAGCCACAGACTGGTCAGAGGGCCCATGCTGATCCCTGTACACCACCAAAAGCACCTATAATGGGCAGGTGTGGATGGCCGGGTGTATGTGCTTACCTGGGGAAGACACCAGGACGAAAAGTGGGAAAATGCGAAGAGGGCAAGACAACGGAGGAAGTGTGATGCTCTGGGCAAGGTTCTGCTAGGAAACCTTGGGTCATGTCATTCATGTACATACTTTTACCACCTACCTACATATTTCTGTGGATCAAACATACCTTTCATGGCAACACTATTCCCTAATGGCAGTGGTCCCTCAGTAGGATGTGTCCTGCCACACTACAAAAATTCTTCAGGAATGCTTTGAAGTGTTCCAGGTGTTAACTTGCCAGTCAAATTCTGCACATCTCAATCTGATCGAACATCTGTGGGATGTGAAGGACAAACTGGTCCAATCCATGGAGACCCCACCTTACAACTTACAGGACTTAAAGTAACATCTTGGTGCCAGAGACCACCGCACGTCTTGTGGTGTCCTTGCTTTGACAGGGTAGAACTGTTTTAGCAGTGCAAGGGGGACCTACAAAATTTTAGGTAGATTATTTCAATGTTATGGCTAGTCCAGAAACAGACACAGATATCCACAGACTGCCTTATATTTACCGTATTGCTAAGATGGTCAAAACTGTGGAATTTTGTCAGTCACACCCTGGCTGGCAATGCAAACATCAATCCATCTTTAAATGTTATTCAAGAATTTTGATTAGTAGCCATTAAATAAAATCTCATATTTGTGAACAGGCAGACTACTTTTTCATGTGGGTCTGTTTTTGTGGGATTGTAGTTTGTTGTACTCGCTCATGGAAATATGGCCGCTTGCTGTAATAGCAAGCAGTTCTTGGCAAAACACACTGAACGCAAGACAATCATAACTAGACGGTGCTAACTAGAAACATTACTAAGTAGAAATGTAAGGTGCCTTAGAGATCTGCAGCTCATAATGAAGAAATTAAGATTATACTGATGTTTTGACCATAGAGACAATTTATTATAAAAAAGATGTCAGTTATTTGATGACACAAACAAAAAGTTGAGTTGTTCTTTCTTCTTCTATATGCATGAGAAACATTCAAGAAATGTTAGCAAAAACATATTTACAAAAGTCATGGTCATAGTAATGAATCCTCACAGTCATGGCACATACAGGCAACTCCATGTTAACTTTCTAATGACTATCAACAACTTTTTTTTAAACCATGGATCCCAGACATTCCATCTCAATTATAATGATGCATTGTTTTAACTTGGTATGGGAACAGGATACTAATGCAGGGTCAATGCAGGAAAAGCTACTCACAAAATTAGAGACATGACTTAACTATCTTGTGGCCATGCATTATTTTTATTAAGGACAGCAGGCAATGTAAATAAATAATTCAGGTCATCTTTGTGCACACAAGTAAGAAGAGTGACAGTAAGAACAATGATAGTCTAAATTCCTGCAATCTTGAGTTTTGCAGTGGAATAGGCATCCCATGTAATTTCACTCTGGAGAATGCACTCTGACTCCCTGTTATTTGATTGACTGCAGTGTTACAGGCTGTGTTTAAAACAACCTCTTTCCTTCACAGAGACTCATCTGGTCCAGAATTAAGCAGCAAAGCATCTGGCAGCCAGCGCATCAAGCAATCGATGCCTTTTTTATGATGGACATCTTATAATGCTCTTTGCACTTTGTTCAGTCTGACTCACTTTGTCTCCATCCTCAGACAAATAAATGTGACACCTATAAGAAGTCATACTGGTCTCTGTCTCTTCTCTGCCTTTTGCGGGCCAGCTCAGGGAAGTAGGCGCTGTTGTATGGTCTCTCTCTGTCCCCGATGTCCTTCTCTCCTTCTCCCTTCTTCCCCACTCCACTCCTCTGATCCCGTAGCGTTTGTGCTCGTCTCTTCTCCTCTGCTTCTCTCTTTAGCCGTTCTGCACGCAACCTTTCAATTGAGCTGCCAGGAGACAGAAGGGATTTCATTTACTGTGAATTTCATTGTACTTTCGTTTTAATAGCGGCCAGATCAAATGTACATCTCTCCCGTTACACACCATCCCAATCCATTTCAGCCACTGGCTGAACAGGTTTTAAAAACAAATGTCAGTACTACAAATGTTTTCTTGTTTAAAAACAGGAAAAAAAATGTATTAGATTCTAAATTTGTGTTCTGTGTAACTTAAGACACCGCAATGTTCAAATCATTCATTCGTTTAATACTGAGAACTGCCTAACTGTGCACAGTTGACATTGCTCTTGACTTTGCTCATGTTTTTTAAAATTTTCTATTAAAAGAAGTTTATTTCAGAATTCTGCTTTTTCTGTGAAGAATTAATATCCATTGTGATTTGCTGTCAGATGGTTCTACCAGAAGGACTTGAAAATACACAGAAGTATATTGTAAACCCAGAAGTGGCCATCAGAAGCTTTCATTTTGACCATACATTTTTATAGACAGGAATGGCCATAAGTGGTAGACAGTTTTCAGTATTCACAGTGCAAATGCGTACCTAATTTGAGTAACTTCATACTGCGTGCCCCGCCCCGCCTCTCGACTTCACGGCCCGAGACACGGCCAAGACAGTTAGCAGCTAATATTAGCACCCCCCCTTCAGAACCACGGCCAAGGCACAGAGAGAATTTTTATTTTTGGTGCGTAGCAATTGATTCATGTAGGTGCTCATTAGAGTACTACAGCAAAAAAATTGTGTCAAGCCCTGTTTATAGATAACAGTATGTCGGAGAGCACGTAAGCCAAGTTCAACTGAAACAGGTATCAATGAAAAGTGTCAAGCCTCTGCATCTCTGCGCACGGCCTGATCAACAGTTCCGTCTTTATTGTTATTTCACAGTCAGGATTGCTAGTAAATTCATTGTTCTCTGAGCCATGATAATAAAGGCTTTCATCATTTTGTAGGTAGGTTAATCTTGCTCTGGTACACAAAATTACACAATATACAAATTATATCTTGTGAATAATTTCCAGTGTCAACTAAATGGCCAATTTATTTTGCCAAAATTCTAAACTTGCCAATGTTTTATCATATTTCTATCTACTTTTGTTTTTCTCAATTTTGCAAAATGTTAATTGCAACACTAATCTTTAAAAGTGCTTGCCAGGGACACTTTGAAGCAAACATTATTCGCTTAGCTGAAGTGCAAATCTAAAAAAGCAAGCTTTAGAGAAGAGTTAAATAAACTGTATTTAGAGATAGGGTATGGGTTAGATTTTTAATCAAATCATCATTTTAGGGCAGCTAATACTATAGTTGAGGATTAGCTTTTGCTCAGCATTATAAAAAAAGAAATATAAAAATACTACAGAAAAATGTAAAACGATGTTATTCATTAGGCTGATGTTAAAAGCACTCAAACGAGCACACGAACCATCCTCTAACCACAGCACTTAGACAGAAGAGAAGGTGCACATAGATATGATCATGAGGTTGCTGGGTTGGCAAAATTAGTCAAAAAAAGAAAGAAAAACAAGAAAAGAATTCTCACCTTTCTCCACTTTTCCTCTCCTCTCTACCTCTCTTCTCTTTCTTTTTGTGTTTTTTCTCCTTTCTGTCTTTCACTGCCAGGTATTTCTTCATGTCTGTAAGAGGGTCCAACCGCTCCTTTTGAGAAATAACACAAAATGCCCCATTAGAACCTGATATTAAGGAAATGCTACTACGTGTGGAATAAGTGAAAAAAGAAAAGAACGTAGTGTACCTTTAACTTCTGCTGTTTTTTCTCTCTCTCCTCTTCTGTTAAACTCTTCCTTTTACTCTTCTCCTTTTTATCTCTCTCCTCCTCTTTCCCCTTTTCTCTCTCCTTCAGATACCAGGGTGTGGCCTCGGTTCCAGGGGCAGGACCAAGGGACACTAACAGACCAATTGCACGCTCCTGTTTCTCCTAGTGCACATTGAAATGGGACAAAATTCAAGAATGCATTCAGTGCATTCTCTCACAGCCAACTATCCAGCTGGTGTAGGTGTTCAACCCCAAAAGGACTCCAACACTGGCAGGTTTCATTTAAATATGCTCTGACAATTTTAGACAGAAATGGGTCTGTGTGTGAGGAAGCTGGGGAAGTAGAATCTCTCCTCAGTTATTTATAATCGCAGTGAAGGGATCTAGATGTACATTTCAAGTTGCTGTCATATCTGTGGGTGTTTGGAGGCATACAGTCTTTCCTTTAAAACACAAGCAGCAGGATTACAATCATGTAAAGGACAGGAATGGATTGTTAAGATGTAATCAGTATTCCAGCATCAGTGAATGAAAACTAGTGACTGCCTCAGCAGCAGTCCCTAACTCAAATGTAGCATAGAATCAAGGTAATTAAAGCAAAAATAACAAACTGGCCTCTTCCTTGCAACTGACGAGCACATTCTCTACTCAGAGACATTCATGCCTCAAAACAGCAGGATGGAACAAACAGAAAATTGATTTTAGTAGTTCTTATGCAACATGTTTAATACCTCCAAAGCTGCTGTACCAGTTGTTTTTATTGCTTTAAGCAGTTTGAAAAATAAATCTATAAAATAGATACAGTACAAATGGATACAGATACAAATAAGACAGTGCACCACAAAATACACTACAAGTGTGTGCAAACTAGGGCATTAACGACTTTGACAAGTCGTTTGATGACGTCACCACACAGACGAAGCAGGTGCCCAACAATGAGCAACTTTTATTGAAGTTATCTGTAACATTAGCCTTTACCTTGTACTGCAGCCAAAGGTTTCACATCTTTAACGATGAAATTAACAAGCAGATCTGTGATCAGCTGTTTTTTCTTATCAATCAGAGGCTTTTCTGTAAAGCTACTCCGCTGCTCTAGACTGGACAACTCCCTGCAGTGCAGGTGTCACCCATGCTAGCCAGCAGATGCTGTTTCAGATGGCCGTGCATAACGCTGGTACTTTTATTGTACTTTAACACCGACTGGCAGGTTGTTCAGGTCACCGTGCTGTTTGTGTGGTCTAGAGTGAAGTATCTCCATACATGTGATGTGTGTCTGTCACCTACTGCCTCTGTTGCCATGTCTGTGGTCTTGTGTTTAGAATCTTCTCCACGCGCCAACGTTACCGCCCCTTTTATGAAGTGACTATAATAATTGGTTAAGTCAAGGAACGCATGTCAGCGTAAGTCAATCAGAGGCAGAGATTGCATTGTGTACACCAGCGCGCACCCAAAGAGAGGAAAAAAAACCCCCCACATGGCTTGCCAACCTCTCTTAGGGGTCGCCGACTTGTGCCTCTGACGTCGATGCGTTGATTTTTCTGTTAATGCCCTAGTGCAAGCATAGGGAACAAATGCCAACATGGAGAATAATTTTAAAGCATGCAGGCTTTATACCTTCTCTTCCTTTTTCTCTTTGAGGTATTCTGCATTGCCCTTCTTTTCTGAAGAATCCTCTAATGGAAACAAGTTAAGATGTTCGATTCCGCCTGAACCCCCACTCTGCTCTCCCTCCTGCCTGGATCCTCCTTGTTGCTCTAGGGCCGTGCGAGACTTCTTCCTCAGATACTCTGTTCGCGCCTAGGGGAAAATCACAAGAGACGAGTAATGGAACAATGACTCATCTCTTCATCTGCTTGCCTCAACACACTCATGGACACTCATGGACAAACACTGATAACAAGGTTAAACTCTGAGAGAAGAGCTGTAATTTGGGAATTATAGTGTGAGGACATTTTACAGTTCACTGTACAGCTCTGTATTATTTAATACACTGCATCAACTGTAAATAGCTGTAAACAGTGGCTCATTATCTGCACTGTGCATGTGGCAATAACTATTGATTTATCGGCATTAACTAGACTGTATCAAGTGCAAACTGCATTGCTTGCACCGCATTAACTGTGAGCGGCATAAACTGCAATACTCCGTTGCCATGGTTACCTCCTGCTCTGCGCGCTCTGCTCGTCGCTTGATCTCGCGCTCCTCTTCAGCGGCTTGAGCCTCGTCCCGCCGCACGCGGGCTATATTGTCTTTGTTGCGCACATGCCAGCTTTTCTTCGGTAGAATGTTCATGTTTGCTCACTTAAAAACAAATAAAAACAAAAACAGAAACAAGAACCAAAATAAGCGAGCATATACCTGAAAACCTAATTAAGTATTTAACTAAAAACCTGAATAAGTTTATAACCAAAGCCCTAAATAAGTATACAACCAAAAACCTAAATAAGGTTATGACCAAAAACATAGATAAGTATATAACTGAAAACCTAAAAAAGTATATAACCAAAACCCTAAATATATACAGTACTGTGCAAAAGTCTTAGGCACCTGGGGAAATTATACTCAAAACCTGTTTACTACTGGACAGTAGTGTTAAGTTAGTGTTAAAACATGAATATTACAGTAAACACAACTGACATTATTTCAGTAAAGAGTGGTTTTATGTGTGGCCAAGTGTTCTCCTAACCATTTCCAGACCTCTTTCCTCATGGAAGTCCAATATTCATTTTAGCTACAATCAAATACCTGGTTTGGCTCATTTTACTTCATTGGATAAAATTAGGTGCTGCTTATGGAATTGTATAAATCCACACAATGACTGGAGGCAATGAGCAGAAATCTGAAACCGAATGATCACTTTCATGCAATGTACATATTCACCTCTGCTAGACTGGGATTTTTCTTTTTTTCAGTAGAATTGAAGGATTCTTGCTGAATCATTATTGCATCTTTGTGAACCTCATTAGAGTGTGCACTGGGCCTTTACATTGTTAGCATGAAGAATGATCAGTAGAGCAAGGTGTTCAATATGAATGAGCACTTGAGAACCAGGTTTGAGAACCACTGCAGCATGATGATTGATGATTGCATGTCTAATTTACCTCTGTTCTTGGTTTTGGTGCAACTCTGAAAAAAAGAAACACTTTTTAGTAGATGTTTGCAGATATCCTTCTTATAATGAATTGACGTGATCAAAAAATATTGAGAGTGTAACTGTCATGACATGTGTTTCTGTCTTTTTATGTCCACTGATATGTCAGATCTCCTGTGTTCTGAGTACCTGATGCAACTCCTTCTATTTACAAATTTTGTGTTTCTTTTAGGACATTACTCTTGCTGTTTTGTGTTAAAGAGATGTATATCATTTTTAATATTTTATATAAGAATAGACTGTATAACTATAGGAGGGGAGAGAATTCTGAGAAGCTGGGCTCTGGTCTAGCCTTCTGGTTCATCGTAGTTCAGAATCATCATAGCTATTTTTTGGTTTTAATGTATGCTTGAAAAGACCAGCCTGTGGTGAGTAGAAGGCCCCTGGGCTGCAATGACAAGAAAGCCCCTGGGCTGCAGAATATACTAATTCTGAGAGTGTCAGGAGAACTGAAACAGCTTAAGTAAAGAAGTAGAAATGAGTGTATAAGCTAGTGTAGGTAGTGAAAAACTCGGCTGAGTGTGGGAAATAAAGGAACGAGAGGTTTCACTCTAGGATTCATATTGTTTAGTGGAAGAATTTTTCCTGAGCAGGTATAGAAAATAAAACTGTAAACATTACTTACTGTTAAATATTCTGACTGTGATTTGATACATTCCGAAAACAAATATCCCAACCAGGAGTACAACAAGAAGGAGCACCACCAGGTTTTTCACAGAAAGTTCTGGCAGCCAACCTGGAAAATAGTAAACACTTGAGTATTAATATTACATTTCTTTTCCTGGTCTGTTTGCAAACATTATTTCATGTTAAATGTATTTTCTATTAATCTCCAGATAACTTATGTATGAAGTAACATTAACATACAATATATTACACTGGGTTAGATTTGCTATTAACAAATATATGTGGTAGTTTCATCATTGCTTAATTGTCATGTTCCACCAAAACAAATAAACAAAAAAAAAAAGCCATAACTTACATTGACTGAAAGTGACCAATATCTAATATGTTGCATGTATCTGATATTTGAAAACTAATCCAAGGTTCCTAAGATTGAAGACTAGGTCAGAATTATGTAGTGTAAATTAGATTTTGCTGAAAAATTAGGGATGCCTGAATATCAGTATCAGCAGATATTTCCAACAGGGTCTAAGCAAACATAGTGCCTGCCTGTTATCGTGACAACAGAGGCCCAGAACTGTTTTTTAAAATGTTTTGCAATTATGAGTTTGGCTCACTTATTAGCACTATAATACTGTGAAGTATTCACACGTGTGGTATGAAAACAGCAGAAACCATATTATGTTTGACTTTCAGGAAACACTTTAAATTAATAATCTTTAAAAAAAAAAAGTTTACAGTCCATTTAGTGCAATGCTGTAACTTTACAATGCATGACTGACTTAAACATATTTCTTGGTCTCTTACCAGGGAGCTGGATATACTTCGGTTCAGTTGTGCTTGTGTTCTTCAAAGATACCATGGTTTGTGTGTCTTTTCAGAAAAAAAAGGAAAAAGCTGTTGTAAGTCATACAGGAAAATAAAAATACTCACCTATACTATAGAGAGATTTTATTCAGATTGTCAGTTGCACATGGCATTTATTTTACTTGGTTTCACACAAAGCAATGTATTTCCTTCTTCAGAAATCATTTACAGAATTTCTGTATTCTGGACCTTCTATGCAGGTTTCTTGATACTGATGACATGAGCGAGCCATGTGAGTTGGACTAGTGAAAAAAATGGTCCTGTTTTGTGTAATTCCTGTGAACAATCACAACTGATGAATTTACAAATTCATTACATACTTGATCTAATTTCTGAACATACTCTAATTATTAAAAGCATTGAAATTAAAAATAATAATCTGCAACCAGCATGCATTTCTGGGAATTTTTTAAGAAAACATTACTTCTTTGTGGATTTCTGATCCGCAAATTGAATCTGTCCCACTCTACTGTGTATTACACACAGAAGAAATATTGTTATGACCATGGTTTGTTGGGTCTCTTTATAAACATTTTTACAATATGAAGTAAATGAGAGGAGAAGATTTCAGTACATTGACATTACATAGGATGAAATGAGCAGATCGGTTTATGAAGAGTAATAAATGGATTGGCCAGCTTGAGAAATAACTCTGCTAAGATGCTACATGAGATATGAAAGTTTTTGTAAAGTACTTAGTTAAAACTTTAACTAAGAATCTTAAGAGAATTTTAAAGGTGCACTGATCAGACCTCTAAAGGTCTTCAGGACTGCTCAGACTGAAATTATACAGAATATATGATTTATATCTCTTACCAGAGACTTGGATTTGGATCGAATTTGATCCTGATGCACTCACATTGTTGGCAAAATATTTCTGTTTTGAAAGCACACAACTGTAGTTTCCCGAGTTTAGCACTGAAACATTGTTCAAAATGAAGGTGTGTCCATCTCTCTTTAGAAGACGTTCCATTTTCACTCCAACACCATTTTTACACAGATATATGTGGATCTCTTCACTAGATACATTTTTGTTAAAAATGCCACACTTTAACGATATATCTTCTCCAGCTTGTGCAGTGGTTCTTCCAAAAATGTGTACTGGTTTGAAATCAGGAGGATTGTCTGCAAATAAAAGAAAATAACATGATCTATCAGCTCAGATCAGTGTTCCTAAAACAAAGCATAAAATACATTTCTACCAATAAGACAATGGAATGAGTGTGAATAAAAGAAATAAAATACCTTTTGTTGGAGATACTGAAAAGATCATCAACATTAAAATGTCTTCACCCGGAACATCAGCAGTTGAACATGAAAAACAAACAAACAAGCAAACAAATAATGTTAAAAAGAACAAGAAAAGTGTAAAAATCTGATGAAAAAAACTAACAAGATCTTTAATTGTTTTAGTTTGCACATTAACCGTTGAGAAAGGTCACTCACATATTATGAAGCACTTTGAGTCCATTGGTCATCAAAACCTTCACATGAGCTTCAAAACTGAGTGTGTTTCTATAACCTGATCATGATGGTGCTGAGTAAAACTATTTTAATCACACTGTAGCCAGCCCAGCTCTTCTTATTGGCCAGTGGCAGCTCAGACAGTATTTACAACACTCTAGAGTTTTAGTCTCCAAAGTAATGAAACTCTACACTTTTTGAGGCAATACATAATTATCCTGAAAACACACAAATAAGTTAGTAATTAGGAAAGTGTGTAATGTATAACTTTAATTGAAATTAGCACTGATCATTTTTAGCATTTCGTCCACATTCATCCGTCACCAAATGGTGCATTTCCTGTTACTTTTCTAGCTTGTATGTATGGGTTAGCATGTTAGTAGAGTGACCTTAATCTGAGAAAATCTAGCCACTGAAACTGAAAAACAGGGCAGACACACATTGTTGTTCATGTACACAGACGTCATGACCCTAAACTTACATTGTTCAGTTAAAATAACTCAAATGTTCAAATTAAAATACAAAGGCTCTGAAACCTAAATGGCTCTCCAAAAAACACCAAACACTGCAAGTCATTAGTTTTGTTCATTAGTTTTCTATAGAGACTCCTTTTGAGGGTGTGAAATTCTTGATAAAACTAACAAAAAATTCAGTATTAATTATCAATACGAAGAATACCGAGTTAACATCATAACTGTGAATATTCAAGAACTTAACCAAATCTTTAATTTTTTTGAAAAACTGCACCTGAATTGCTTTTCTTGATGCCCAAATAGCGAGAGGTTAAATTATTTGACTGCTACAGCAGAAGAAAGAGGACCTTCTGAGTTTTGTACATGTTGCATAATGACATACTGAAATTGAAACCATGTCAGAGGAACAGAGGAAACCATGTTGTAGCTTGTTGTAGTGAGATCTTATGTCTAGTTTCTTCTTTGAAACTGGGTAAATAGCATTTATATTTCATTGTGAATGATTGGTCATTTAAACGGTCAAGTACTGATGGATGAATTTTGATTGGCTGTTGGTGGTTATTGTGTTGAGAGAAGAAAGTAGAACTCCAGGAGATGTAAAAATTAACCAGGTGTTAACATTCAAAATTTTATAGATGAAATTTCATGAAATCTGGTGTGCATCTGAAGAACATAGTGGTGATCCATGGTCTAAAACTTGAACTACTAAAACTTTTGTAATGTAATAGTTTTTTTTAAATAAAACTATTACATTACAAAATATTGGCATGGGAATGTATTGACTGCAGAATTTTGATTGGCTGTCGGTGCCCATTTTGTGAGCGAGCCAAATGGACTGTAAGAGTTGTGAACAAATGTAACTAAGTGTAAACAACAAATTCCAGAATTGTAGCCTATGCAGTTTGTGAGATGTTGAAATGTGTAATTTGCTCTGCCCCCTTTTGATGATATTGTGCTAAATTTCATGCACTTACAAAGAATGTGGTAGTGATGCAGTGTGACAAGGTTTATGTTTTAACCTTTATGCCACAAGATAATGGCTAGTGAATTATAGAAAGAAGCCTTTGCAAACATGGCCAAAAAATGAATGAACAAATTATATGAAAAATAAATCCAAGAAGAAATGAATATTGAGATAATCAAGATTTAATGAGATTTATAATCTTTTATTTTAGATTCATGTCTTACATATGTGTACATGTAAATACTTTGAAACATATCTCTCATATAACATTAACACAATATATGGACCAGCTAGACACCTCAGAAAGTCAACATCACATTCACAAAAGCTACATTATGGAATGAAAAGACTTTGTTGTTTCCAACACTGGTCATGTAAATCCAGACCAGCGGCAGTTTTTGTTGAATCCAGAGCTACAGAATATTTTCGTATCTTCGGATTGTTGAGTAGACTTCAAAGGCTAGCATTAAAAATGCAAATATGACGACTCCCAATGAAGAAAGTAATCTTAATAAATTTATCTGCCACTGTGGATCTGAAATGAAAACTAAAAAACTAAACACTTGTTCTTTACTAATATTATTTTAAGAATTTCATAATTCTGTCATTAAGAACACTGAGTTGGTTTAATGATCACTGTAGAGAAACTTAGAGACTTTGGTTTTTTTTTCAATGGTGGTGATTAAAACCAGGCAATATCAAAAACTCAATAAAGCCACTTTTTGCTATTTAGAAAAAAAAGGAAACTTGCATGTGTCTTACACATGTGGTTTTACATCAGCACTAACATTTAATGTAAGTTAAAGTAACAGGATTTCATTAATTTTAGATTTACAATAATTTTAGACCACCTTTGCTAGCTCAATACACATGAAATGTTTACTCAAAGGGCTCCTGCACTGCTGAACTGCTGAAATGATGTATTCAAAAATCATACAAACGTATAATTCTGATTACATTGATGATTGTAACAGTAATACTGACAATATGGTGGTAAACCTGACATTCATATTTGAATAATATTATACATATATATATATATATATATTATATTTATAGAGTTTCTTACCATACACTTGAATAAGAACAGATTTCTCTCCTTCTGCATCATTAACTTCACTGACATCATATTTATCAGCAGTGTACACGCAGCTGTACACACCCGAGTCTTCCACACTCACATTCTTGAAGGAAAAGTGTGTGTAGCTTTGATTAAATAGAGTTTTTGATATCTTTAAAAGGCCGTCCTTGTAGACATACATATGAAAAAGTGCAGGTTTGTCATATGCAGAGATGCTGCAGATCAGTTCTATATCCTCTCCCTTTCTCATAGTGGTCCTTTCAGACTGTATCAATGCATTCTTTAACCGCAGACCCTCTATAATCAATGAATTGTAGCAAATTAGAGGATCACAATGCACAAAAGACACAAAAATTTACATTTGAATATACATTTACATTTATGGCATTTAGCAGATGCTCTTATTCACAACAAGTTACAGGTAGTGTTCAAGCAGTCCACATCTTTTCTTCAAACCTGAAAAGCTAAATTTAAATCAACATCCGCTATTCAACCAAGTTACTGCCAGCTAAGTTGCACAGTTAAAGATGCAAGTACATTTATTGCTAGGATGAACAGACTTAATTAGAAAAATAGTTCATCATGTGATATATGTATTATTTTAAGCAGTGACATCATTTTTGTTCATGCAACTAACTAGCCATTTAACAATGGAGGTGCAAAATGTGATTGTTTTGTGAGTGTTTCCTTGTGTTCATAAGTTAATACAAGATTTTCTTTGTTACCACAGCCTGAGCGCTAATTTGTTTGTAAAGTTTCATTTCTTTTCCTGTTCTGTTTGAAAAATATTTCATGTTAAATGTATTTTCCATTAATCTCCAGATAACTTTAAAAAAGTTTACAATGCATTTAGTGCAATGCTGTAATATATACTTTACAGTGCATGACTGACTTAAACTAGTAACTTGGTCTGGATATTGTTCTCTTCAATTGTGCTTGTGTTCTTCAAAGAATTTTTGTCAGATTTGTCAGGCTTTGTGTGTCTTTCCAGAAAAAAAAGAAAAAAGCCGTTGTGTGAGTTATTAAAAAACAGTGTTAAATAAAAAGATGGAGAGATTTTCTTCAGATTGTCATTAGTATATGGCGTTCAATTTACATTGTTTCGCACAATTAAATTTATTTCCTTCCCCAGAAATCATTTACAGAATGTCTGTATTCTGGACTTTTTTGTCTGATGTGAACTATGGGGTGTCATTTGTAAAACCAGCTTAACAAATTCAGAGGTGTCATTTTTTCATCATTTAGCTCAATTGTCACACATTTAGAGCTACATGTGTTAAAAAAACAGTATTACATTTTGGTACATTTTCTTGCTGCGTAAATGTTAAATGTTAAAATTAAATGTAAAATATATATCTAAATGTTCAATCTAAATATAAATGTTCAATCTTAAATCTAAATGTTCAATATATATCTAAATGTTAAATCTAAATATAAATATTAAATCTTAAATTTAAATGTTAAATATATATCTAAATGTTAAATCTTACATCTAAATGTTAAATATATGTCTAAATGTTAAATCTATGTCTAAATGTTAAATCTATATCTAAATGTTAAATATATATCTAAATGTTAAATCTTAAATCTAATATTAAATCTATATCTAAATGTTAAATCTTAAATCTAAATGTTGCATTCTAAATGTGGGATTTAAATCTAGCACTTTTACAAACGGCGACTCTAAATGTGGGATTTTTTCAGCTCTAAATGTTGAGCTCTAAATGTTCAGAACATATGCTAAATGGCCATGCCCCATTATTACAATTGGCTGTTACTTAGCAGGGCGCTGGACTGCGTGCTGTGATATCCCTCACCAAGATGGGGGATTTGCCTTAAATTATCTTAAATCTGAATGTTTAATTTGTGTATTTAATTTGCCTTATCTGATCCAGCGCAGCATGTAGATAATGATCGCATATTGAACATGAACTGAATTTTAACATGGCTTTAAATATCTGAACAGTTAAATGCCTCAAAACCCTCAAAAATGGTTTTGGCTTGAAATATGTTTGTGTGTGTATATATATTTTAAGCGAAAACCAGTTTTTGAGGCATTAAAATCTTCAGATACACAGAGACAAGAACAATATAAAATAAAAAATCTAAATAAAATCTCAAATAAAAAAAATCTGTAGAAAAAAACTCAATATGAGCATACACTGTGCTATACACAGAAATGCTGGATATGAATACTATAGATAAGTAACGCAATTGAGTGAAACCTACCGAAACAAATGGTGTGGAGATCAGTAGTGTAAGTAAGATTGACGTAAGTAGTGATATTGCACATGTAGACTATTGCACATAAAATACTCCACATAATGAAATGATTCTGCACCCATTTAGAAAACGTGACATGATATTGCACATGGTAGGACAACTGCACATGAGATATTGCACATATTGTATAATGATAATGTTCATCCCCAAATAAGAACATTGGACAATATTGCACATGGTAGACTGTTGCACATCATAGCAAAAATAATGCACATAGTCCTTCACATAATGAACCCTGTAAGAGATTACACAGCAAGAAGCAACAGGCTATTGCATGGATTATTGTGCAGATGTGTGACAGAGAGAGTAGTTGAGTCTGATGGTGGTGGGAAGGAAGGATTTTCTGTGGCGTTCAGTGGAGCACTTTATGCTGGTGAGTCTATGGCTAAAGGTACTTCTCAGTTTGACCACCAGACTGTTGAGTGGGTGATCAGACAATGCTGATGACAATGTTCTCCTTTCCATCATGGTTATTGAGAGAGGTTTTGCAATTGAAGTCTTACAGTTGTTTAAAAGGAACAATTTACTATTATTGTGTGATTGTTGCCATTTAATAATAAGAAAATAATAATAATAATAAAACATTATTGTTATTATTATTATTATTATTATTATTATTATTATTATTATTATTATTATTATTATTATTATTAGTGTGTTTATGATGTTTATTATTTATTTAACATTCTCTTAGATATCAAGTACTGGTGGTACTGTTCCAGTACATTGGGTACATTTTGCTGGTCCTGATAATGCAGCATGCTGTTTTCATGTGTTTTTTTTACTTGAATAAGTAGAATAAGTAGATTTCCTTTATGTTACTGGGCTTAAAGTTAGAGTTAATTTTAGGTGTAGTATTAAGTGTATGTGTTGACATATTGACTGATTTATTTGGACTCTTTCTTCAATATCATATAAGAACATGAAACAAGACCAGAGTATTCCAATGTTAATCTATCATAGCTAATGTAAACAAGTCTACAATTCATCACAACATTCAATAGTTATTACATAGAGGTCTTTATTGTTTTAATCTAAGTTTACATTTCTGATAAGCACATTGGTCTACTTGAAACCATTACAGTTATATAAAATGAGTACATAAGATCATTAAAGATTTGATCATATAATGCACAAAAGTCATCTAATCGTACATGAAAATTTCATCACAAGCTGTTTTCTTTTTTGGCTTCTGCAATTTTCCGTAGACTGCTGTTGCTGTAGCAGGTTGTTTAGTCTCTGTCTTCATGCCTGAAAGGTTTTCGTCCATGCCAAAAAAACAAAAACATTAACTGAATGCACTCAAAACAGTTATTAATAAAAGATATACATTGTGATCATAATTACAGGCAAGGCCTTCATTAACATTTCTCATAACTTTGACTGTGAACATTAACAAAACAGATACCAGATACATACCAGTGTCCTCAGCTAAGCTGTACACTGCACTGCCTTGAGCCAGACTGTACACCCCACCTTGAGCATGAC
>JBBJLS010000006.1:19770857-19791061 GCA_037577275.1 Bryconaethiops microstoma
ACTGCAGATGGGCAAAAACCTCACTGCTGAGGGAGCCTTCATGCTCCTCCCAAGCGTAACAATACCCATCTTTGTTACTCAAGTTGAAGCAAGTAAAGTTGTGCATCTGTAATTTAGTTTTATAATACATTATACTAGCTTTTGTCTGGGGGCACAGAAGAATGCATTGAAGGTCCGTTGTCCAAACTGAAAGTTTGTCACTGGATTCCTTTTTACTCTTAGCTTTTTCAGCTTGAGCCTGAGCCTGAGCCTTTAATTTCAAGTGAGTAGTAAGGGTATCCTGATCTGTAACACGTACATCACACTGGTCTTTTTTGGTATGAACAAAGAGTATTTCTACTTTGTTTGTAGCATCAAAACTGCCTAAGTCAAAGAAATAGCTAAGGCAGATAGTGTTTTTGGATTCTAATAAGTGTTGTGATTGGCCAAGGACATGGGCAGAAAGGCAGGATGATCCAGCAGTGGTAGGAGAGTAAGGTTAGGCAGAAATCACAATTTGGCCAAAAAAACAACTTAGGCAATTATGCTATGAGGCTAACGATATTCATAATTGTTTGGTCCAAAGATCAGTGGCATGTGGCATTTTTCACAATTTAGCACTGTCACAAACATATTCAAATATGTGTGTAGCCCTATGGAAGATAGTTAATAAGTACTAAATTCATAAATACAATAAATATAGAGTAAAAGTAAAAAACTTTCAATTCATTTGTGTAGTTCAAAGTGAAAATGTATGGAATGTTCAGTTTATGTATTTCCAGGCAGTATTACTTGTATTATTTTTTTTTTGGTTTAGTAAATGTATATATACATATTTTTCTTAATGCTGGAAATGTTGTAAGAATATTTTATTTTATGTTTGGGGAAACAAGTATATATATTATGTTAAGTTAATTTCTTACCAATGAGAAACGAGAAGGGGGAGAGGAGATAGCGAGCTGAGAACACATGGCGTGTGTATTCAAAACAGACCCTATTTTAGTGACTCTGCTGTCTGTGAGCACAAGACTCAGCCATTTTGTTTTGGCTACCACACTCACAGGCACGTACAGGCCTGCAACGGTGAATAATTTGGGGTTTAATTGTTTAAGTAGAGATTATCGATAAAGGTATCGGACGGTATATGTTGGAGAACTTAAAGAAAATGATTTTATGTGTATGGGTATATTTCTGTTGGATGTAAAAGGGTATCATTGAATTTGAAGTGACTTGAAAGTATTTTAAGTGCTGTGCTATTATCTAATTGAGTATCCATCAAAGTAAATAGTTCATTGTTTTGTATTTTCGTGAGTGACTTTGATTATATTTGTGTGTGGGTGTAAAGTAAGAGTAATCTAATGTAACCTACTTTCACAGAGTCATCTTTAGAGTTAAGGGCAGCTAATACATAAAAGACAGAATAGATCATAGGTTTAAAGCTTGGACTTTATTATTACTTTGTAAGAAATTACATCTTGTACAAAGGACCCAGGGTAGCTATCCCTGTTTAGTTCCAGAGAGCAAAGGGGTGCTACATGTGATATTGTTAAACATGGTTAGTCTTTACTATGTTAAATTCTGTCAAACTGTTTGAGAACGTGCACATTTCTGAATAAGCTGTCTTCAAACTGTTATTGGTTTTATGTGATAAATGTTCACTATTTTCATGTTTTTCCTAGCATACAATTTTTACATAATGAGTGCTGTTAGAGAAGTACATGCAAGGAAAAGGAGAAAGCACTGCTGGAATGGTGACATTTCAGAAGGTAAAATGAAGGTTGTGTTATTCTAGGGAACAGTGGTGGTGTTGCATAACATCCTCCTCCGCCGAGACTCGACTGAATATACAGTTAGTGCTGCTGAGATATAAATAAATCCGACCCATTTCTCTAACTGAGAGTCTTCTCCAATTACACCAGCGACTGACCAAAAACACCAAAGCCAGCAGACACACACCTGTACCGCATCTCCATGTCTTCACCATCCACTTTATTAGATACACAAATTACTCACAGATACACTTTTACTCATTGTCCACTTTCCACTCACTGGGTCCATCAAGCTTATTAAACCACTATATGTGTACAGTTTATTCTTGTCATATCAAAGGCTCTTAAGTTGTTGTTTTTTTTTTTCATTTAAAAAAGCTGCCACACACATTGTGTGAACAATTCATGACAAATGGATCAGTAGAAAAGGTTCCAAATTACTTGTAATAAAAACTTTAATTTAATGCACATTAAAGATTTTTTCCCTTCTTATATCAAGTCAGCATATTGAACAGCTTTGTAATGACACCAAGGAAATGCAGAGAGTAGCTCATCATAAACATTTATCAGTCATCCTCTATTGCAACCATTATCGATCAGTTTCTGATCATTAGGGTTGACATATTATTTGGGGTGGTCCATTTTCAACACACCGGTATGACAGTGTGTGTGTGGTGCTCATATAAATATTTCAGGTACAACAGCTTTTCCTGAAGTGGTATAGGGTGGTCCATCAAACAAAAGCGGTTCTGTGGTCAGAAGCTAGCGTAGTTAGACATGAGCAGCAGTCTCTAACCAAACACCAGTGAGTTGGAGCTACAAGATAAAGTGGTCACAGAGAATTTCTCAAACTTCCAAACTTGACCCTGTACTCATCAAAGGAATCATTACCTCCCACTTGAGAAATGTACCTGAGCATCTCTACACCTTTCAGCCTTACACCTGAGCACTTACCGACATGTGAGCCGCTGAATTCTCTCAGCTCCATCTGAAAAGCTTCTCAGTCACCACCGGCTCTGCAAACACAAGACCCAGGACCATCAGCCAAAATAACAGCTCTAACCTGTGTTGACCAGCTGAAATCTGACACAGATCTGCTCATGGCAGGTGGTCAGACAGGTGAGCGAGTGCTGGAATCTTTCATGCCTGGACTTTGAGCCTCAGAAAAATACACCTTGGAGACACTTCCTCGTCACTGAACTTGCTGAGCCTCTATTGTGCGTCCAGTCTATTTACAGAGAGGGTTGAAAATTCATCCGCCGAGCCTAACAATTAACCTACTGAACAGATCGTTTCAATTGCTAAGAGGCTGGTGACAGCTCATCAGAGTTGAGAACTAGATGCTGCTTTTAAGAAAAGTTGGAAACAAAGCAACAGTCAGGAGACCATTTAATATTTCAACATTTCAGTCCATTTAACCGAATTTCAACTTAGTCAAATACAGAAGCTAGTGGTTACCATTAAGACCAAAAGTATAGAAGTTGAGTGTCTATATTAGTGTATTGGTAGGTCCTTAGTGTGTTAGATCAAAACTGATGCACTGGGTGTACAGTGTTAATCATTCACTGCTTTAGTGTCTCTTACAGGAAGGTTGTGCTCCAAGAGAACAGGCACCACAAACACCTACACGTCACATCCACAAACCTGTATGACCTTACACAATATAAAAAAGCCAGAAACTGAAGAGGACTTGAATGTAGGAGCTGTGTAAAAACACAATTAGGCGTTTCCATGGGCCCCAAACCACAAAAACACTTCAGAATGATGTCATCTTTATAGCAAAATAATAGAATGAAGATTTTTGTGCTAGTAGCTGCTGTTGAGTGATCTGTTCTCTCAGACATTTACCCTTTCATATCCGACAAAGCAGACACCTTTTAAACTGCCGATTCTCACACATCATGTGTCTATCCTATAGCTTTTCTATAACCTTGATTTAAATAGGAAAATAAGAGACAGGACTGGGACCACAGCCAGACAATCAGGACTGTTTATTGGACCATAATGTTTTAAGACCACCCTGTGGTAGGTTGAGATACTGGACAGCTGGCTCAGAATTAACACCTCATCAACATTGTGCTACACTGGGAAAAAATACTGAGGCCATGTGGAGAGAAATGTACATCAGACTCTGCTGAGCTTTTTAGGACGGAGTTCATAGTGAGCTGTACGGAATCATATCCGGTCTACAGACAAACAGGAGAAAATCCGCATGCAAACCGGCATTAGTGCCTTGTGATTGATGGCTGTTTGATGAATCAATCACATTCTGGCAGTGATATATTCAGTACAGAGAGTACAGTGCAAAAATGACAACAGTAATAATAACAACAATAAAAACACAGTCATCATCGGAACTAAAAACATAACGATATAAGGTTGGTTTGTCTATTTGTATTGTGTCAAACATCAGAAATTAACTAGAGGCCAAGGAGTGAAAAAGAAAACAGTAAACATTGGGTATGGACATGATTAGTCAATAAAGGTGTAAATTAACTGAAATTTTTAACCCCTTAAACCCTAGAGTTATTATTCAGCTCTTACCTTTAAGGCTTTGTAACCAGTAACTACTATAAAGCAATGTGCACAGCAATTACTAGTAACCAGTATGAAACTACAATATAGGGTGTGTAGTTACAAGAGCTATAAGCATGTACATCTTGACCTGTCCACAAGTCTGTATATTTTAAGGAGTTAAACAGAGCATTAGCCTTGGGCCACCACAGCCCTGCTTTCCAATAAGAACCTTCCTAGTACAGACATGTTGGAGAGTGGAAATGTGGTCACTCCTTTAACATCCTCACAATCCATAAAAACAAAACCTGACAGTGACTGGCAGTACTATAGAAAGTCATATAATGTTCCAGTTTGGCCAAAAGTGAAGAGAAACTTTATCCCAACCACAAAGAATGGTGCAACAGGGTTTCAGTGTTCTTTACAGATGTTAATACATTCAGTTAAAATGCATCTCTTACAAAATGAGAGGGTCAGTCATATGGCCTGTATACTCCAAGCCCATCCGCACAAAAGGTAGAGATATAATAGAAAAGTGTAAGCAAGCTATGACTCTGTAACAAGACACAGCTGATGGCTCAGTGAGGCCCCCTGTCTGAATTATACTGAATGTGCTTTGTAATATATTACTTTTGGGGCAAAAGGTGACAAAAACAATACACGTGAACAGAAATGGCATTATGGAACATCTGGATACAAGAAAAACATTTAGTTTGCTGCACAAAAGTAAATACCTGTTAGCCTGGCAAAGCACAATAAACAATCGCTAAATACCCACAATCATTAATACCCACAATTCTTATAATAATAAAAATGGCAGGTCATAAAAACCATAATTTGTATATATATACTTTTAGTACAGTATGTTGTGGTAACATAATACTGTGTCTCTGCACAAATATAATCACTGACAATCTCCAACAACAAATGAATGGCTGCTGTGGGGTGGCACAAAACAGTGCATGATGGGATATATAGTTCTTTTTTGTGTATATACCCAATACTTGCACAAGACACAAAAGTTTCACTCTTTGTCTCTGACTGTTTCATCTCTCTTTATCTCCTTCTCTGCCTCATTCCCTCTCTTCCCCTCTTTTGCTCCACCTATTGCTTTGCCAATCCCGATGCAAAGAAGTGCAATTATATGGATGATGAAATAGATGGAGCTCCAGTAGTTTAGGGTGTCACTGGCCTTCAGCAGGACAAAGCCCATGCACATGTAGTCATAAGCCCTCATTTTGAGGAACCAGTGGACCCAGTCAAAGGCTTTCTGACCACCGGGGCCCAAACGGGCCCTGAGAGACGCCTCCATAGCGGTTTCAGCCGCAATGCACAGAGGAATGGTGAGAAAAGAGAGGTAGTAACCAGCATGGAGACCATGCCAGTATGCACTAATCAACATAGTCCATCCAGCCCTGAGAGAGAGAGAGAGAGAAAGAATAAAAGAATGTGGGAGAGAAACAGGAAAAGAAAAACTCATAAAACAAACATACTGAACAAGCTGAAGAGTGATTCACACAATCAGAGGAGAATTTAGAGAGCTAGGGCTATGTGAGTCTGTGTGTGTGTGTGTGTGTGTGTGTGTGTGTGTGTGTGTAAATCTTACCTCAGGGCGTAGGGTCTAAAGGGAGCATTCGGGTAGATGTAGTGATGGAGCCACCACTGCACAGTCATGTTCCAGTAGCGCATGCCGTGCCGGACCTTCACACAGAAATCTGTGTTGTAGCAGTCGATGTTCTGGATGGTTTTAAAGTCGTACTCTACTGGAGCACCAGGATCAGGGCTGAACAGGATAAACATCACATACTCTACTCACATAAACATTAAATGTGCAGACACTTTGTAAAGTAAATTGAGGATAAGTTCCCCGGTTTCTTGTAAGTAAGCTCCACTTACTACGTACATGTATATTTCAAGAGTTTTACTCCAAAATGCATTATAGACTATTATAGACCAGATGTCTGTTGTGGTTTTTGTTTTTAGGAGCGCGATTTACACATACTTAAATATAAGTTCTACATAAATGATTAATATTAGCATTATATGTCAGCGATTACTGTTTTGAAAATTTATTTTGCTCAAGGTTGTTACAAATGGATATACAGTAAAACCCTGGGGTGATGTTCCAAGAGCACCCACGAATAGTGAAAAAATGCAAATTTGTCATGTCTTAAAAAAAAACAAACAAAAAAAGTGAAAGTGACCAATCTGTCATATGTGAACACACCACAAAACAGCACAAAATTCTTCCTCTGTGTTTAACCCAGTCACCAAGTGAAGCAGCAGGCAGCCAAGAACACACAGCGCCAGGGGAGCAGTGTGTGGGGACGGTAACCTCAGAGGTGCTTAGCAGTCTTAGGAATCAAACCCACGACTTCCTGAGCAAATGCCCTAACCACTAGGCTACCAATGCCTATTTTTATAGTGTAAACCCTAAATATGCCCCAAAATATGCTCCCAAAACACTTTAATCTAATTTTTAAATCAGCTTAATACATTACTCTTGAAGAAAATATAAACCGATATTAGTACTATACAGTGTACACTGAACTGCTGTCTCCCGCAGTGCTAGGATGCAAAATACCGATGTTACCCCTGTATAGACAGTACTGTTATTCATACACACGCATTTTCTTTGGTATGTACTGTTGTTTTCTTTAGTATAAGCAGAGTAAATACAGCAATAAATAAATTTAATTTACAGTAATAAAAATACAGGGCTTTAAGAAGATCAAAACAAAAAACATGAGAACACTCAGAGAAACACTCGAAATAGCTCCAAGCGAGATGCGACAAAGGGCAGCAGCCAATCAGCAGCAAGGAGAAATGAATATAGTTCTCGGATTGGCTACTTTCAAACCTCCCTCATCATTGCTCAGCTTCTGACCACAGGACTGCTGTTGACGAGGTATTATTTGTTTAAGAGTGCTCTAACATGCAAAAATATCTGGCAAAGAGCAGTTCTGTGATCACTGATGGAAGAATCAAACAGGGGTGTCAAACTAGGTTAGTTCCCGGCCACAGAACTGCAGAATGTATGGTTCCACCTTGTTAAACACACATGATTCAACTCATCAGCAAATTAGCAAAACCTTTGTGGGTTAGCAGGGGAAATGGTAATCTCTGCAGAGCTGTGGCCCTGACGGGACCCCCGGTCTACAGGACATCTAATGTGCATCAACAGACAAATTATGAACTCTAGCTGTCTGCAAGCAAGGTCGACCTCTGGCAGGTGAGTGTAGGTTCATAGAGAGAGCTGACCTGTACTGCACTGTTGGTCCTCCTCCAGGTTTGGAGAGCGCTGCCTGTGGATAGCAGCCCAGTCCTGCACTGATACAGCCTGCCTCCGCACCACACCAGGCTGCATAGAACCTCATCCGGAACACGAAGAAAATCACAACCATGTAGAAAAACCTACAACCATAAAGACATACAGAGTATATTTGTGAAGAAAGGAATCAATGTTGTATTCAGTACCACATTGTTACATCAACAGGGAACTAATCTGATCATGTTTTAGTGCAAACATCACCAGCATTTAAACATTTATACCGCTATCAATCACGCTACGTTTCTTTATCCAGTACTAGGGGTGTAACAATGCACTGAAACACTGAATTTGTTTATATGCACCTAATAATCTGACGTCTACTGTATGCACTACAAATTATAATAAAAAAAATATCACACTCTAATAATTAGTTGCTGTATGCAATAATGTGAACATCTCCAATACTCACAACAGGTTTTGTTTTAGTGACTGGTCATCGATTCTGTCCGATGTAGTTTTTCAAATCCAAATCACATTTACATTTGATGTGTGGTTCCGAAGATAATACAGTTTAATAGGGCTTTTTGTTTAAATTTATAGCACAACAGGTAGCACTTTTACAGAGAGCCAAGTAAATGCTGTTAACAGCTTTGGGTCACACTAATGACTCATTATTTTCTCAGCTCCAAAATATTTCACACTTTCTCTGCTGACTTTAATGGTGCGTTATTCATATCTCTGATAGCTGTAGGAGAACAACTAATAAAAACACATTTGCATGTCATGTGAAGGGCTACTAACCACCCTGGTGTGTGGCTCAGACTGTCAAATCAGAGTGTTTGCAAAGCAGGATATTTATTTGCCTATTCAACAATCTTTCCTACTGTAGAACTAAACAGCTTTTATATATCGTGAGTCACATACGTCAATGGGCCACTTTTTAGGTACACATCTCTCGTACCTACACTCACTATCTACAGTATTTTATCAGCTCCACTACAGGAGCACTTTGTAGTTTACAATTACAGAATGTGGTCCTTGTTTCTTGGTATCAGATCTATCAGGGATCAGGCAGCGTTCATGTACGTACACATGCACGCGAACACACGCACACACGTACGCACACACACCATGGCAGTGCCACTGATGTGCTGAGAATGATCCACCAGTCAAATGATAACTGCTCTGTGGGGGATTCTGTGGGGGTTCTGAACACTGATGAAGGGGGTAAATGGGGGCTAACAAATGATGCAAAAAACAGATGAACTACAGTCTGTAAACCATAAAATGCACGTAGATAAGTAAAATGATACGATACAATAGTGCAGATATGAGTTAGGCATATCTAATAATGTGTCTCCTCTATGTACACTAACCCCCCGCTTTTCGCGGGGGTTACGTTCCAAGAGCACCCGCGTATAGTGAAAAACCGTGTTGTTGGGAAGTGTAACACAACCGTGTTGTTGTTTTTTATAGTGTAAACCCTAAATATGCCCCCAAATATGCTCCCAAAACACTTTAATTTAATATTAATTTCCTTTAAAGAAAATGTAAAGGTAAACCGTATTCATACTGTACAGTTTACATTGAACTCCTGCAGTGCCAGAACGTAAATATCGATGTTTCCCCGTATAGACTGCACTGTAACTTATGGACGGGCGTTTTCTTTAGTATGCACTGTCGTTTTCTTTGGTATAAGCAGGTAAATACAGTAATAAATGAATTTAATTTACAGTAATAAAAATACAGGGCTTTAAGAAGAACAAAACGAAAACACTCGAGACGCTCCACAGGGGAAATTCTGGACTGCAGCTGCCAGAGATGTGTCACAGGGCAGAAGCCAATTAGCAGCAAGGAGAAATAAATAACATACTTGGATTGGCTACTTTCAAACCTCCCGCCTCTGAGTACGGGTAACTGTGACGTCTGGGCCTCGTACGCCTCGTCCTCGTGCTGGTTGTTTGTTTGGGCGCGGTGCTTAGCAAGGCTTTCTAACCGCTGCGCCCAAACATAAACAACCAGCACAAGGATGAGGGGGCGTGGCGGACAAGGCCCAGACGTCACAAAAGCAAAAAAAATCTGCAGTTTCCATGAATGTGTGGGAGTTTCTGCGAACAATTATTAGTTCGGTTCTCAGAAAATATCCGCAAGAGACTGAAACCGCGATTGCTGAACTGCAAATAAGCAGGGGTTTACTGTACATCATATTGCCATCACTACTCTCCCTATGAAAATAAACTATTAGTTTTTAATGAGTCACTGTTCCCCAAAAACTCCTTCCTGGCACTCAGTGGTTTGTTATTGTTAGCTGGGTCAGTGGAAACAGTTGCCCTGGTGATAAAAGGCATAAGGAAGCCAAAATATTCAAAAGTTCCAGAATATGCAAATAGTTGACTTGCTCCTTGGTGCTGTCTGGAACACCCCTGTGTGTTGTAAGGTTTTGTGTGAATTAAGTCATGAGGCTGTGTGATTGTGTAGTCTTCATCCTAGTCTGACCTGTGGAGCTGAGGAATGTGCTCTCTAAACATTCCTTCTAAATGAATGGGTGTAGAGTCACTGAAAACGCAGGAAAGGACGGACTCCTGTCCGGTGGGAGACATTAGAATCAATATAAGCCTGTACAAAATCTTCAGCTAGCAGTGAAGTCAATTATGGTTTGTGGTCAGTTGAAGGTCTCATGTTACAGGTTTAGCACAGTAGTAAATGATGAATTCAGGCTTCACAGTACTGTGTTAGTACCGTTTTTAGGGATGCAACCAGTTTATATTGCTGATCATGAGTCATTGCAGACTCTGTTCCAGAGTGTTGTGAATAACTTTTGGGTCGTTTTTGAAATGACTTGCTATTGGAGTGAAGGTTTATAGGTCACAGTAAGTCATACTGTGTCCTAAACCACATCCACAGGTCTGTGGGACCTTAATCAATGTTGTCTGCTCAGACAATTTTGGGCGACTATTGACAATTTAGATGACTAAACTGATCTAATGAAGCAGTTTCAGGCATCAAACATGTAACATATTAGCTGATTGACTGCATTTGTGGTGAGGGTAAAATTATGTGAACAATTACATAGTTGTGTAAATTTGATCTCTCCTGAGCTATTGCTTTAACACCACCATCAAGCTTGAGTCCCGAATAATCTCTCATCTCACTGTAGTGCGTGTGCGGGTGTGTGCGCATGCGTGTGTGTTCACATGTGCCTCTGCTAGCTGCGCTATGTGTCTGAAGCAGCAGCTGGAGTCTTTCTCCACGTCACTGTGTTTTCCATTCAGCATGCCACTGGTTTTAAATAGCAGGCCCAGCCTGGATGTTGAAGGGCTGGGGGCGGGGCTGTGCCTCCTTGGCTGTCCTCCGTCGGGTGATTGAGTCTTGGGGTCTACCATTGGTCTGTCCTCCCTGACGGACCAAGTTTAGAGGGCCTGGGCCTGGTCATGTTACTTTTACCCTGGAAAAGCTGGAGGAGCATGTGACGGACTGTGTGCCCACATCAGCAGCTGCTCTCTCTGACCCCTGCGCAAATCTAATACAAAGATAGGAAGTCAACAAGTTGATACAGTCAGTGCTTCTTTGATCCAATCAGAGACAAGGTAATCAATAGATTGATGGTTTTGGCATTTTGACTGTGGTAAAGCCTGAAAGAGTTTATTTAAACCAAATATGTATTTCTGCTGTCTCTTTTCTGGCGTGCACAGTTATCTGAAAATAATTGAAAATGTTCCTTCCTCCCGATTGGTTAGTGATTAGTTGAGAATTTGAATCGTGATAAAGCCTATTTAAAATTCTGCTGTTGGTCACTCATGAAGACTTCAATTCATATGCATTATGAGCCCCCTTGTGCTCTTTTGAATCGGTCTTTTTAAAGGTTACTTCGATTTTTTTTTTTTTTTTTCCTTCTTCATAGTTATTCTTTTCCCAGTTAAGTATTTCCCAGTAAACGATACCAACTTGATTACTAGAATGATACTAGAAAACTCTGATCACTAGAATAATCTTTAGTACAATGTGCAGACTACTGGATTGCTAGTACAATAGATGCTGACGGTACAAGGTTTGTTAAAGTCAACTTTTTAAAAGATCGCTCACTCTTAACTCTAATCCTAACCTCAGGCCAAGACTTTAACTTAACCCCAGACCTAAGTCCTAGTGATGATGCAAACCCTAATCATCTTAATTCCACCAGGTAATTTTTATCAGTAAGCTTCAGGAAACAAAATGCAGTGGGATTTTAGCAGAAATCACCTACAGTGTAAGAATGTGAACTTTGTTCAGAACTAAAGACTCATTGTCTAGTAAACAGAATAGGCATTAAAGCAGCTGAGGAATGCAAGTGAAAATGGTCAGGGAGACCTGGGTTAGGATGAGGCAATCAGCACCTCATCAGTGCCCGTTTTGCTTAATATCTTGTCAGAATCGGCTGATTTGTTGTAGGTGGATTGTGTTTTAACTAAAGCCTGTTAATCATGGAACTTCCATGTCCATTGTCCTGTCGGCTCTCTGCGCTGGGACAGGCTGACGGGGCACATTTCAGAGCCCGACAGGCCAATAAGGAGGAAAGAAGGAGGTCCTAGTCTAGGTTTGACCTTCGGATGGGCCGGTCTTTTGTGGTTGCACATAAACCCAGCCACTAGTTATTCTTACCTGTCTTTGCTGGGCCTACCCAGGAATTCCAGATTCCACTCATTGGACAGAGCAGTTTGTACAGTGCCTGTATTTGGACGTCCTTCGTGACTCAGGTGAACCGTATTTGCTGTTTTGTGTGTGTGTGTGTGTTTGAGTTTGTTTGCATTTGCATGCACAGTGTAGAATAGGAAGCTAAAATCTCCACCAGAGGTGTGTTTCTGTTTTGGCAGCAGTGTGTGGATCACGTTGAGCGCAGGCCAAACATTCATCTGAAACTGCGCTTCTGTAGGTTCCTCTTAGCAACTTCGGGTCATCTGAAACGCACCGCTTGCTCAAAGTGGGATTGAGAATCGTGTGGAATTTCCCTCTTTTCTGACGTTTGGTTGTGGAAACTTTTTTTTTTCCCACCCCCAAGGTCACTTTTCATTTCCACATCAGCCTTTGAGTTGTAAGTAGTTGTAAGTCGCCTCTACAGAGTTGTTCTAAAGAGATGTGCTGTATGTACTCTATGTATGTATATCTCATCAGTACAGTGTGTGTCTGTATACATGTATATTTGGATTATGCACAAACTGCATACTGATATTAGTAATGTCTATTTTTGTACCAAGGAAATGTAAGTTGCATCTATAAATTTGCTCTAATGAGGTAAAGTTAACCTCTACGGTTTTGCACTGAGAGATCTTTTGTCTGTAGTTTGACATTTGAAGGTGTTTGAGTAAATTGCATTGCTGGTAAAGTAGTAGTACGTCAGAAAAGCGACCTTTTGCTTTCAGTTTATTCCTGCCAAATCCTTGTTGCACTGAATGTGGTTGGAGTTTACGCTATAATTGTACAACATACTCATCATGGCTGGCTGGGACACGTTCCCATTCGCAGGCGATAATAATGGAAGTAGGTGAAAGGTGAAAGGGGCAGTGTGTCCTGACGGGCCAGTGCTGAACCTGATGTGTTCCGTCAACACGCGCTCTCCCAGGTGACAGAGGCTCTGTGACTTTGTGTGACTCAGTGGTCAGGGTGACTCCTTCCAGATCTCATGCTTAATTATCCATTCCCTGTACATTTTCCATTCAGTGGAAGTGAGTTCAAATGCGAATTCATTTGGCTATTTTTAACAGGAGTGGAAATGCTGGGTACCTCCTGTTCACTGTAGCATTTGCTTCTCTGTTTATCTCTGACTTTATCAGTGGTTTGTGTGTCTAGTCTAGACAAATTATACAAATCGAATGTAATTGGTGGTTATTGGCCTGATTCCTACACATATGTAAACAGTGCGGTTTACTTTCCCGAAGAGAGACGAGGTCTGTAGAGAAATTTGGTTTTTAAAGGAACAGTTCTGGTTCTTGTACAATTTTCCACTCACTCCAGATATAGTCAATCAAGACAGGTCTGATCGAGACCTTGCCTCTTTAGTTTAAACCTGTAGTTTAAACAAATGGATCATGTAAGAACACCCCCAAAACCTCATTCAACCCACCTGAACTGCATCAGCTCTTCTTTAAGTTGGACTAGCGGATTTGGTTTTGGACACATTATGACTTACTGTGAGCTATAAAACTGAAAAAATCCGGCATAGACAGTTATGTTAGACATGCACTAGAGCTGGAGAGAACTGACCTTTGATCAGAATCATCTGTTTTTATGACTATCATTCCCCCCAAAACTGATTCCTGATCAACCCTCCTACTCCAGGCCCTGTTGTCTGAAAATTCCGCTAGTTGTGTTTAGCTACCCAAGTCTAGTAGGTGTTTGTCATTTCAGCTATATACACAGAACACTATGAAACAAAACAGCATTCCTCCAGGACCACTGAGCTGCACAAAGAACAGAAACAACACAAGATTTCATAAGTGTGACCAGGACTGGACTACACAGAGTGCAAAGAAGACCAAAAACAGTGAATTTTTATTCAATTTTGTAGCTCACAGTAAGTCATACTGTGTTCTAAACCGCACTGGTGAGTCTGAAGAGCTGGATGTGGATTAAGCTGGTTGGGGGGGGAAGTATTATGGTGATGTTATTTGCGGCTATGTTAGCCGTATAGCTTCGGTGCTGAACTAAAAAGAAACACAACTCCAAACATGTTTTATTCTTTTAAATTCATATCTGGTGAAAGTCTTTTGTGATAAGTAGACCTAAACTTTTACATTGCAGATCTCCAACTTTTCCCTTCTGCTTCTTTCCAAATAGCATAGTTTTTTAACTGGATATGTTGTACTGAGTTGTGAAGTTGCCTCTTGGTTTATTGCAGATTTCTTGATATCAAACACTAGCAAGACATTCATGACCAGTTTCGTTTTCAAAAAAATATTGTCAAATTAGTGTCAAACAATGCTGTCTGAAATCGTTGCTTAAATCACAAATTTTGAGAAAGAAATTCATATTCTGCTTCTTTCATTTTTAATTCAGCTCAACTGGACTAGTTTGTAGGTCCATACTGGATCTGGTCACAGTGCTTGCTGTGTGTCAAAAGGTCAAAGATAAAAAGCAAAGGACAAACTGCAAATATGACTCGCTTTAGATAAGAAAACTGATACCTCAGTGACCCCTGCTTAGTGAACCTTGGAACATGTAGATCATTGTGTGGCCGTCTTAGGGAAACAGGGCTAGTCAGTATAGTCGTATTGATTTTGCATGTTAAAAGAAAACAAAAGGCATAATCAGGCCTGTTATTAAAGTGTTAAATCGATAGCATGAGAAAGGCCTGAGCCTTGTGGAACTAAGTGTTGTGTTTCTTACATGCACTGTTTAGTGTAATTAAACCTGTAAGCTACAACAGTCTCATATTTCTGCTAGCAATTAGACTCTTTACAGCTTACAGCACATTTCTGGGACTAAAAAAACGGTCCTGTTATCCAGATTCATTCATTTATTTATTTTGTTTGTTTCTTATAGGAATGTGTTAACAGAGCAGATGTAAACAGGTCACATGTGTTACATTGCAGATGCGTGCACGCTATCCAAACAAAATTTTCGTATTCAACTATAATCACTATCGTTCACTAACAGCACCTTTTTTAAAGGAACAGTTGTGTGAAAATTAAATGTACTGTTTTCTTCTTACCCCGAATCGATAAGCCGAGACGTGTTTGCCTCAAGCCATGTCAAGATGTTAATCACATAAGCGAGTCTGTTTGAGGTTTAGGTACAGCATGTTTGCTGTGTGCCTGTATGGGGCAGCTGGTGGACTGGTGGTTAGGGTTTTGCCCCTGTAATCAGAAGGTTGAGTTTGAATCCCAAGACTGCCGGTGGCACCACTGAGGTATCCTTGAGCAAGGTACCGTCCCCACACACTGCTTCCCAGGGTGCGGCAACGCTGACTGCCCACTGCTTCACTTGGTGAATGGGATAAATGCAGAGAAAGAATTTCACACTGTGTCCTGTGGTGTGGTATTTTCATGACAAATGGACACGTCACACTTTACGTTATGGAAAAGTGTTTTATTTAAAGAAATCAGCAGGGGTCTTAATATTGAACCTTGCTGCACTCCCTCAACAGATCCATTAGAAGACAGTCATGCAGGCTCACGAGCTGTTAAAGCGGCTGTGTCTGCCTGAGCTGGACGATGTCCGGCAGTACTTCAGCGGCCTGTCCACCCGGACCCTGGTGGGCGTGGGGGCCTTCGCCGCCGTCACCACCTATTTGTATGCCACACGGCCCAAAGCCCTCAAACCACCCTGTGACCTGCGCATGCAGTCTGTGGAGGTGCAGGTGAGTCTATGCTTTATTGTATCTCAGAACCTGGCTGGCTGAGATGGAAAAGGTTGAACGTTCTTTAAATCAAGATCTGTATGTTTTAATTCACGTGCTCCTCAATGTCACTCAGGGGTTGGAGTTTGCCCGGAGGGCAGCGCTGTTGGAGGACGACACGCTTTTGACTTTTTACTATGAAGATGCAACAACAGTGTACGAGTGCTTCACCAGGGGCCTGAGGGTGTCGAGTAAGTAATATTTATCTTTTTATTTATTCAACGTACTGAATTACCACATAGTGTGTGTAATGGTGGGCAATATGGCAAAATGTATCACAATGTTTCAGTACATTTTTCTTGATATTTTTCCTTTTTTTTGGCCACCTGTTTAGTAGGATTGGACATAAAAGAGCTAGTGGCGCCATATTTAAAACATCACAAACTGTGTATATAATGATTTGATCCAGCTATACAGGCCTGATTATGCTCTTTATGCAAAGAACCCTAAGTCCCAGTATGCTCAGAAAGATGTACTGGTGCATAATACGATGCGTCATAATAACGCTAAATATTGTCGTATTGCCCAGCTCAGAAAATGTGTTCATGGTTTTTAAAAGGTGAAAGCCAGAAATATTTCTTCACTCTTTATCTTAGCTTTGATAAGTTTGCTAAAGTTTTTGGACTGCACCGTCAGAAGATTAAGCCATGTAGAATTTGTGTAAGTAATTTTTTTGTCTTTTTTTTTTTACTCTCTTTCAGACAGTGGGCCTTGCCTAGGGTCCAGAAAGCCAAAGAAGCCTTATGAGTGGTTGTCCTATTCAGAGGTAGGAATGCCTGAGGCATCACTATTTCTGTTCTTTTCTACTGAAATGTTCTCTTCATCCATTTTTCTCTCCTTTATCCACCTTTTCCCTCCCCTTTCACATTTCCCTATTACTTTCATTGCGTCTCTGCTTAGTTGGCCCCTTAAACTACAGGCTAAGACCCATTTTCCATTGTTTGGTGAACAATATGACACTAATATATACATTCTGAGTGTGAGGAACTGGGAAACATGGGCACAGATCCAAGCAATTGCAGTTCAGGGAGTTAAAATGAATTTTATTTTCATTATTTCCTTGCAATAAAGATATCTGATAAAAGCACTCCTTCTGGATCTTTTGTCAGTTGATCTAGATTGCCATAACACACGGTATGGACATTACATTAGTATTGCAATTATACCGCAATATATACTGCAATTTCAGTATATTAAGAGGCCCGTGTCATCTTTCTGGAATTTAAAACAAGGCTTGAAGTATCAACTCATACCTTTTGTGATTTAAAAATAACACATTTACATAGCTGTTCTTATTTGGGCTGTAGCAGTTTAGTCCCACTTATTCATCCTGAAGATCTAAGGAGTGTTTCAGCTCTTGGCTGCAGTACAGGACAGCCAATCAGAAAACTTTCTGCGGTATGAATATCGCAGAGACCAGTATTACGATATGATTAACAGACAATATATTGTGCAGGCCATGCCCTAACATGACCTGAGAGCCTGTTACCTTAGACTTGTGATTACATACCATACAATACTGAGTTTACCCTTATAGAGGTTACCCTGTTGCTGAACAGGTCATAGAACCTGATATCACGATATTTCCGTCTGTTAGTGAATATACTGGTTCCAAACACGCTTTTCCATGCCATGGTATTTCGTATCACTTTCAGTTTTCGTCGCATGTAACAAAATCTGAAGATTTGGTCATGCAGTCTGTTTCTCAGTCCCTGTGGGCCAGTTTAGTGCCCTGGATTATCCTGTCCCAGGAAGAGAGGCTTCACAGTGACAGGGTTAATGAAAAAGCCAGTCATTGTGTGGCTGTTGTGGAATGTCATGACTGGTGATGTTTTCTTCTCAGGTTGCAGAAAGAGCAGCAAACCTGGGCTCAGCTCTGCTGCACCTAGGCCACTCCAAAAGCGGCGATCGGTACATCGGCATCTTCTCTCAGAACAGGCCGGAGGTGAGACTGGCATCCCATCAAACCAGTCCCCTAATAAACTCACTGATCCTGCTTTTCAGAGGAATTTTTCAAATATTCTAGGTGGCTAACTGTGAATTAAGGCAAAAGTAAATGTGGTCTAATAGGAAAAGGGCTAAAGATGTTCCTGTTGGGTAATTCTTTTTGCTGGGAAATCCTGATTAGCTCACATGATATTTATTTGTATGGTTTTGCATGGTCCTAACTGCTTATTTAAGTTTCATTACTAGTTAAACTTTTTGAATGATGTAATTTATAGTGTTCACATAATGCTCACTGCCCTATTTGAGTTTGAATTCTGTTCATGAATGCTTGTGGGTGTAGTATTCTCTACAAGATTGCAGTATGCTGTGCAGTATACTAAAACATATTCTTTAACCTAGTAGGCACGGTTCGATACCATATTGCAACATTTTATTAGCCGTAATCGTGTTTTGTATCACTTGAATGACTGACTTGATTCTTCACTCACAGAAATTCATCTGAAACATCTGAGATTGTTCAGGTTGCACAGCACAACACAGAATGTTGTTTTTCAGTAGCAGTATTGCAATAACAGTTAACATGCAGTATATATTGTTCAGGCCTACAATCAATAACTTCCTTTAAAGACGTAATGGTTTCATAAAAATAACGCTGTATCCCCCACCTCCCCACAGTGGATCATCTCAGAGCTGGCCTGTTACACGTACTCACTGGTAGCCGTGCCTCTGTACGACACACTGGGCATTGAAGCCATCGACTACATCATCGAGAAGAGTAAGCCCTCTGTTCATCTGCACTGAGGCTGTTTCAGCCTGATCATTTCTCACCTGTATTTTTGCAGTAAACCTTCCACTATATGGACAAAAGTATTGGGACAGACCTCTTAATTGAATTCAGGCTGTTTCGATCATACCCACTGCCAAAGTTGTATAAAATGAAGCAGACCAAGACATTTTGGACAACGACATGCTTCCAACGTTGTGGACACAGATTGGGGAAGAACCTTTTCTATTCCAGCGTGACTCTGTCCCAACAAAGCAGCTCCATACAGACGTGGCTGGATGAGTTCAATGTGGAAGAAATTGCCTGGTCCATATAGAGTCCTGACCTCAACCCCATCCAGGACCATTGGGATAAAGTGGAACGGAGATTGTGAGTCAGGCCTTCTTGTCCAACATCAGTGTCTGACGTTATAAATGCTCTACAGAATAAATGGACACAAATTCCCACAGAAACTCCAAAATGCGGAAAGCCTTCCCAGAAGAGTGGAAGCTGTTACAGCTGCAAATGGTGACCAACTCCATATTAAAGTTTATGGATTTGAATGCAGTGCCATTAAAATCCCAGTTGGTGTAAAGGTCAGGGGTCCCAGTACTTTTGTCCATATAGTGTATGTCCATTCCTTGCTGATCACATTTCCTTGCTGGTCACAGTGTGTATGTTTGTGTCTTAGCGGGTCTCTCCACGGTGGTGTGTGATGTGCCCGCGAAAGCTGGTCTGCTGTTTGATTGCTTATCTGGAAAGCAGCACTCCCTGCAGACGCTGATCTTGATGGAGGAGTTTGACGCAGAGCTGGTCGCTCGAGCTCAGCAGTGTGGCATGAAGATCGTCAGCCTGAAGGAGATAGAGGTGAGTGGAGGAAAGATTTACTCAATATATACAGTAACCCCCCACTTTTCGCGGGGGTTAAGTTCCAAGAGCACCCGTGTATAGTGAAAAACCGTGTTATGTGGTAAAACAGATGCCTATAAATGCCTATTATTGTAGTCTAAACCCTAAATTTGCCCCCATATGTGCTCCCAAAACACTTAAATTTCATTCAAAACTCAGCTTAGTACACTACCCTTAAACACTACCCTTAAAGAAAATGTAAAGGTAAACCTGTATCCGTACTGCACAGTTTACACTGAACTCCTACAGTGCTAGAATGTAAATACCGATGTTACCTGTATAGACTGTACTGTAATTCACGCACGGGTGTTTTCTTTGTTGTGCGCTGCCTTTTTCTATGGTATAAGCACTTAAATACAGTAATAATTTAATTTACAGTAATAAAAATACAGGGCTTTAATGAAGAACAAATCGAAAAACACGAGAATACTCGAGGTGCTCCATGGGGGAAGCAGCAGCCAATCAGCAGGGCAGCAGCCAATCAGCAGCAAAGAGAAATAAATAACGTTCTCGTATTGGCTACTTTCAAACCTCCTGCCTCTTGAGTACAGCGGTATTTCACCATCCCAAGACGCGCTTTCTTTGTGTTTCTCTCCACTGTACCAAAACCTTTTTATAGTTTTTGAACTTTTGAATATATTATGTGTGTGTGTGTGTGTGTGTGTGTGTGTGTGTGTGTGT
>JBBJLS010000006.1:19795476-19802976 GCA_037577275.1 Bryconaethiops microstoma
TAACCAAATGCTCCACTACCCCCTAAGTCCGTAGTTGAGATACCACACAAAAGCACACACCTGCCATTTCCATCTTTTTGCACCATGAAATAAATGGCTTGCCATTATCGCCCATTTCATTTAGTCAAGCCCATCTCCACTTATTCTTTACCGTTTGGTCAATGTCCGAGACATCTATGCCTTCCTTTAATAGAAGCGCATATTGACGAGCGCGAGTGATGCCAATCAAAGGGCCTATGTCCTGTAAAATATAGCATTACAGGCCATTTATATAGCCATGTTTACAAATAGCCTAAACTTATTTTAAAGCAGGCTGAATACTGCAGACTGTTGCTTACAAAGTGTGATGCTCCAGTCTACTTTAGGCATGCACTTAGGCCATACCTGTCCATTTTCAACAATGAAAATAAGCTCTCGCAGCACTTGCGACACCCATTTAAACTTGTACATGTAAGGATAATGTATGATGTAAGGTAACAAATCAAGGAAGAAATTACTACTGTGCTTACGTTAAACAGATGTTAGATGGGCTAAATGCTTAGTGTAAATCTAGAACAATAAACTGTAATTATTCAATAGATTCAGGACTCAAGTAAGTTTTATTCATTTGAACACAATCCTCAAACAAGAGCAAAGTACACAGCGCTGCCCAGCACCAGCACCAAGTGAGAAGCAGCCGGTGGGAAATGCCCAGCGGGCGGCACCGTGAGGGCCGCGCTGTCCACAACCCGCCAAGCCCCTCCAAGACTTCAGAAACCGCGAGTGGGTCGATGCTGAGGGTCTCTACGTGTAGTGCACCGTGGAAGGACACCGGCTGGTCGACACTGGCTCCACCATCACGATCGTCAGGCCAGGCGTGTTACCCCACACACAGCAGCAGACTCCACCAGGCTGGGCGGAGATCAATGTGCGGCTTGCCACTGTGACCGCCACGCATGCAAAGATGAGGGGAAAGAAACAGCTGGCCATCATAGTGAACGGGGTGTCGGTCAAGCACGAGGTGTGGCTCGAAGACATGGTGGAGCCATGCATCCTAGGGCTGTGTTTTGGGGAACCTTAGAGGTGTAGAGTTAGAGTGTTTATCTGTGGTTATGTGTGTTATTTTGTGTGTTTGAGCCCCTCTCGCCAGTCACCTTCCTCCGGAGTGTTAACTACTCTAGCGGGGTAAAGGGCAAGACGCGATCTTGGTGCTGGAGTTTCGGGAGTGATACCAGCACATGCCTGTGGGGCCCTGTATCCTCTGTATGTGGAAGTCTGTTTTGAAGCTGCCAAAGCTGAGAAATAAAGATGATTTGCTTGAAGCTCAATGTGTCTTTGCATTCTCTCTCATGCTCGCCACAATACGTTTCAAGGACCTGTGGGGACCCTGAGGCTTGATGTCACTGGCATAGACTGGAAAACTTACCTTGCAGAGAGGAAATGAATCGACACACTTCCTCCACACTCCAGTGTGCAGGGCTAGCAGATAAGAAATGTTCCCCATCCAAGGGGAGGCTGCCTTGAGTAGTGTCATCCAACTGAGGTCCACAGTGGGCCGGGCGAGGGCAGGAGAAGGAAGAGCTTGGAGACAGGGAGAGGGAGTCTTCCTCTTCCTCCTCTCCCTCACAGCTGGAGATGTCCTCAGAACGACTGGACTCCGAACGGCACTGAGAGAAAGAATATAGAGAGTAAAAGAGAAAGAGAAAGCGGGAGACAATTAAGTAATCCATAACATTTCAGATGCTAAAATCATCTGCAGTGACAAGGTGCAACACAAACATTTTAAATTAATTTTCATTCTAAACCTGCTGTTAACCCCTTAAACTGCAGCTGTAATTTCATTAAATACTCTGAATTCAAAGAACATTATGTGTCATGTCCTGTTAGTGGCTGATAGAGGTTGTCCTTGTTCTGTTTTTGGTTTTAGGTTTGTTTTGGTTACTTTTATTATGAAGTGGTGGTGGATTTTGTGTATCATTTGAAATTAGTGATTGTGTTTGGGGATTGGTTTGTGGGGTTTTGTGTTTAGTGGGGTTTTGTGTTTAGTCAGTCAACCCATCTGGATAGTTTAGGATTTCTCCTGTCTCCTTTTGTTTAGATTTAAAGCTATAGTTCTATGTCTGACCCTCAAGTCAGTTTTGTTTCGTTCTGAAAATAAAAAGTAAAAGTCTTGGCCATGGAAGTCTGCCCAAGCGCCTGCCTTCATTTGGGGAAAGAGGGAGAACGTGACATTACGAAACTACTAAATAATTTACATAGTTATGAAGGTGAGGAACTGAAATGTGGACACTTTTCCTTGGAGGTACAAGGACTAAATCTGCCACAATATTTAAGCTATACCCTTACTATTAAACCTCTCGCTTTAGTTTGTCACTCAAAACACACCTTTACTGAAAGATGTCTGCCTGATATTTTAGAACAGGCAATCTCCGAACTACTTCTGCGAGGACCTCTACGCCTGGCAATCCCATCCTGCACTATGGCAGTCGATGTCTGCTGCTCTCCGCCGTTGCGGCCCCGGCTAGTGCGGAAGTGATGGCTACAGCTCACGTTGTACCTGAAATGGTAGACCGCAGTTAAACAAGTAGACACTTTGTGTGCTGCTTTGTGGTCAAGACTGATGACCATATTCCTAACACAAGTCTTTACACAAGAACTACAGTTTACTACAAAGAAAGCTGTTTAAAAAATCTAAGTTAGTATGTCAAAAGTAAAACTCTTAGAAGTCTATAGTTGTACTGCATAATTATGAAAATGACAACAGAAATGTTTTTTTCCTTTGTACAAAACAACATAGTGCATACACAGCAATTACTTTTCCTCAGATTCTAAGCATAGTTAAATAATAACTGTTCTATTAACAGACTCAAATATATTGTATATATTGTTGTCACTTGTTTTAATTACCTGAATAAAAAAACAGCAACATGCTTTTGTCAGTGTCAGCAATAATAATAATAATAATAATAATAATAATAAATTACAATAACTTCATGATGTTTAATCTAGTATAAGAGATCAGAACATGTGTTCAGGGTTATATTCTGAAAAAGTAGTTTATTATGCCTTATTCTATATGTACAGTGTGCACTCAGCACCAACAGCTGTACCTCTTAGCACAGGTTTTGGAGCAAAACCTTTTGGACCCTCGGAACTGGCTAGCAGGAGCAAAGCTCTCACAGAACTCACACTTCAGCACTGCAAATGTAGACAAGCATACAGCACAGTCAACTACAGTTTTCTTTCACAGGCAGGGCTGTAACATCCACGTCTTTAACCATGAACCAGTGTCTGGTGCCCCACTTACATGAGGGAGCACTGTTTTCGGACTGCATGGCGAGGGGCATAGAGACAGAAAGGCCTTCTGCCCGCTCTTTTACTGGACCAGTCACCTGTTGGACAAAATATTTAGAAACTACCTAATTCAAACCCTACAAAGTCTTGTTTACCTTACTTTCATTTACCTAACAAATCTGATCAGTACATCTAAACATTAGTCATGCATTTAAAACGTGTAGGTAATGTGTGTAAAGCCAGTTTTGCACTGCAACCTTGAACTTTTCTAGACATTATCTGAAGGAAAGGTATGTCTGGAACACAAAGCAGTCAGACCTTCCATTAAATATGAAAATGTCACAAATGTCTCTACATGGCAGTAGATCTACAAAAGCAGGAGAAAGGACACTCACAGGGAAAGGTTCTGCTCCCTCTTGGATGACGAATCCTTCAATGAGATGAGTGAGCACCTGCGGCTTTACCACAGCCTGTGGAAGAGGGGCTCGATCGCCCTGAACCCCGCCACGAGGCAGAGGCAGAGGCAGAGAAAGAGTTGGAGGCGTAGAGAATGCTACCTCTGGAGCTAAAAAGAAACAAAAATTGCAGACAGACAGACAGACAGTTATTTACGTAGTTCAATGAATAGACAGACAGATATATATATATATATATATATAGTCTCTCACTGATTTGTTCTGATAATCAAACTACTAATTGTTCGTGGAAACCCCTGCACCTACGTGGAAACTGCAGATATCCTCATAACATAAACAACATAAACAACCAGCACGAGGACGAGGGGGCGTGGCGAAAGAGGCCCGGACGTCACAGTCACCTGTACTCAGAGGTGGCAGGTTTGAAAGTAGCCAATCCAAGAACATTATTTATTTCTCCTTACTGCGGATTGGGTGCTGCCCTGTGATGCATCTCTGGTAGACGCAGTCCATAATTTCCACCGTGGAGCGTGTGTGTTCTCGTGTTTTTCGTTTTGTTCTTCTTAAGGCCTTGTATTTTATTATTACTGTATTTACCTGCTTATACCAAAGAAAATGTGCACGCATGAATTACAGTGCAGTCTATACAGGGGGTAACATCAGTATTTTACATTCTAGCACTGCGACAGCAGTTCAGTGTACACTGTACAGCACGGACACGGGTTTACCTTTACATTTTCTTTAAGGGTAAAGTATTAAGTTTAAAATAAAATTAAAGTGTTTTGGGAGCATGTTTGGGGGCATATTTAGCGTTTACACTATAACAATATGTTTTTTTAGGCCTTTTATTTACCACATAACATATTCACGGTTTTTCACTATATGCGGGTGCTCTTGGAACCCCCATGAAAAGCGTGTGTGTATATATATATATATATACACAGAGAGAGAGAGACACAGAAAATATTTGTCACACTGTCCACCAAAATCATACACTGTCACACTCACCAGTGTCCAACGAAGGAGCTGGAGAAAGTGGAGGGGCAGAATCAGTTATTGATGGGCAGCAGTGGGCAGAAGCCTCTGCTGACATCTCGGTGGTTACATCTGATTCTGATTTCCTTTTCAAGGAACCAGTCACCGGCTTTGTCTAGAACACAATAAGGAAAACAGATCTAAATAAATAGCTAAACACTGAAGATGTAAAAGCTAATTCTCACCTAAAGTGTCTCTGAAGTGCTTTAAACACTACTTTTAATACTAACCTGGGCTGTACCAGATTGTTCAAACACGGAATCTTCAGCTGGATTCATGGTGGCACTGTTATCTTGGCCATCGCCAGAGTGACCGTTGGAGGAAGAGCTGCTCTGATTCAACACTGCATTCTGATTGGTCTGCATCTGAGACACAGGGAGGGCACTTTGGGCTGATTTAAGGCACACTCCTGCTCCACCTGTATCCATCGCTGTCACCATGGTGACTACGTTGCCGGCAGAGCTATTGATGGTAACTGCGGCTGCCGCCGTGCCGTCCTGGTGAGAGCAGCAGTTGCGAGCTTGAGCTACAGCTAAAGCCTGCGAGTTGCCCAGCGCGCCTTGCCTGGCGCCCACCAGCTGAACCGGGACGTGTGGTGGGTGGTGCGTGGTCTGTCCGCTGCTGGGCGGTGCCGGTAGGATTGGGGGAGGGTGACGTGGGGGAATTTGCGTGGGAAGTCGATGACTCTGTGCTGTTTTAGGCTGGATAGGCACTGGTCCCGTTCCGTGTGCCACTTTCTCTGTGCCAAGGTTTCCACCAGACTGCTGCAGTGGCTGAACCACTAGCGTCTGAGCCCCCATGTTAGATTTGGGTGCCACAGAGCCTACCGGATAACCCTGGGAAGAAGTGGGCACGTTGGAGGTGGGCACCAGAATGTGCGTTACCGTGGCAGCAGGTGCAGTCACGCCCCGTGCCTGGCATAGTCCGGACGGAGAGAGCAAAAGCTGTGAGAGAGGGAGTGTTGGAGAGGATGTGGAGGATGAAGGAGCAGCAGAGGTAGCACCACCAGACTGTTGGGCAGGCAGGGTGGCCGTGTTTGGGGCCTTGACACTGATGCCAGTCAGCGTTGCATTGCTGGTAGAGCTGTAAGTGGCAAGCTTGGTGTTGGCCAACTGTTGGGGTTGAGCTGCGATCTGCTGCACAGACTGCCCAAACTGTTGCTGCTGAGGCTGAGTCTGGCTAAGTGAAAACGACCCTATGATAGAGAGATAGAAGGGCAGCAAGAGAAAAAAGAAATAAAAAAGGAAAGAAAGAACGAAAGAGAAAATTAAACATTCTGCACAAAAGTTACTTTTCCAACTGTGAGTAGAGGAATACTTGCTGTTTTTGTTTGTGGAAAGCTAAACTAGGACAGATCATTTAAAAGAGCAATGAACCCAGGAATACAGAAAAACAAAGACATGGAAATCTGTCAGAAATTTCATTAGGGTTGCAACTATCAAATATTCAGTTCACTTAACTACTTCATCCACTCAGTGACCAAATCTACCTGGCAGAAGGCATAGCAGGAGGCATGATAAGGGTGCTTTTGTTTTAAAATGTTTGTAAGTCATCAGTGAGCTGCTGTCTAAGGCAATTTCTGCTTGGAATTGAACAATGAACATGCTCTGTGATAGTCAGAGTTGTTATCATGCAGTATAAGTTAAAGCTAACCAGCTCCTCTCTTCTAGTGAGCATCATAGTCTTAAAATTTCGATTTGAAATTATGCACAAACCAAACCTTTTGTTTTGCACCAAAAAATAATACTGCATTAAAATTTGAAGAGGGATTCAAGATATGAAAATGCTGCCCATCATTCAAATTCTACCAGCGTGACCAGCAACTACTTCTTTTAAGGTAAGAAACAAAAGAAGCTGTATTGTTCCAGTGCTTTCTGTAGTGTATTAGACTGTGTTGAAACACGAACATTACAGAGTAACAACACACTGACAATGAAAACCCATGCCAGGATTTTGCCCATAATCAAACTCATTCACTTCACTGACTAATCACTGAAGCCGAACAGAGATATGTTAAACAACGCAATCACTAAGAGTAAAGGCTGTCTGACACGTTGAGAACATTCACTGACCACACTGTTCACATTTACTGGCCATTCTGGAGAAGCATGAACCATATACTTCAGTAAGTGAGCCCTCACCAGTGTCCTTTCTATCAGGAAACTCAGTCTTTACTGCAGCCACTCGGGGGGTAGACACACAGCGCATGGCCAGGTTCTGCACCTGTAGATATGTAAAGCAGGGGGACAGATAGAGACAGTATAAGACATTAAGAAAGAAAGTGCCTCCAAAACACGGCCCAAACTAAGGAGCAAGTATGACCATTTGAATGGAGCAGATGTCAGTCCTACCTGGTCATTGTCTGATTGGTTACTTGAAGATGTAGCAGTGCCTTCCTGCTGCTGCTGCTGCTGCTGCTGTTGGGGCTGCTGTTGCTGGGGCTGTTGCTGAGTAACCGTTGCCACGGCAGCTGTTGCTGTGCCACCGGGCATGAAGATGAGCTGAGGGGTAAGGGGAGCCCTGAGAGAACGATTCACCTGTGGGTGAGAGACAAAGAGAGAAATATTTTATATTTTATAAACATGCTACAAACAGTAACTAGAGGTTAAGCAACTAGAACAAAGTACTGGCATTAGTATAATGACACAAAAAAACAAGAATCTTTCTCAAGGCTCAATAAGTTATATGGAATGTTTTAATGATCACTGTCCAACTCACTCTCAGGTACATCTGACCCTGCCCAGCTGAGTTTCCACCCAGCAACACCGACTGGCTA
>JBBJLS010000006.1:19807976-19821285 GCA_037577275.1 Bryconaethiops microstoma
CCAACCAAACCTGCCTGTTCGATATCTTGACAAGTGAACACTTTGTGAGTATTTTACAGATTCTCAGATTTTAAAGTAATTCACATTAAAAAAGGCACACTGAAGATCATTATTAGACTATGTAGATGTATGTTACACTAAAGAACATTATAACATACTGATAAGGCTTTGTCAAATCAGAGGTTTTATTTTAAGCTAGTTCTTTAAAAACACTGTTAGAGGAAGAGGTTAACTAGCTTTTAACCAGCTTTCATGATGTTTTCCTTTCTCTTCTATTTGACTTCTGTTGCTGTTTCCATATTTAGTTCAGTGCAGAAAGCATGCAGTCAGACACGGCACAAAGTCAGTCTGGAAGAAAATCAGGGGAAGCCAGAGAGCCAGTGGTGAGAAGAAAAGCTGAGGCTTGCAAATCAAGAATAGGAACAGGTGGAGAAAGGGTGGACAAGGGTGTCGCTCTGGAGCAGAAGAGGGATATCATTCAGGTGAATGGGATTTCAGGCCGGAATAAGAGAGGAGAGGCAGGGGATGGCCAGTGGAGGAAGCAAACCACTAACAATTCTTTGAAAGAGCTTAAACTAACAGTAGGAAAAGAAAAACAAAGTGGAAATGAGAGGAAAACTGCAGAGACAGGAAAGAAAATGGAGAAAACTGAAACCACGGATAGACTCATCAAGGAAGAAAAGGATAAAGTGGAAACAAGGAAAGGAGGTGGGGATGGGGAGGCAATTCTTCAAAAGGCTGAAGAAGAAAAGAAGAAGAGCCGGTTGGTTAAAAGTGGACTGGGAGCAGCAGGAAAAGGAGCACAGACAGAAAACGAGGTAAAGAAAACACTGTTGAGAACTAAGAGTAATCAATCATTTGTTGTTGAGGACTATCTACAACTCCTGAAGTTATTAAAAATCGAACTGCCCCAAGGAGTGTTGACTCTAGAGGTAATCGAACACTCAACAGACCCAAATGTCACCCGGGATGCCCAAGCTATTGTTCAAGACCTGGAAAGGTTTCAACTAAGGTTTATCACAAATCCTCGTCTGGGATGCCGTGAAGTTAAACATGCCCTAAATCTGAAAAAGAAGAAGGACGCTCAAGAAATCACCAGGATCATTTTTTTTGAAAGCACTAAAGATTCAGAGAAAACCTTAAGAACGATGTGGGAGACAAATGTGTCCAATATTGGCCATGGGTTTAGAATGAGGGACAAATACAGGACCACACCAGTCTCCACACCTGCCATGTACGCCACAGCGGAAACAAGGAGCTGGAGACGTTTTGAGTCAGGAAAAGACATCGCAAGAATCACAAATGGTAAAAGCGTGAATGTTCAAGAACTTGAGAAAATGGAATTCTGTGAAGAATCCTTGTTCAATCAGGCCCAATCCAGTCCTCAGATGTTTGGATGTTTTTTAAAAAACCAAGCAGATGAAAAGGAATGCCTCAAATTCTTTCATGAACTGAAAGAGATTGTATCAAACTATGAAGAACTGACCTACACCAAATGCAACAAGGTAGAATTTGGGTTTCTCACAGGAAATCTGGACTTTCTAGCGGAAGCCAGGCGCAAGACAGGCTCGGCTAAAAGCAAAGAATCCAGCACACCACTCACAGAGAAAATCATCATTGAATGTAAAGGGACAACCGGTGACATGGTTGACAAACTGTTCACCAAGCCTCGTAATGGAAGTCGCAACGCTCAGTTCATGGAGACCCATGAGTACTGTTACCAAACACAGGCCTATATGTACATACTGAAAAAAGTGAAACTACCTCCTCCTACAGTCAAAGGTGTGATGGTGGTCAGACATTACCACAGTGACAACAGCGCTTCTAAAGATTTCTACTGGAACTTCCTGAAGGAAGACCACACCAAGCAAATTGATGCGCTCAGAGTCTACTGCCAAAAGGAGGCACTGCCACGATTCTTGGCTGTTCTCACTCTCATCTTCCAGAAAGAGACAGATTGAAAAAACCATGAACACTGTTAACACTGAATATTTATTACGGTTGTGCCAATTCGATACTCAGTATTGGTATTGAACCCATATGGGTGAAAATCACAGATATTGGAAAAAAAAACATGGCATCAAGATTGATGAGTCATGACACAAGCAACATAAATGAGCAGCCAAGACTGTGTATCAAATAGCTCCTTACTCCCTACATAGTGCGCTATGTAAGAATTAAAATACAGACATTTGCACCCAAATAGTGCATAATATGTTTAGCCGGAATTCTTTAATGGACAACTTGTGCAAACTGAATGTGGAAACTCAAATGTTATAACTTATACAGTGCATTATAGGGGAAGTAAGGAGGCATTTCAGATTCAGAGTGCACCCAGAAAAATTATAATGTAATATTAATACTAATAATAAGTGGTACTAACATGCTACTAATGATTAGTAATAATTAGTAGTAACTGCTTAGTTGTTTAAGAGACAGAATAAGAGAGATTGGTATTGGGAGATACTCAGGTTTACGGTATCAGTATTGGTATCTGACATGAAAAAATGGTTTCATGCCACCATTAATATTTATAGCATTTTTAACAGTATAACAATAATTTACATTAAACAGAAAATGTAAAACAATAATTTACATTAAACAGAAAATGTAAAACAATAATTTACATTAAACAGAAAATGTAAGCTACTTTATGAAATTATTTCTGATCCATTTCCATGGGACTTGTTAGCATAGGGTGCCTTATAGTCTCTTTCTGTTTATAGTATAGATGTAACCCTTTAGACAATTCATTTGCAGCTATAGTTTTCACAGTTATGAATTTTTACTAGACCTCTAATATCTGGCATCTAGGGTGTCCAGTGTCTTTACTGTGAGACAGATCATGTGTTTGTGTATCCTACTAAGGCTTAACCTCTGTGATATATTTCATTCCTCGTTTACTTTTGAACCTCATTTTCAGTCTATTGTTTCGTAAGAGTACAGTCTAGGTCAAATGCTATGAAAAAGATATACACATTCATAGAATCAGCAATATCACTGACTACAAGTGTTGCTGCAGCAATAGAGTTATGCTCTGAAATGTTCCACTCAGCATTGGGTGATGGGGAGATTTTAAAAAATGTATGTGGGTCAGTGACAAACAAGGATGATGAAAAAGATTTAAAATGCTTGTGCTGTTCATGTTTTATCCAATTCTTTAAGATTTTGTAAAATATTGTTTTAATATTTCAGTTGCAGGTGTCTGTTTTTTTTATTTAAGGAGACTAATATGCTATATAAGTGTATAATGAAGTATATTCTTGTTATATTTGTTTTAAATGCATCATAAAAATATATTGGTACCTTCTATAATCAGTAAGACTGTGACTGGACTGGAGAGGGGGGAGGGGAGCTTGGTGGGGGGCAGGATTAACTGCACATTTTGTACTTATACTTTGGAGTTGATATTTATAGTTTATTTATATTTGTGTATTCTGCGTATACTGTAAAATCTGGAGCCTCGTCTCACTGTACATGCATATAGCTGAGGTGACAATAAAGTTTACATTATTGACTTTTTACTTTCTATTGACTTTTAACTTTGACAAATTGTTGTTATTTAGCAGAAAGAACAGGGATGAGCAGCAAGTTGGGGGCCGGAGAATGAAAAAGCAGAACAACTACAGTCATGGTGATGGAAACTCCCGTTCTGTGTGAACACAGGAAACTAAGAGGAAGTTTGCTGAGATCTTCTTTCTTGTAACATTTCTTCCTTTTGGAGAAAATGAGTGCAGAATTGACAGCAGAAACAACACCAGCAGTAGCTCAGGCTTCAGTTTGGCAAGGTTCTCACATTTATTATGATGAGACAGCAGAACTGGGTTCCTGAAAGATAAATGATAGGGTGAGTCGCTAACTTGACTATGTAGATAACTGACTACCCCAGTTGTTGTGTTTTCCAGTGAAAAGCAGTGTGTATCTGTAAGTACTTAAATCTGTAAGTAATGGGGAATTGCAGTTTTTAACAAAACCAAAATAATTTTGATAGCAATGAGGGCAGTAAGACCAAAAAGGAACATAAAATCCCAATGGTCAAATTTTGAAGGTGCTTCTTGTAGAGGAGACCTAGCCAAGTAATTTATAAGATCAAATACATTTTGTTAATGTTTATTTGGATATTGGATGTGGAAAGAAAAAAATGGTGCCATGTCACCAGCCCAAGTAGTTTTCAAAATGCAGCTACTTGGTGTACAGTTACCAATGAGACTGTAAGACTTTTATAGCATCTCTGTTCAGAATAAAGCAGCCCATATTAAAAATGACAGCCGATGGAGCAGAAGTTAAGTGCCTTGCTCGTAACATATTGATCCACGCCCAAGTTCTCTCTTGCATATCTGGAGAAACACTGGTCAAGATCAAAGTACAGGCTTTAAAAAAATATTTGAAAATGAGGTCAGTATATGAGGACTGCCTTGTTTGTAAACAATAATGATGCAAACAAAGCTATTAGAATGTTAAGAGCTATGAGAAGATCAAATTACTGACTAATCAGTCAACAGACTCATCAGTATAGAAAAAAAAAACAAAAAAACTTTACTTTTGAATGAACCCGAGGGATGCAGTAGAATTTGTATGGAAACTTGATGTTAATTTAACATTAGGAAAAGTATAATTATAATATTAATTATTAATACTACTACTACTACTGCTACTACTATTATTATTATTATTATTATTATTGTTGTTGTTATTGTTCTTCTTCTTCTTATTGGTTATAGTAGTAATAGTAGTGGTAGTAGTATTTTATTATTATCATTGTTATTAGTAGGAGTAATAGTAGTAATGGTAGTAGCAGGAAATATAGTTTGTTTTTTCTTGGCATCCTTAATAAGATTTTTCAAGTTCAGGTTTTCATAGCGCCACCTTTAGGTCATTTTTACCAAATGCCATACATCTTAATTTCGTTATTTCCCCTCTGTTGAAGTCTCCTGACCCCTCTCTCTCTCTCTCTCTTCCTCTCTCCCGCTGCCTTGCCCTCTTCTCTCTCAGTCAGTTTTGTCAATAATTGATGATGCTTACTGGCTGAAAGGGTAACAGGTCTGCAGGAGGAGTCTATTGCCCATTCACATCTGCCTCTCTCCCTCAGTGCTTTCCATCGCTGTGTACACACAGTTCTCACATATACACACAAATCACAGTCAATTTTACTGTGGAAATATTTATCATCTTGCACAAAACAGTCCTTTTGTTTACCTGTGTGTGTTTGTGTGTGTGATAGTGTGCACCACTGGCAACCCATGGACATGCAAGAGTTACTGCTGTCAGTCAACAGACAGCGGGATAGAAGGAAGGATGTAGAGAGAGATTAAATGAGAGAGAGGCAGGGGGCAGAGAGAGAGAGAGAGAGAGCGAGAGAGAGAGAGACAGAGAGAGAGGGAAAAGCAGAAGATTTTAATTTATCTGAATCATTATGCTCCATGGCTGGCCGTTATATGACTGAAGGATTCGGTCTCTGACAGAACAATGGAGAAAAGGAATGAGAAGTTTTTCTCCAGAAAAAGAAGTTTCACCTTTGGAGCCTATGGAGGGTAAGCTCACTTCAAAGAAATCATTTTAATATTAAATAACATCATATATCAATGAATAGTGAATTTAATTGTAGAATTCTTCAGCATAACATGTTTCTATCTACAGAATTGACAAATTCATCACTGACAATGAGAGCAGGTAAGAAACAAAGTGTTTTTTATTAAACAAAAATGTTTTTTATTAAACATTTCTACCAATCTTAGTCAGAGAGGATAGTTCACAAAGCTGAATTTTGAAGTAAAGCTGGATAACTTAAGCCAAAAGTGAAGGGTGTTCAACAGGAACATCAGAGATTTCTCCACATATTGAACAGGCTAAATTTTTATTTAAGTTATGAAAAATTCTTTGTGAAATACCTCCTGAAAAGTCTTTGCTTGTTCCAGTCGGCCGGAGTCCCTAGGCCACAGTATCCTGGATATCCTGGACTCCCCATCCAATGAGACCAAACCTTTTGTCCCCACCAACTCCAACCAGAAGGTAGAGTTGTTGTTGTCTTCAGTTCTTTTTCCAAAAGGGCATTTTCTGTATTTTAGACTGGCAGTGGTTTATAAATCCATAAACAGAAGATGATTCACTCATCCTCAACCTCTTTTTTCATTCCTTCTTTTCCACTCTACTCCAGGTGACTGAGCTGTTTGAGATCATTGAAAAGCTGCAGGTAGATCTGTTTTTGTCACTCCCCTTCGTGTTCATCTTCTCCAGATGTTTGCATGAGCTTCCCGTCCCCAAGCGGATGGTTGTTCTGTGTTTATCTGTTCATAGGGCAGCAGATTAGATGAACAGCGCTGTGAGTTCCCGCCTCCGTTTAAGGTACAAGCCGTTCTTGTTGCTTTCCAAAACAGATTTGTGTATGTAGTGACAGGCCAGCATCAGACTACAAGGAGTCAGCCAACGGCAATGATGCATGTGTTTTTTCACCAAACTGCACCAGACAGCTTTACCTGTTACCTGGAACCTGGATGTAGAGACAGACTCTGTATACAAAACACTAGAGCACAGCTGCACAGGACCAGTAAAAAGACTTAGAAACTTTATGTAAGGCTTATATTTCAATACTAAGTAGACACTAAAGTTGATGCTTATATATGAGGGTATTTCCAAAATAATTTTGGAAGGGATTAAGAATCTTCATCAAGTAGTTTTCAGCAGCAAACAAGCACTCTGCAGAACTTCCTTAAGACTGCTAACAATCTACTTGAGCGAATACCAAGAGTATGAAAATCTGCATCAAAATATAAGATCGTTCTAAAGTATCTATTCATTTATTTATTCGTATGTTCGTTTGTTTATGCTCACTGTTTTACTCCTTATGTGTTGTTTCATAGATTTGTTGTCTTCACTGTTATTCTTTACTAATGAATGAAAATAAAGAACCCCTTTAAGAGTAGGTGGGTTCTGACTGGCCCTGTTCTTTAGGACAGTTAGTGCTTATGAAATAAAGCACTGCTGAAGTAAGAGTAAAATATATTTAGAAGCAGATATGTACATAAAAAGATATATTTATTTGTACAGTTAGTACTACCGATGCATTTGTCTCTTGCTCCTTTAGTCCCGGATCCTGAAGATCGGGGATGGCTTACCTCTCATTTTGTCTCCTAAATCTGGTGGTTACTGGATTGACCCTCCACTGGACAGACGTATGGAGATGAGCCCCACGGCGTCACAGGTTGCATTGGGCTTAGAGAGCTACGACATCATGGAGAGAGACAGCGAAGCCAAAATCTACCAGGAATTCTTCCGATACAGGGTCAGTCAGCTTGATTTTCTAACAAGATAAAAAATATTCTCAGAAGATGAAAAGTTGTTGTTTTTACATAATGACCTGAGGACCCCTAAAGTAATTCTAAAATGCACTTACTTGACCTGTGGATTTTGCTGTTTTTTCTATTTATACATACCAGACCCCATCCTAAGCAGAGTTTGATAATTTAATCAGATGGGCCTTAGCTCTTCTGTACTGGTATCCTCAATCATACACATGGTTAACCTAATTACATACACAAGTGTTCACATGTAAACATAATGCCAATAATTGACAGATGCTGAAGACTAAGCTTGACCCTTATGCTGCTTTATCTGACTTTCCATTTCATTGGAAACCATATAGCTCTTCTGTTCCAGTGTATAGTTAGAGCCTGTAGCTCATCTGTCGTTTTGTGCCAGCCTTGCATTGATGGCCATCTTCCAACCACAGAACAACTTTTGACTGGATATTTTGGGGTAATAGAACACTCTCAACCTAGCAGTGGTACTGATGTTTGTAAAACTCCATGCAAAATTACTGTGCTGATATACTTGAGGTCAGGTGACCATTTTTGTCATACGTGAACACACCATAGTGCCCAGTGTGAACAGCACAAAATTCTTTCTCTGCATTTAACCTATTCACTCAAGTGTAGCAGCGGGCAGTCAGAAACACAGCGCCTGGGGAGCAGTGTGTGGGGATGGTACCTTGCTCAAGTGTACCTCAGAGGTCCCACTAGTACTCTTGGGATTCGAACCCACACTCCCTAACCACTAGGCCACTAGCTGCCCCAAAAATTGTACCAAAAATATTACATCAAATGAAACTGTGAAGTGACTCCAGGACTAACACTTCATTTACCCACTTATACCAGCATGATTTACTCTCAGAATAACTGCTATGATGAGAATGGCCCACCACTCAAACAACACCTCATTAACAGAAGTCCTGTGTTCAGAGACTGACCACTAATGAGTGGAGAAGAGCAGCGTTGTCCAGTCTTATCCACAAGAGGCCATTGTGGTTGCACGTGATCAGTTGTTTTAAGACTGAGACCTGCTAATTAAACATGAGAGATCAGACAAGCCTCTGTTTGTCTGGAATGAAAACCTGCAGTCACACCTGAGACAGGTTTTGTCTGTTTGTCTGGAATGAAAACCTGCAGACACACCTGAGACACTGGGTAGAAGGAACATCACAACAGATGATCTACAGTTTGTAACTTCATACCAATACAGTAGAAGTATAAGGTATAAAGTGAGTGTAAACTAGTCAAATAAACTAGTCAAATAAGACTTGGAGTATCAACCTAAAGCATATTAAAAGGTCTAATTTATCAGGTGTCTCATCTTTTCCTGACCATCGACTCTGCCTCCCTCTTCCCTAAGTACCATCAGTCGTTCACTGCGGTGGATCCCTCTCTGGGGCCACTGGTGCTGTCTATCTGTCTAGAGGATGAGGAGAACAGACTTAGAGTGATTTTGCGGTGAGGCTCAACTCCATCAGTTTTGTAATGTCAGAATGGATTAGTGGTGCACTTTTCTTGTTTTAATTCCACTACAATGTAAAAAGTTCCTCCTCTTACACTTGTGTGGTTTTGTGGTCCTTCTTTAATAAGTCTGAATTGTACCAAAAATATTAAATCAAATGGAATTGTGAAGTTGACTCATTGACTAACACTTCATTTTCCTCCTCAGGATGAATGAGTGCTCTCTGCATGGGACGTTTTCCCTCTCTCTCTTCCAACAACTCCCCACAGCCGTGGAGCTTGCAAAGGTACCTCAGAGAAACCTGAGAAAGAACAAGAATGGTAATAACATGTTTGAACAACAAACAAATGAAAACAATAACAAATGCTTTATTTTTATCCATCTTTAGATGCTGTGTGCCAGTGTGAGTGTGTCCAGCCTCGAGGCGGTCAGCTACCTAAAGGTAATCCTTCTTTCTATCTTTTCATAATTCTTCCACATGAAATCAGCTGAAGATGACTCTCACTCTCTCTCTCTCTCTATCATTTTAGGCTCCAGAGCTCATAACAGCTTTTGATGAACACAGAGTATCTAATAATTTTAAGTTTGGTGTCTTATATCAAAAGGAAGGACAAGTAAGTAACATATACACCTTTGGTAAAGATAAGCAAAAAAGGCTAAAAATGTTTAAAAATATTGAAGCAGTAGTTCTTAAACTGGGGCCTGCAGAAAAAAAGTTGTCTCTATACTTCTGTTTGTTTGTTAAATCTTCTTTGGTTTAACAATCACAATACATGGGCATCCAAGCAGAAACGTACGTCTATAATGTGATAGAACAGCCCCATTCTCTTGAGAAGGTTTGCAATAGCTGCCTAGAAAGTTAGTAAAGAGGACAAACCTCCGGTGTGCTGGACTCTTAAACTAAATGTTTGTTAGTTTAGACACAGTCCCAAACCTTTTTTTCACCTTTACCAGAGGTGCTGATAATTCAGTTGCAGTTAATTGCAATTTTTGGTGAAATACTTTCACTTACACTCTCTGCAATGTGTAATGTTTGTTTTGCAGCTGACAGAGGAAGACATTCTCTGTAATAATGAAGAGAGTGAAGAGTTTAAAGACTTTCTCTCAATTTTGGGCCAAACAGTCAAGCTGCGAGGATTCTCTGGGTAAACAGCATTAACTGGGTGTACATGGACCTGTGCTGCTTTAAAAAACAAAAAGAAGTTAGAAATCTCCATCAGAAGGAGAGTTTTACACGATCTCTGTGACAATAAGCAGTGTTCTCTCTCTATCTAAGGTTTAGAGGTGGACTGGACGTGTCTCATGGCCAGACAGGGAGTGAGGCAGTGTTCACATCCTTTCATGGGAGAGAAATCATGTTCCATGTTGCCACTAAATTGCCCTTCACAGATGGAGATGCACAACAGGTGAGGAACCCTGTCCTTCTGCTTACTGGCCACATTACTCCCCTGTGAAGTAACTACTGAGGCCAATCACAAGGAAGCGTATGATGTGGGGTAAAATTTTTAATAGTCTTTATTGGTCTTATAAATACTGACATATACAACCAAAACAAATCTCTTCAAACAATTAAAAATAAGCGCTTAGATCAATATATATATATATAGAATTATGAAAAATGCATATTCTATATTTTGCGTCCAATTTTTTATTGCATTTAGCATTTTGAATTAATTTTGCATTCATTTACATTCAATTACTGTAATTTTTTATTTTACTGTACAGTTACATTCAATTACTGTAAATGAACTTATTTTCCCTTACTGCCTTCTTCTCCTGAACGTCCAGCTCCAGAGGAAGAGACACATTGGGAACGACATCGTCGCTGTGGTTTATCAGGAGGGCCACACCCCTTTCATCTGTGATGTCATCACCTCCCACTTCCTTCACTGTTTCATTGCAGTGAGGAGGGTGAAGAGGGAGAATGGAGCGGATGGGGGGGATGGGGGGGCATTTCAGGTGGGTCAGAAAAGTAACTGTGTCTGAAATGATTCAGTGCATCATGAAATCTTGATTTTCATAATTGGATTTTATAACAAATAAACGTTATTTTGGTATGATTCAGAATATTTGTATACACATTAAACACAAAGTTTGAGGCTAAATATACTGAGCATTTCAAATTTAAAAACAAAGAAAATGTTATTTATTGATTAGTATTATTAGAATAAATTATAATCTATTCAAATATATAATTACCAAAAACCTATTAAACCATCATGTATGACTGACAGGTGTCTATCACTGCAAGGGAGGATGTACCCCCATTTGGCCCACCCCTCCCCAGTCCTCCTATTTTTACAGAGGTAAGAACTCATGATTTCCACTTGCTGGATGTTCACTTGTCTTGCACTAGATATAAAACGCACTCTGAAACTTGTATTCGCCGAGGCACATGATGCACTAAAGATCTACACTTAATTATTGTACTTCAGTATTTTGGAAGATTTGTTCATTACCTGAGTATTGATGAAATGAAACAATTTTACTTTGCACTTTACATTTCCAAAAAAAACCATACTTTTTACTTTGTATATTTTCATTTAGACCAGGAGTGGCCAACCAGTCAGAGACCAAGAGCCACATTTTTTACTGTGTTACGGCAAAGAGCCACATCATACACAGACTTAAATGATCTTGCCCCTACTGGGAAACTTGACGTTATTTTCATCTCAAGCACATGCGCATTTGTCGAAAATACCGTATTGAATAGAACTGTGTGATTCATGACTCACCTGGGTGAATCACCCGGATCTATTAAATAACTCACAAATCACGAATCCGAGGTATCCATTGAACTAAATACTTTGAGTCCTAAATACACCATGTCTAAATTGTAAACTCCGTCACATAAATACATCTTATAATCATTAAAACATCAATTACTACCATAAAAGTTGCACAACTTTGCAGTTTCTTTGTACCACCACACTTAAAAATGAGGTATAGCCTACAAACCTACAAACTTCGTGCAAGGTTGAATCCTCCTAGTGGACTCCTTGTGTCAGTCAGAGCCGAAATCCCACAGCCGAAAACTTGCAACCGAATCTGAATCGCTCAGAGAGCGGGTTTATCACTCACACGAGTGGGATAGCGCTCCCTGAAAGACAGTAATGAGTGAATCCACAGCTGATACAGCTGAATCGCCCTGTCTTATTGTCTTGTTTTATTTGAAAGTGATTCATTCTCATCATTTTACTTTATTTTAAAAGACGATTCAAACACTTCAGTTGACTCGATTTGGCAATACTGACTCAAGTGACTCACACACCCAGATCAGTTTAGTGAGTGACTCAGAGGGAGCCGATTCCTAAATAGAATCCGAGTATTACAGCTCTAGTATTGAGCTCAAGCGAAGCGAACAGTCACATTAAAAAAAAACCAAAAAAAAAAACCACAAACACAAACTTCAATATCAACGTAAGAGCCGCACGAAACCAGAAAAGAGCCGCGGGTTGGCCACCAGGGGTCTACAGTAATTTCAGATCACTACCTAATCACATATGATCATCTTAATCATAATTTAAGCACGTCCCCTCACTTTCGTGTCAATCGTGTAATTACGTCTGTCACAGCTCAGTTTTATTGAGAATTTTCCAGAAATATCAACCCCATTTCGCACTCCATCTTGTCCAGCAGACCTAGATAACCTAACTGAATGCTTCGAGAACTCTCTTTGATCCACACTAGACTACATCGCACCTCCAAGACGTAAAAAAGTCAGAGAGAAAAAGCTGGCTCCCTGGTATAATGATCAAACACGTGCTTTAAAGCAAAATGCACGCAGACTAGAACGCAAAGGGCGATTGACTAATTTGGAATCCTTCCACACCGCCTGGAAGGAGAGCCTTAGAGACTACAACAAAGCACTTACCATGGTACGCTCTGCCTATCTATCATCTCTCATTGAATCTAATAAAAATAACCCCAGGTTTCTGTTTAGTACTATATCTAAACTAACTAAGAAACAGGGAGGTGCAGAACCACAGGTTCCTGCAAATCTTTCTAGTTGCATTTTTATTAACTTTTTCAATAACAAAGTAGAAATAATTAGACAAGAAATTCAATCTAGAAATTCGACTCATTTGCCACCCGATTCAGCAGATACAGATACTATTCGAATCTCAGCTGTAGTCGAGAAATTGACATCTTTTAACCCAGTCCAAAAAAACTGAACTTTCTGCAATTATTCTCTCTTCAAAATCCTCTACCTGTTCACACGACTCCTACAAGCTTGCTTAAAGAGGTCCTACAAGTAATCATTGGGCCTCTACTAATACTAACGCTTCACTTAGTATTAGTCATCTACCGAAATCCTTTAATTAGCAGTTATTAAACCGCTGTTAAAAAAAACGCACCTTGATCCATTCGAGCTCTCTATCTCTAACCTTCCATTTGTATCCAAGATCTAACTGTTGTGGCACAACAGTTATGTTCACTACTGCACAAAGACTGTGTATATGAAAAATTTCAATCTGGGTTCCGGCCTCATCATAGCACAGAAACAGCCTTAGTAAAGATAGTAAATGATCTTTTACTGTCC
>JBBJLS010000006.1:19825766-19835766 GCA_037577275.1 Bryconaethiops microstoma
CTCACCCACTAGATTCGCTGAAGATTGGCTATTTTTGTCTGCTGGTTTTACGAGCATGGATAAGATGCTGAGCGCTGTGGCTGCAGGCAAAGGCAAGTCTCTCATGAAGTGTTGTGTTCATCTGGCTCTGGGTCCGACTCAGGGTCGAACATATAGCGCTGGATAGCGCCTCTATTTCATGTGTGTTAAACACGTAGCGTTACAATGGGATGGGTGAGGCGTGGTGAGCAACAGCTTATTTGCATAAAAGTGACAGAACCCTTAAATGGTTTGTTTTGAAAGGGACTGAAACTGTCAAGAATAAAGCTGGTGAAATCTCTTTATGTGAGAGTGATTTTGTGCAAAGATCTTCATGAACATGTTTTGTAGCCCATAGACCTATTATAACTAAAGTGAGTTTTGCATAATATGTCCCCTTTAAGAGTTATATCAGTCACTGAAATGCTATATTATCATATAAAGTAATGGTGATAAAATTGTTACTCTTTTATCTGGTCTTCTTTAACTTATGCCAGTAGTGTAAGGTTTTGTCATTTCTTCTTCCCTGAGATGGTCAGTCTACTTGTTCAGTGTCAGATTTCAAGGGGCACTGCATACTGCAAATTATAATGTAACTCCTTCCATGAACCTCCATTAGTTTTCTACTGAAGCACTCCACTTAGTATTTGTTCACACCTTTTTGAAAGTTTCAGAGACTGTCGTGCAAACAAATTCCTTATTGCTTACTCATGCTGACTTAATAACAAACATTTTTATTGTATATGGTGTGGTGGTGAAGATAAATTTTGTATAAATCTGCTGCATATTAATATTTAGCCTACATCCTCGCAGCACTTTTATCATCTTTGTACAGGACTGTAAGCAGATTTAATTTTGCAGAAATGTGACCTATTGTACATATAGTTAATAAACCAATTGTCAAATGTGTACTACACCAACTGCCTACTTTTTTGGATCAAAAAGAAAATATTAATGAATATGATAAATGAATTACACTGTAATATATATTTTCAAACCATCTTGATCCTGGTTGCGAGTAAACTTCAGGTTACACGTCCTGATGCCAGACTATCTTCAAAAACACAGCAGTGATCATGAATGGAGAGCAGTTTCCTCAAACTTTGAGAACAGTGGCAACTTCTCCAATATTTGTGTTCCAACCCTAACCTAGCACACCTGTTTCAGTTCATCAAGGCCTTGGGAAGCCGCTGAATATTACAGCTTTTACAGTTTTGGAAGTAAATTCTGAAGGAGGGTACATTCCTGTTGTAAGTCAGTCTGTAATTATAAACATAGTTGTTCTTATGGCTGCAGACTTCATCTATGTTCATGATGGTGGTGTACAGATATAACAAATATACAAGTAGTCATTGATTAAGCATCCAAGAAAGTAGTTGCAGCACAGTATCACGGTCACGTCTTGCCTCCATCTCCAGGCACGCAAAGCAGGCACACTGACGAACTCTGATTCGACGTGATACATTCTTTATTTTTAATAAATCAAAACAAAAAGGCACGGTGGCCAGAATAAGCTTTAAACAAAAGGAGAATGGAGAGAACACCTGTAACTGTGATGGTTGACCGACACTTGAACAAAGAACATTATCCCTTATATACATAAAGTAAAACCCCAAAACCCAATCCACAGACACAAACACTTAAACAAAACAAAAGACAGCCGTAACTAACATATAAATCCCCATTTCCCTTCATAATACAAGTCCCATATTCATTAACAGAAAAGGGCGGCCTCTAGTGTCTCCAAGTGTCACAGTCCCCAGCCCTGACACTCAGATGTTGTTCAGAGTTTGTCTATATATATGTTTAGGTCCCAGAACTTATGTCTGTAAAATGTTTTTGTTCAGTTCCACTGTTTTTATATTTTTGGATCTGGATTTTTTAAAATTTTCACATTTTCAGTAATGCCTCATTTGTCATGTCTGGGTATTAATATCTTAAAACATACTATATATATCCTCACCAAACATTCTAGGACGGAGGGCAAACATGTTCTCAGTATGACTGAACCATGTATGTTTTGTACTATCAGTTTTCTATAAAACAGCAAAGCTGAACATAGAAATTGTTAGATGCATGGTCATTAAGGGTGCAAAGTGCCAATGTCTTTCAGTATTTCCTTCATACACAGAGAGATAGATCATTTGAGAAATATTTTTCCTTGATAAAACTTCTGGTAAGAACATGTGGTAGCCTAAGTGGCTCTCTCAAACTCATGTATCTAAATGTGTTTCCGCATAAAGGGTTGGATGTATTTACATGTTTGTACCTTGACCATGCATTATTTTCTGTTACCCTAACAGTGTCATTCATTATAACTAACTTAATAATTACCAAACAAATTAGGTAGGACATACATTCTCAATTTAGGTCTTATTACATGGTTTAACTTTTCAAACGAGACAATATTTTTCTGTCTCTTGCTTTTGTGCATCTTGATTATCTTGTATAACAAAAATAATGTAAGCTTGGGGACCAATTCTATGACAGAAAAATGCGACGATTCAAGAAATGAGTTATTCACACTTTACCCGGTAGCTAGTTGTGAAAGTGTTATCTGGTCTCCGAATGGAGGCGTAGGTTCGAATCCCACTTCTGACATGACTTCGGGTGGCTGGTGACCACCTTCATATTAAAGTCTGTTTGAATGCAGTATCATTAAAGTCCCTGTTGGTGTAATGGTCAGATGTCGCAAGGCTTTTGTCCATATACACTAGACTGCGGAGAAAATGGGAGCTTTCAATCAGGTTGTCCAGCAGGAGGCGCCTCTCGTTCTCCACAGTGTAAGTTAAGTGACTGCCGAGCATTTAAAGGAGGGTCTACTTAGTGGAGGTGCAAGTAAGTGAAATCAGTTGTCATCAGTTTTTGCAGCACTGTTCAAATATATCTTGTGCAGAGCAAGGGAGGTCTTAATCTACGATTAGCAGTCGTGGAATCCTGTCATACTACATAAGCCAATTTTATTATATTCCTGTTACATTACCTTCATAACAGGCAATATTTTAACATAAACCCAGTTACTCCAAGACTGCTTGAAAAAATGTCTGAACAGTAGCTTTGGTTTTCCATTCTGTGGCACACCAGAGTAGTCCTAGCATCACAAATCTAAAAAACGTTTGAAAAATAACATTTACAGTTCAAAAGGACCAAACCTTGTGTTTCTCGATTGTATGGTGTATTTCATACTGCATGTGTAGTTTTTCTTCCATCATTTTTGCTGCTCTTACCTTTGTACTGTTCATTTTCTGGCATGATGCAAATTTCCCACTTATTGGACTAAAAGCTTTCTTATTAAGCACTTGCATTACTTGCACCATTAAACAACCTGATTATGAATGTTTATAGAAACATTCCCAAAAGAAAGCATAAACTACATTCAAAGAAACACCAATATGTAACATGAATTGAGCCAATTTTATTGAAAAAGCTGGTAGGGATTAGACAGTTTCCTCTCCCTCCCCACACCATTTAAAAGTTTAATCCTCCTCCTCATCATCACCACCACCAGCACCAGCCTGGCCCTTCTTGGCGTTCTTCCTCTTTACACGTCCAGGACGGCCACCTCCGTATGGTGAACGCAGGGAGAAGTCGATGTGCTTCTGACTGTCCAGCCTGACCACGAATGAGGGGATGTTCACCACTTGCTTGCGCACACTGCAGAAGAAACATGGGGTGAGGAAGCATCACAGATAATACAACAGACCTGACCCTACCTCAACCCAGCTGTAGGTCATTTACTGCTTTCTCTCTCAAGGCCTCATTGACGAGGAATTCATGACACCACAGGAAATCTGACATGTCTTTGATTTAATCATTGGCCACGAAAGAGAGCACTGACCAAAGCATGTGCCCCAACATTACCTTTCCCCAGTCTTGCACGTAAATCGTTCCGGTCCATGGCCAGCTTTGGGGTCTGGGCACTTTTAGAGGCAAAGGTATACGGCTTAACCGCCGAATTGACCTTGCAGATATTTCATACACACTCCGCAGTGGAGCTAATACAGCAAGTGCTAACAAAAGAGGAAGCACAACCTCAATACATGAAAATAAACTACAGAGTTTATATTTATAAACATTAAGTACTTCCTTTGCAGTCAAGGCAAAGTCAAGGGGCATAATTAGCATAACTAAACTTCAGGTGATTTAGTATCGTCATTCCTTACCGGATGTGCCTCTGGCGGATGAGAACACGGGCATGGTGGATGCTCTTGGCCAAGCCCAGCTTAAAGACCTGAGTCTGCAGCCGCCTCTCCAAGAAGTCCTCCACCTTCAGGCCCAGAATGTAATCCAGCTTCATCTTGCCCTCATCCAGCACACCAATACGCACCAAACGTCTCAGAAGAGCATTACCTACACAAAAATTTACATTCATGTATATCAAGATATAATAGGCCTAAAGCACAGCAAATACAAATAACATTTTAAAGTTACAATGCAAATCAGATGGCCTCATTCACGAGGAATTCTTGGCATCAATGAAAATCAGAATAGTACTTTAAATCATAGGCCAACACTCCAATGGCACATGCCACAAATCTCCACTTTCTGGATATGGTTATAACATACCCTCAAAGAGCCGCTTGGGATCCTTCTCATCCAGGGTGAGCAGCTCTCGGGCAGCCTTGCGGATTTTGGCCAGGGTGAACTTTACTCGCCACACCTCACGCTTGTTCCTCAGCCCATACTCACCTGTCAAGAGCCAAGTAGTTAGCCCAATCTACTCCATTAAATAATAAAAGACCTGGGCTCGGAGAAGTCAATGTTTATTCTCACCAATAAGTTTCAGCTCCTGGTCGAGACGGGATTTCTCGAAGGGTCGGCGGGGGGTAACGTATGTCTTGCGACAAACCCAACTCCTGGCAACGGGCATGGTGAGTTATTTTGCCTGTAAAAAAAATAGAGGTCATCAGAAATTCTCTTTACAATAAATAACCATAGTTCATCTAGAAAAAACATTAAGGAAGACCTTAACCATCTCTATTACAAACATTTAAATCCCAGTCAGAAGTAGATGAAGGAACATAAGGCCATTAATACTTAAGTGAAAGACTGAGAATGTGGGCTTAAGAATCTCGAGTCTCTTTGCATGATCATCTCCAGATCATAAATGTATTCAAGTGCTAAAGAGCTTGTGTTCTGTGTCACCAAAGTGGATCAAATTTAACTACGACTTACAAAATAAAGGTGAAATCCTAAAATAAAATAAACCTTTGTCACACAAGTGGGGAAACTTGCATTGTTACCGCAGAAAGTGGACAGTACAAAGGGAAGAGCAGCAAAAATACAATAAAAGCTTGACAACGTAGTACCAAAAGTACATTATACAAACACAAAAATGTACATATTTGTGACTGCAAATCAATGCATATAAAGGGGACGAAAAGGTAGGTTTAGTCACACCCAACGTTTTTTCCAGAATACATGAAGCTAAACAAACCAACTTGCAGCACAGAGAAAGCAGCAATAACTGGTTTCAATCCTCTTAAGGTTACAATCGACTTCAATTTACAAACCTAAAAGGATAAACTGGCCAAAACCACAGAAGAAACCGGTTACTAAGGAATCAAGTGGTTCAGACGACAACGCAAACCCACATATAAGTCACTGCCACACTGTATTGTAAGCTAAATTGAGCATATTATGAAAAACGTGGCTGTAAATGAGCTTTGTGTCCTCCAGGCCCGCGAGTCCACGCTGCTCTGAAGATGGCGCCTGAAAACGAGACCCAACTCCAATACAGAAATTAACACCAACACTACACCAGTGGGGAGCCTTTTAGGATTAAATATGACCGTTTATATGTATGTAACGTTGACGTGGCACAAAAAGTCTCACTAAACGAGGATATAAGACTGACAATTAGAAGTCGCTCCAACATTACCTGACTGTCTCAGGCTCGGAAGGGAAAGAGAGAGAACGGAAGTGCAGAGTGTTTATATAAGAGCCTTACGAACTACATAACCCACTGTGCCCTGCGAGCGAGCGCGCGCGCGCAGTAACACATGGGAGATGGTTTACTGCAGGATGGAGAATGCCACTGAAAACTTCTCAAAGTTCTCTACAAACTACACTACATGGACAAAAATATTGGGACGCCTGATCATTCCACCAACAAAGACTTAAAGCCTTATAAGCTCTTCGTTTTCAGTTTTTAGTTTAAGCAAAAATTATACAATTCTTTTCAAACAGATTCATTGGCCTTGGCTCATTTTCTGTGAGGAACATAAATCAGAAAACATTGACATTGACCTCCCCCCGTGTCCCCCACTTCACATTTGTATTACATACAGGGTCTTCGGGTCCACTGGACCCGGGGCTGGTGCAAGTGTGGAAATCACAGGTCCTGTGTTCCCTCATTTTCAAAAGGAAAACCCTATGATGGCCTCTGATGATATTTTTTTGACATGTTGGATATCTCCGCGTACAACGCCTTTATCATTTGGATGTCACTGAGCCCAGAGTGGAATAGGGGAAAGCTACAGAAGAGGCGTCTCTTTCTTGAGGAATTGGGGAAAACACTGGTGAGACCTCAAATTGGAAGAAGGCAACATCTTCCAAGAACCCCAGTCTCTGCAGCCATTTTGAGGAGGATTCAGAAAGAAGATGATGGTGCCACATCCTGCCAAATTACAGAACCATCATCTGCACACCCTGGGGTGAGTGTTTGATGCTGGTGCAGTATAGTAATTTATGTTTCTGAGAAAGAGGAGTAAAGTTTTAGTAAATATCCTTATCTTTTCCCATAAATTGTGGCCGGCAACAAAAAGAAGTGCTGTGTAGTGTGTGGACCCAAGATGGACAGAAAAACACAATATACATGTACCCAGTGCAAGAAGTACATTTGCAATACACACACAGTGAAACTCTGTGTGGTATAGGCATGAAAATAGCCGTGTTCAATGGGACTAATGTGTTGTTCAGACAGATGTGTAAATTAACCAGAGTAGGTAAAATTTCTAATGAAATTCAAATAAATAATACACTATAGCTTTGGAAAAACTTGCTTCATTTGTAAATTTGTTCATTATTTTCCAGTTATGCCTGTTTTATGATGCATTTTCTTATTTTGTTATATTTTAATATATAACATTTCTATTCATAAGTGTGATTTAACAAAGGTAAAGGGAAAAAATTTAACATGTTTTGTTTATATTACTTGCAAATGGGATGAAGTAAACACCTGCTGAGAAGTTTAACAAAAAAGGTTTGAATATGTTGAATTAAAAGCCCCAAAATGCAGTGGGTCTCCCTGTGTAACCAAAAAAACGAAGACCCTAGCAGGGTTAATAACATTGCATTCAGGCTTCAGTATGGAGTTGCCCCTCCCATTTGTAGCTAGGACAGCTTCCATTCTTGTTTCTGTGGGAATTGGTGCCCATTCATTTTGTTTACCGCATTTATGAGGTCAAGCACGGGAAGGCTCGCAGTCTCTGTTCCAGTTTGTCTGACAAAGTTCAAGATGTTGGATGCGGTTGAGATGGAAGTGAGGGTCCTAGCCCAAACCCAGAAAAACAGGTGTGTCCCAATACCTTTGTCCATAGTGTACCCTAAGGCGCTGGATTAAATCTGACACCACAAAGTCGAGCACAGTGTAACAGCAGCTGTCGAAATAAATAATGCACAATACTATATAAAATGATATAAGGAAACTTAAATAAATGTAAGTAAATTTTACAAATCTATTCATCAAGCAATGCTTTTAAACAATATTACAAATGTGTTAGCCTGCATAATCTCCTTTTCACATGGTACAGCACTGATATAGCGAGGTTTTACCTGTTTGACACTAAAATCATTCACACACTACACGGAAATTAGAAATAGCCAAACAAACTTATTTTTAGGTGCCCTAAAATGCTCCCCACCACCAAACCACATTGCTGTTTTCTGCCTTTCCCACTGAGCAAAGAAAAGTTTTGAATGTATTGAAGTAAGTAGTGAAATTCTATTGACTACTGCAGATAAGATAAAGTGTAAAGAGACCATTTCTCAGCACACAGTGTGAACAGCACAAAACTCGTTCTCTGCATTTAACCCATTCATTAAGAGAAGCAGTGGGCATCAAGGAACACGGCATCCGGGGAGCAGTGTGGGGGCAGTACCTTGCTTAAGAATTTCTCAGTGGTGCCACTAGCAGTCCTGGGATTTGAACCCACAGCCTTCTGATCACAGGGATAACACCCTAACCACTAGGCCACCAACTGCTGAATCGCTTCGTTGTATTGTACATAATGAAGTGATTCAGCACCCATTAAGAAAACTTATCATGTGGTACATGGTAGCACATAAATGTTGACAGCAATGACAGCTGTAGGAACATTATGCTTTGACAGACATCCGTCACGTCACGTCACTTTTAGTCAGACATTCAAATCCTGAACAGAATATTGACGTCAGAGACGGGTTACAATCAGATGCCAGATATTGAACCTGATTTGCATGTCTCGCAGATGTAATATACACATAGTCTGCATGTCTGGCAGACGTCTCATGTTTGCTGAGGTGTTTCTCATGAGTGTGGGCCTGTCAACAAAACTACTGTGTGACCGCAGTGCGCCTGATAAAACCAGGGCTGAGATGATGACTGTACAGATTAAAATTGCAGTAAGGAAGAGAACTCAGAGAGGAAATGCAAAACTTAACCTGAAACTAAAGCCATAAAGTTGTGTGCCACATTACGTCATTGTAAAACAAATATTTGAATATAAATGTACACTTACAGACTGTGGACCCTCTGTTTTAATGCACAGTGTGCCAGTCACCCTCTACTTAATTCATCATTGGTCAGTTTCTGGCCACAGGACTGTTTTTGACCAGATCTTTCTCAGCACAGCAGCGGTGTGTGTGTGTGTGTGTGCGTGTGTGTTTGCGTGTGTGTGTGCGTGTGTGTGTGGGACACTGTACCTGATCCTCTCATATATGAGCACAGCATAGCTGGATTTTCTACTCACACACTGCTGGGCTGAGAGAGAGGGGACTATTTATAAAACAGTGTAACAAGATTCTGGACATGTGTTGCTGTCTATCAGGCCTGCTCACTGACACACACATACACACACACAAACACACACACACACACACACACACACACATCAACGGACACATGCCAGTCCCACAAAGGTCTGTCAGTGTAGGTTTGCAGTCGTGTGCCTAAAGCAGACGCAGTCTGGGGTGATCTCTGCTTTTTTTGGTCTTTTTTTCTTTTTTTTACTTTAATTACTCTTAGATTGTTCTCAAAGTCGAGACTCTTCGTTTTTCCACTTTCCACGTTTCTTTTACATTTGCTAGGACCACCTATTCGTTCACGAGTTTTGGACTTTAACCTCTCCCGGCCTGTCTTCTCGCTTTTCGGAGAGACCTTTTCATCCATACTTTCCTGTCTTGTGTTCCTATTTTCCTCCCTTCCCTCCCCTTCTTTGCCTGTACTTGTTTCTTGTCTCTGGCTATGCACCATGCTGTCCTCTCCTACTGTCATTTTGCAGCCTTACGGACTGCCCATGTACCCGCAAACCGCCTCCTGCTACCCCAGCTTAGTACAGGTAACTTCTCTCCTTGCCTCTCTCTCTCGCTTTCTCTGTCTCTCTCATTCTCAGTGTCCGTCTGTCTCTCTTTCTTTCTCTCTTCTGTCACTTTTTTATATTTTTCTTCATAATGTAACTTTTTGCTTTGGGCCTTGTGTTGTTACAATCTGATGAGTAACAATAGCCAACAAACAAAGCCAAAAGTAAGAATAAGAAAAAATGTCAAAACAGCACAATGGCTCTTATCAAGTAATACAGTAATATTTTGCTAATGTTACTGGATGTAAGATTAAGTTAAGAAGGAGCTGAATCACAGAATTGAACTCTTTTGGTGTTTTATTTAACACCTTTGAAAAACAAGAGTGTAAAAAACCTCACAAAAAAGCTAAAATTCAAAGGAAAAATAAATATATACTATAAAATTGGACTGAAACCTGAAACTCACTCAGGACAAATATCAA
>JBBJLS010000006.1:19838257-19853445 GCA_037577275.1 Bryconaethiops microstoma
GAGAGCGAGAGAGAGAGGGAAACATATCACTATTTTATCTAAGGTGGAAAAAATAAATCTGTAAGAGTGGACAAACACAGCCAGATCTTTAGAGGCTTCCATCTATGGAGAAACCAGTGAACTATGTTTGAGGGATGGCTGAGCAGGAAAGTTACTGTGTGTGTGTGTGTGTGTGTGTGTGTGTGTGTGTGTGTGTGTGTGCCCGTTATATCCCGTTTAGTCCTTGTAGCAGGACATACTACACTGTGTTTAACATGCTTTATTTTACTTCTTATGTTTCCACTTCTCTTTGATCGTGTCACTCGGGCCCATGAGTCGACTCTTCAGCACATTCACCTCAACAGTAATATACCGTTTGTTTTAAATTCCCTCTTCTTTTGCCTTTACCATGACTCAGGGCCCTTTCTTCACAGTGCTGGTGGCTGTACATTGAGCAATTTTTTGTCACCCAGTCTAAAAATCTTACTTAAAACAAAAAAAAAAACTTACTGAAATCATCTCGGTGAAGTGAGCTGAAAGAGTAAAGATAGTGTCTTAAACCTCACACTACATTATTATACACACTATATTAATGAATGCACTTCTAATGGTGATGTCCTGCATTTTTTCTTCAGTTTAGTGTAACAATATGTGGTTTGAAATGTAGCCAGTGATATACATGAGCAGGAAATCCTGCTAAGGTTTCTGAAAAAAAAAACTTGTGCTCCAGTAAAACCACACAACTGAAACAACTCCAGGTCTGAGGTGACATTCACTGTAAGGTATCAACCAGCTACAACAAACCACCAGCTGTTAGCTGTCTGACTTACAGTAAAGTGATGGTTTGGTTTTCCCCTCATTTTCCTTATTCTCAGTCAGCTAAAACATTTTTGGTGCCCACAGTGTGCATTTTAAGTTTTTAGCACGAACCTAACAAGTAATGAGAACTCTGCATGCTTAGCACACACATCACATTCTTGCTTTAATCCATGTTGAGCTGTTATGCCTTAGAAATGTTTTTTTTGAAAGGTGTGGCATACATGGACAAATGTACAACGCTTTACTTTCCAGAAGCCTGAATTTAGTTCATTTTATTGTTTTTATAGGTAACAGTAGGGCCTACAAGAAATAGGGCCTGTCCGAAACCACATAAGCAAGCCTATTTAAAATGACTTAATGACTCAATGTGGTGTGAGGCAAGTGTGTAATAATTTGGGCAATTGTATGCAAGCTTTGATTACTAGTTAGCTACATTAGTCTTGTAGCTTAGGCTCCACTTTCTAATCACCTTCCTCTGAGAGATGAGGAGACTAACATGGTTATATTTGGCTTGTGCTATCTACTGGACAGCAGGCTTTGGCCTCTTATCACCGCAGACTCTGTTTAGTGTCTGTTTAGCTGACAGACAGGTGGAGCAGGGGGCTGACTGACAGGGACATACCAGTGCAGCTGGCAAGGGACAGCCCCAGAGCCTGGATTTTGTATTATGATTGGTGGATGTGTGGGATTTAGGGTGGGCTGGGCGGATAAGGGGGAGGCATTAAAGCATGCAGCAGCTGCTGGTGGTGCTAGGGCAGAGAACAAGATGCAGTGAAGGGGTAAGACAAGAAATTTGCTTCTCGCTATCTCTTTCTAACTAAACCTCTCATTTTTTACCTCTTACTACTGGAGTCCATGACATATGGTGTTGACCCATTGTTGGGTAATGGGCATGTGAATTTATGTACTCTGTGGACATTTTATTCAAACATCACCTTTTAAACTGTTTTTTGGGGGGGATTTGCAAGAAATGTTTTAGTGATACGATGATGTTTAAATTATTCTGAAGCATCTGCCTAGTAACCTGAGTGTAAAAATGCAGCTTGAGCTTTTCATATCAGCACTGCAGTCCAAATCTACATTTTTATGGCCTTCCAAATACCAAGAATGTCTGATTAAGCTGATGGCAACAGTGGAAAACGGAATATTTAGTCTGCTATATTTAGTAATGCTAAGAGCTTGACTTTAATTCATAACTTTAATCAATATGTATTAATTTGATTGTAATAACAGCATCCCTCTTTCTCCTTCACAGGGTACCCCTGCCCAGGAGGCAGGGCCAGGGAGTGGTGACCCTGCCCTTCCTCAGGTATATGCCCCACCCCCTTCATATCCACCTCCTGGACAAGCCCCACCGACACCAGCTGGCAGACTCCCCCCCCTTGATTTCAGCTCTGCTCACCCCAGTGCAGAGTATCCGGACCATCATCAGCTGCGAGTTTATCAAAGCACCCAGCATGATGGGGCAGAGGCTATAGCTGCCAGTAATACGGTAAGGGCAAGCTGGATCGATAAATAGTTAATTGTGGGGTAGTGGTGTTACACATGAAAAGCATATTCAGCAGGCAGAGTAGCCTAAAAGACATATTCAACAAAAAGTACCTCCCCAAAACCTTAAAAGCACAGAAGAACAGGTCATAAACTAGTCAAGAACTTCAGCAGAACATCTGATTACAACAAGTGTGCATCAGCATATCAGCTAAAATTGTCAGGGCTTTTATAAACAAAATCTCAAAACTCAGAGGTTGGTCAAATTACAATATTGCTCTTTTTTTAACAGTGTCCTTGGGTGCTAGAAAGGCGCCTATAAATAAAATTTATTATTATTAATATTGCACAAATGCTGTCATTGAATGTGTGTGAATTACACACAAATTTGTTACTAGCAACTAAATGACACTGGATAAAATATAAATATAATAAAGTTGAGAACATGGAACTGAGTAAACAGAACTCGTTATACCCCACCGATGATTAGGTTTAGGTCTGATTATATACACTCTTATAGCACTTAAAGGTTAACAAAATGCTGACTCTGGCAAAAATAAAAGTAGCCAAGCACTTAACAAAAAAAAAAAAGTATCAGGTTCAAAAACTTCTCAGGTTCTGTGGCCTCTGACATTTGCAGCATTCTTCCCCTTTTCTGATTCTCCCAGTCTAAAATAAAACATATAAACTACAGAGTTGGGAATATGAGCAACAGAAAAGCGGAACATATGCTGAGCCACTAGAACAGAATGTTTTACATAATTAAAGTTACCAGAAAAATTGAGGCTAAGTGTGGTGGAAGATATATTGTATAGGACACAATATATTGTGTGATATAGTTTGAGTTTGAAACATTGTCTATTTTGTGTCTGCATTATAAACTAGGCCACAAGCTTTTTTTGTTTGAAAAACTCCTCAGCAGTGTATCAGAGCAGTATCTGAACAGTGTGTCTGATAAGATCTCTGTTCCTCTTATGTGATGACACATAAGACATTGACCAGGCCAGGGACTTCTCTTGCCCTGCTATACATATCCCACCCCCCACAGAGTTCAACTATAACCATGTAAGGCAATCCAGCTGGCACACACAGCGGGGATCAGAGGATGGGGGCGGGGGGGGTGTTTGTGAAACTTCTCTCTCTGTCGCCCCTCCAGTCAGGCGTTTGGACACGGCTGATTTAAAGTATGTTTCTTCACACCTTAATGACTTTTCTAAACGCCTATGCTTAGATGTTTGTAAGACAAGTTTAAGAAATGCTGTTGATGCCTGCTGATGAATTACTGTCAAAATAAACACTTTAAAATGTAGAATGTGTAAAGAAAAATGCCCTGGGACAATGCATGGAAAATGTTAATACACAAACACCAAATGATCCTCATTACTATGCATACTGTGTTAAAAGTGGAATATCTGCTGCTAATGTTTGAGCTGTGCAATGAGGTAGGCTTGGTTTAAATAAGATTTTTGTACCTCTGTATGACCGATTTCTCAGTTTTTATTCGCTAAAATGTGGACAGTAGTAAAACCAAGGAAAGTCACCGTAAATGTTCACTGGTAATGTGCATATATATGCAGGTCATACAGGCAGGTACATATATGTGGAGACTGGGGAGTCAGAACTTCCCAGTAATATCATTACTAGTAAGTGGTCATAGAAAACAGAGCGGTACATACAAGTAATGTGTGTGTATTTATGCTGTAGTATGTGTGTGACCATGTAACCAAATAGGCGTACATATAAACTCAAACAGCTGGGGCCTGATAAGTTCAGTGACAGGTGTTAAATGAACTCATGGAATTATATGTTTTTACGCTGGGTTTAAAGGAATAGCTCAATCAAACATCCTATCTTGCTAACAAAGAACAAAAGCAAGTTTATGTAATAGTAATATGAGTTTCAGTTCTCTTTCACTCACTATTAGCCACATCAGCATTTCTAACTATTTCTTCAATACTGAGGAACTGGTTGTGCAGGCATTTGTCGATGCATCAAGGTCAAGTGATGTCAGTATAAAGCGGTAATTAGTGATTTATTATAAAAAAATGTCTTCAATTAGGGAAAAAAAGGTGAGGACATATCTGGGTCAGTTGAATTGCTCTGTGTGGCTCAGCCTGTGTGTGTAGTGTGTAATAAACAATGGGGGGGCCTAGTATGTAATGAACACAGTGGTGTTAGACTCTCTCTGCAGAAACCTCTCCTCACAGAAGGCCACATTATTATCCCACCACTAGAGAGCACCAGTGTTACATGCTCCAGATTTTCGGAAATTCAGCCTTCGCCCATGAAGGGGGGGTCAAGGGGGGCAGGCTGACCGGATGACCCCTCCTCCTTCCCTGCAGTTCCGTCCAGGTTCAGTCAGATAAACACTTTGCATCGTGACATGATAGCACCAACCCCACCCTGTACCCTAAAACCCCACCCCATCCCATCCCCAGTGCTCCCAGTGTACACTCCAACCCTGTCCCCCAACCCCTGCTGTGTCTGTGTGCTGAGTGTGAGGATGATGATGATAACGATGTTGATGGTGATGATGAAGGTGTTTCACCAGTGCCACCACAGCTACAGCTCTGGTGCACCCAGAGTTAACTGTAACCCAGTGGTTGTTTAGTGTGTATCCGTGTGTCGTGCTGGTTCTGGTCTGTGTCCGTGCGTTCCCGCCCATCTTGTTCTGTTCCCTTCCTATTAATATTTGCCCTTTCCCCGGAATCTTGAAGTTTAACCTCGTCAGCAGAGTTACAGCACCATGGCTGGCCTGTCACACACCTTGGGACTCCCCAAACCCTCCAGCTTTTAGCTCAACTTCCTCTTTTTACAGCTCTCATTTCCTCTCACACCTTTCTCTATTCTGTCTATCAATCTATGCCTCTCAGTGTATTTTGCTCCCAGCCCCCTCTCCCACTTTCCATCTCATTCAGTCTCTCACTTGATCGCTCTCTCTTTCCCTTATTGCGCTCTCTCTCGATCTTTCTCTCATTTCTATTTGCTCTCATTTACTCAGTCTCTCTCTCTTTCTCTCTCTTTTTCTCACTCTCTGTCATTTTATATTAGTTAGATTTATTAACATGTCAGAATTACATGACAGTGTTGCCATAGTATTGTTGAAATGATGAGAACTAACGATCACAGATTAAGAAAGCTCGAGTTTCACTTCATCTCAGTTGAAATAACCGAAGAACATAAAGGTAGTGCATTTTAAAGGTAGCTTTTTACTTCCGTCTCTCTTTCTCTTTTCTTTAATTTTCTCTGTCTTGGTCCTTCTCTCTATATATCTAGTTATTTCTCTATTTCTTTCTTTCTCTCTCTCTCTCTCCCTCTCTCTCTCTCTCTCCTCTCTTTTTTTACACTCTCTTTCTGTCCCCTCCTTTTTTGGCCACGGCTGCAGCTAATCCTTTTTCTTATCCTCTGCATAACGGTTGTGTATCTCTGACTGCTTTACTGTTCATCTCACTTGACCAACACTGCGTTTTTTTTAATTCTTCACCATTTTAAAAATTTTGTCCCCCCATTTTTTTTTCTGCTTTTTGAATTTTTTTTCTTGTGTCTAATCGTCACCTCTTTTCTCACAATTTTCGGTTTTTGCATTTTTTCTCCTTAATCGCCTTTTTTGTAATAATTGTAACATAAACTTGTTAATCTACTGTTTATTTTAACAGTTTTGTGGCATTTGGTAAGATAGGCTGACACACACACACATACACACTGGCATCGTGATGCATTGTGGGATGGTGGATGTTTTGGGTTTGACGCACAGTTACTTGTAGTTTTGATCTGCATGGGGTCATTTTATCTACAATAAAGTAAAACTGTACAGTCTTTTGTGATATGTAACCATGCATCAAGAACCACTGTAATCCAGTATTTCTGCCACTGTGTTTGAGCCACAGCCCCTGGAGGGATTCCTTAACGTGCAGGGGCTTTTTAAATGAATTAGTTGCTGTGAAAGTATGTAGAGTTGATGTTCGATTTTCAACATGCAGAACGTGTTCATCTGATCTGTTTCTAACGGGCATGTATTTAGAAAGCTCACTAAAACGGAGACTTGGTCACGGCTCCTCACATTTGCTTGAGAAGAGTCACTGGATGGAGAATGCTCATGTGCTTTTTGTGGTCACTGTAGAATTTTTTTTTCCAAAGCGAAATGTCATGCTCCTTGATGCAGGAACTGCAAGAGATTTGAAATTAAGTCATGATTTGAGCTAAACGTAACTGTAAAGTTACACTAAGCAAACCTCTGTATGTTACTGATCCACTGCTAGTACCAATTCTGCTAAATCCACAGAGAAAACTTAAAGAAAAACTCTGCTTAGTGCACCTTTATGCTTACTTTTATGCTTAAACACCCCTCCCCCCCCTTGTAATTTCCCCTCCGTTACTGCTTCATAGCCTTTCTTGTGTTTGTTTTCTCCCTGTCTCTCATACCTGGCCTCTCAGGATGATGCGCTGGCTCCTGTGACCTCTGATCCCCAGCCTCTGAGCACCTCTGTTTCCAGTGGTGGTGCTTCTGGAAGTGGGGGTGAGGAAGAGGGGTCGGGTAAAGCCCAGCCCAAAAGGCTCCACGTGTCCAACATACCGTTCAGATTCCGCGACCCAGACCTGAGGCAGATGTTTGGGGTAAAAACAAACATTGAAAATTCTTTCATTACCATCTATGAGTTCACATAGCTGTAACTCAGAATAACGGCGTTAACCCTTAGAGTTACCCTTCACCTTTCCATTACCAAACATTTTCCTCATATAATTATTTCTATGTACACAATTTTGTGTTGAATTATATTACTGGATACATTTACATTCAGTCCACTTTTGGTATTGAGAGGTTTGTGCCTTCAATTTCCCTTTAATTCACACTCACAGAAGCTGTTCATTAATTGATACCACATTTAACAGATTTTCTGAGAACTAGTTCATATATAACAGAGCATGCTTTTGGTAATTTCTGAGGACAGTTGCAGCTAACAAAAGGTTAAATTAAATGGACAAGTCAACAAATTTATAAATGTGCTACTACGAGCAATGATATAAATAAAATGGTTATTTGTCCTCCAGCAATTTGGCAAGATTCTGGATGTGGAGATCATCTTCAATGAAAGAGGCTCAAAGGTCAGTACAGATTGCCCACCTCTACATCACTCACTGTTAACCAGAACAGTCCTCTTGTTACTCCACCCACTGACTTACTGACCAATGTCGTGTCCCTGACCAGGGTTTTGGCTTTGTGACATTTGAAAATGCAGTGGAAGCAGATCGGGCCCGAGAGAAACTTAATGGCACCATCGTGGAGGGCAGGAAGATTGAGGTATGGGAAGTTATTAAATCAGCTGACTGATTAATCAGCCGATGGAATAATTTCAGACTCCATGAGTTTACACTGTACACTGACTAGGCTCTGGTGGCAGAGTGTTAAGGGAATACATTTGGCAAACTGCTGAGATGGGCTTGTTTAAGTTTTTTTTTTAGTTTCTTCCAGTTTCCTCTGGAGTTATGAGGCTTATGTGGCCAACAACTAATGACCGGTTATAGCCAGGATCATGGGGAGTTGTTTTAAGTTGGGGGTGCTGAGGAGCATAAAATCATGCAGAATAATAATTGGCTGGGGGGTAATTTACATTTGCAATTATGAAATTTAATTGGGAAATTCCCCTTTTCAGTATCATTACATTCAATGTCCCCCACTATCAGGTTTTTTCATGTGGTTACAGTGGTTTGAGTCAGTAAGTCAGTATTTGACAGTGAATGTCTCCTCACTGCAGGTCAACAACGCCACAGCCAGAGTGGTGACCAAGAAGCCTCAGACTCCTCTTGTCAATGGTGAGCTCTGTCTGTCTCTAAAATATTAGAAGCGAGTAATACTAAGTGCATGTTAATATAAAATTATACAAATTATGATGCTTAGATATACTGGTCAAAATATATATTTTTTGCTCAATTTTAATATTTAATAAATCATAATTCATTTTTCTCTCTATAGCTGCAGGGTGGAAGATTAATCCGGTAATGGGAGCCATGTATGCCCCTGAACTTTATACTGGTAAGTTACCAGTCTCTCATTCTTTTGTTTTTCTTTATGACACACTAGAAACTACTTCTGAACTACAATAATATTCTTGTTAGTTTGCTGGTGCAGTCTACAGTAGTGGGTTTTTCTGTGGTTTATTCTATAAACCTATAATTAAAACTCCGTAAATGTTGACTTGTGGCTTGGTTATTTGAAGCAGAACCCCAATTGTAATGACGTGCTCCTAACTCAGGGGTGCGCAACTCCAGTCCTGGAGGGCCGTGGTCCAGCACGTTTTGGTGATTTCCTTGCTCAGAAACCCCTGGTTCGCCTCGCCAGTTAATTGTCAGGTTTAGTGAATGTGTTTGAGGAGGAGAACCATCAAACTGTACTGGACACCGGCGCTCCAGGACCGGAGTTGCCCACCCCTGTCCAAACTGATGAGGATTCTACATAGGCCAACTTGGCAAATTCAGACTCATTAGCTATGCAAAACCCCTGCCGCACCTCTGTAAATGATTTTTTCTCTTTTTCTCTACTACAGTTGCCAGCTTCCCATATCCTGTTCCTACTCCAGCCTTGGCTTACAGAGGATCCGCACTTCGGGGACGTGGCCGTGCTGTCTACAACACAATTCGTTCAGCTGCCACGGCAGCTACGCCTGCTGCTGTTCCAGCCTATCCAGGGTCAGCATGGTTCCTTTTCTATTACCTTAAGGCTTCCCAATGTTTTGAAACTTGCGGCCCACAAAACCACAAAACTTTTTCAACACACAATAAGAAGATATAACCAACCCAATTATATAACATAAAAGCAATAGATCACTATAATTAATGTAGTCTATTTGATTTCCCTTGACTGTGTTATCAGACAACACAGTACAAAAATATATCAGAAAATTTTCTCTATGTTGGAAGTTATTTGCAATGGAGGAATTCTATATAATCAAAAAGTGTAGATTATATATAAGAAGTATTAGCCAGCTACTGTATATCTGTTACAGTCATCCTGTAACAGACCAATCAGTGAGCTTTACCCAAATGGGGTTTTTTTTTGCATATAATGATCAGAACAGATATTTGTCAGTAATTAAAATACATTTAAATTATTTGTTTTAAAAATGGTTTACAAGACAAAATAAGGTTAAAGGAGCGTTGCACAATATGAACTCTCTTACATCTTTTTTATCAGAAACCCTAATAGATCAATGGTCAGTTTCTGACCACAATACTCGTCTTTTTTGGATTTTTGTGTGGTCAGTCTAGCGCTGACACTGACGTGTGTAAAAACTCCAGGGTGACACTGCTGAGCCCCTTTCCATCTCCACACTATTGTTGTCACAGCTGTGTAGAGAATTTCCCTAAGACAATGTGTGGTCTCCAGTTATCCTGAAATCGGGAACTGACTAATGTTGTAAAAGCTAAAAAAAATGTCCTGCAGAAGGTGACAAAATGTGCATGGCAAAGGATAGAGGCTACAACCTGTAATTGTAAAACAGACCTATAAGGCAGATGGAGTTCATAATGTGATCAGGGAGTGGAAGTATGAGATATTTAATAAATGTTGAGTATAGATAAGCTCTGATTATCAGCCTGTGTTTGATGGCATGTTCTCTCGTGTACACAGGGTGGTCTATCAGGATGGACTCTATGGAACTGAAGTCTATGTGAGTTCTCCAATTGCTTTTCACAATTTGTAATTTAAATGCATACATTATTATATATAAAGAACTGAACATTTACCATGTTCTGTTTCTCTTTATTTTTCTTCAGGGAGGGTATCCTGCCACATACCGAGTCGCTCAGTCACCCTCCGCCGCTGCCACAGCTGCTTACAGTGATGGGTGAGATAAGCCTCATTCATTTGGTATTTACCCTCAATGTAAACATTTACACAAAGTACCGCTGGATTTGCTGATAAGACATTTGACCTTTGGCTTTGTGGTCATTGTAGTGATGGAAAAGCATTTTCTGTCCCTGCAGGTATGGGCGAGTGTATACCACTGCGACAGACCCTTACCATCATTCTGTTGGGCCGACCACCACCTATGGAGTTAGTACTATGGTGAGAGATTCAATAGCATTTGTCCTCCCTCTTACCTAAAGTAAATAAATATCTTCTATCTTTTACGTTTAGTCTTCTATCCCATAGCTTTAAGCTTACCTCGTAGTCAAATAACTTCATTGTTAATTTTAGTATTAATTATTGTTCATTATTATTTTTATGCATTCTTTCTTCTTTATTGTCAGTATTTGCAATTTTGGTTACAGTGTTTGGTTACTGATCTATAATCCTTACGCGTATATGTAGTGTGGCCAAAGCTCTGCAATGCTTGATGATATATTTAATGGAATTGTGTAAAAAATCTAGTTTCCACAATTTTCCCCTCATTCCAGATGTAGTTGTTTAATTAATAATAATGTTTGGAGACCAAATTTTGCTTCTTTAGTTTAGCACTGAAGCTACAAATATTGTTGCTAACAAATACAAGAAGTTAATAGTCACTCCAAACTTTTCCATGAATACATCCATAAAACTTCTTTCAACCTATTCAAACCACATCCAAGTTGTGGGCCTGTGTCCTCAGAAATAATTTGGGTGATTATTGACTTATTGTTTCTGTTTGCGAATGTTAGTTAGTGCTAAACTAAAGAAGCAAAATTTAGACACCAAACTTGTCGAGGTCGATCAACTGTGCCTAAGGTAAGTGGAGGATTGTGCAAAGTAGATTTATTGCTGAACCGCTCCTTTGAATGTGCAGAATATTACAGAATGTACATAAATAAGTATGAAATGTGTCTTTTTTGACTGCAGGCGAGTTTGTATCGTGGAGGCTACAATCGCTTTACCCCCTACTGAACAAACACCGCTGCCACACCCCTGTCTCCCAGCTGGAGCCAAAGGTCACACCCAGAGCAAGACAACCGCTGACCTCATCTGGCTCAGGATGTAACTGTCTGAGCTGAACTGAGTGGCCTTCTGTGACTGAACTGAACCTATTTATTTTAATATAGAGTCTGAGAGTGCTGAACCTATTTATTGAAGCTTAAAATTGCCCCAACACTGAAGGCCAAAGTCTGGGAAGATCCAAGTCATTCAAATCTTGCATTTTTTAATGTGGTGGTCACAATGCCAGCACTAATCATATCTAGGGAACATTTTTCCACTTATCACAACCAGCTGCAGCCCTGTGAGTGATTCTAATGCAAAGACATGATAAATTAAAGGGCTATTTCAGCCAAAACACTGAAGAGAAGCTAGGCTGCGGCTGAAGTTTTGGCTGAACTTCCCCTTTAATACACTGCTCGCCTAGCAGTAGATGTTCCTCCAGCACACTGTCACCACGCAGTTTTCCACTCTCAAGTTGGGGATTTTTGTTATGAAAGGTTACACTGTAGCATTTGGTGACACTTCATATTGAGTTTGAGTGCAGTGTGTCACTTGTTCAGCCCTGTGTGTGTGTGTGTGTGAGGGTGTGTGTGTGTGTGTGTGTGCGTGTGAGGTCAAATGTGAGACCGTGAGGTACAGTGATCGCGCTGGTACAGTTGACACACTGGTCAAACATTCATCATCACACTGTTTATGATCTACCTCTCAGCTGAAACCTTCTCATTTCTTTCTGTCTGTTCTGGTGCTTCTCCTTTAACAAGCAATGGATGGTTAATTCATTCACAACTTGTCTTTAGATCAGCATGCTGCTTTTTCATCACTTATTTTTCAAAAACATAAGGTTCTTTTTCTCTTATTTTTTCCCCATCATATAATGGAATAGTTTGATCAAAAGGTCAAATTTACCCAATTGATACTCACTCCAGAGCATAGTCAATCCAAATGCTGTCAATCAGCCAAGCAATGTCTAGTGTCCAAATTTTCCTTATATCCCACCACTTAGCATCGTTCATGACCGTGTCATCAGAGAACTGTCGTAAACCATGTGGTATTTGTCAATCAGACTTGCTTATGCGGTTTCTGATACTCTATGGCACATTCTTATATATAAAAATAGATAAAAGCATGAGGGGTTTTTTTGCAAGACGGCAACACGGTTGTGTAAATGAGATTTTTCTGAACTATTCCTTTATTCCCATTCCAGTATTCCTCTCCTAGCTATCCTTCTGATTTCCAGGTCTCCTCTCCGTTTCTCCTGCTACTGTTGGGCCGTGGGCGTATACTGATATTCATCATATGCTCGCGCTGAAAGCACCGAACTTTCAATGCGAATGAACTGCAGTACAAATGAATCACACTACCAAGCTCCCTGCATCTTCACGATTTCTCACTTTTACTGGACAGTCTAGAACACTGATATGTTGAACGTAGAACAGTGATGCAATTCTCATTAACCGCTTAGACAGCTCTGGGAGCAGTTGTGACCGTTTGCCTACGACCCTGGGCACCTACCAGACATTTCTCCTTCTTTCATGTCTTTTTCTGAAGTTTCTCTCTTAATTCTGCTGTAAATAAACCACCTCTTGTGTTTTCCTCTGCGACTGTCTCCACTTCTATTTTCTTCCTCTTGACTTGCTGCTGTTTTCTGTTCTCTTGTTTCATGTGTTTCTAAGGCTTTTTCCGTCCTTCTTACTCCAATTTCTTGGGTCAGATTTGAGACTAATAGAGAGACTGCGCAAAATAATCAGCCCCCTAACAGTACCTATGAGTCATCCATAAGACCAGGCTGTCACAAGCAAGTATAATGAGTTGGGTTTTTTTTACTTGCACTGGAGCAAAAAACAAAATTATATTTAGTTAAAATATTACATTTTCAGTCGAATACTTTAATATTTGTTTAAACTACACAAAACTTACTTACAAATCATATTTATTTTGTAAATAACCAATAAATTATGAAATAATAAACATTAACAATGCATACTGTGACCTATGAGGTCTTAGCTCTTTTTTTATTTGGTTAAAATTTTGAATTTGACATTAATTTGTATATATAGATTTTGTCTCTGGCCTTCCAACATGGACTGCATGTTGGTCGCCTGTGATTCTGTGTGTGTGCTGCAAGAGGTATAATGATAATTATGCACAGAAAATATAACTTCTAAAGCCTGAAAAGAAATTTCAAAGTTATAATTATTATTGTAATGACAGCACAGATGATTTCCACAGCCAGTAATTTGCAGTAGCTAAACTAATTTGACTGTTTATCTCTCTCTTCCTTCGCTGGCTTTTCTTCCTCTGCTGCATGTTTACTCTCACTTTCCTGAGCTTTTTCTGGCTTTTCACATTTTTCTTTCTTTTTTTCTTTATTCTTGCTTCTCTGTCTAATTCTTTTTCTGCATTGACTTCCTCTCTACAGATGTGGGATAAAAAATTTTCTTTCTTTCTTTCTTTCTGGGCTTCTGTCTTTCTATCTCATTACTTTCTTTATTTCTTTCTTTCTTTCCTGCATTTTTTCTTTGTTGCTTTTACTTCTTCTTTGCCTTCTTGCTTCTCTTTTTTCATTATGGCTTTCTTTCTTTCTTGTTTCTTTCTTTCTTGCCACATGTCTGTCATTTCTTTCTTCTTCTTTCTTTCTGTCTGTCTGTCATTATTTCTGTCTCTTTGTGCCTTTCGCTTCCATCTTTCTTTACTTTTCTTTATTTCTTTCTTTCTTGCTTACTTTCTTGCCTTCTTATTTCTTTCCTGCATATTTTCTTTGTTGCTTCTCTTTTGGCTCCTTGCTTCTCTGTCTACTTGTTTTTCTGCTTTGACTTACTCTCTAAGATGTAGGATCAAAACTTTTCTTGCTTTATTTCTTTCTATGTTTCTTTCTCGTTCTTTTTTGCCATTTGTCTCTGTCTTTTCTTTCTTGCTTACTGAATGTCTTTGTCTTTTTTTCTTTTTTTCTTTCTTTCTATATTTTCTTTTTATATTTTTTTCTTTCGTATTCTTTCTTTCTTTTGTTCTTTCTTTCTTTATTTCTTTCTTTCTTTCTTTCTTTCTTTCCTGCATGTTTTCTTTATTGCTTTTTACTTCTCTTTTGTCAACTTGCTTCACTTTTTTTCATTATGCCTTTCTTTCATTCCTTCTTTCTTTCTTTATTTCTTTCTTTCTCTTTCTTGCTATATGTTTCTATCTTTTCTTTCTTTCTTATTGGGGCAGCTGGTGGCCTAGAGGTTAGGGAGTTACCCTGCAATCAAAAGGTTTCAGGTTTGAATCCTAGCACTGGCAGCATCATCACTGAGCAAGGTACTGTGCCCACTCACTGCTCCCTGGGCGTCCCTCGTTCATGGCAGCCCCGTGCTTCACCTGGTGAAAAGGTTAAATCTAGAGAAAGTATTTCACACTGTTCACACTGTGTGCTGTAGTGTGGTGTGTTCATGCGTGACTATAAGGGCCCACTTTACTTTCCTTCGTGTCTTTGTGCCTTTCTCGCCCTTGTTCTTTTTCACATTTCCTTTTATCTTTATTTTTCTGTCTTTCTTTCTTTCTTTCTTTCTTTCTTTCTTTCTTTCTTTCTCTTTCTTGCCTGCTTCTTTGCACACTGCCTGCTTTAAAATCTGCAGTTTTTTTACACTTTTCAATGTGTGTTGATTTTACGCCTTACTCAGACTTTCTCTACACTTTCCTGCATGTCTTTCGTTTCTGTTTTCATGCTGCATCTCTGCTGCCACTGCTCTCGTTTTAAAATTGAGACATTTAGACAGCAGCTGCCTATGACTGCCTTTTCCATTGTTCTTTCTGTATCTCTTATGGTCTCTTCTCTTTATTTATTCCTTCATTACTTTAGGAAATTCTATTTTTATTGAACTTCTCTATTTGCTGTCTTTCTCCCTGCACGAACAGCTGTGTGTATTTCTATACTTGTGATTCTCTTATGGTTCTCTGCAAGTTTCCTCTCTCTCTCTCTCTCTCTCTCTCTCTCTCTCTCTCTCTCTCTCTCTCTCTCTCTCTTTCTCTCTCTCCCTCTCTC
>JBBJLS010000006.1:19853545-19867500 GCA_037577275.1 Bryconaethiops microstoma
ATGTGCTGTATTCCAGCAGCTTCACTCCTGATTCAGTTTCTGATGGGATGAAACAGAGTCACACATGCACACACTATTCTCCAAACATTACTATTTTAATTGTTGCAATTGTAAAATAATGTAAGAGTGTTGTGTAAAAAATTTCCAAGGTATAAGAAGTCATTTATATGTATTATTTTTTTGTTTGGAATTTTGAATCAAGCGTGGTCAATAGTGTATAAAACAATAGTGACATGCACATTTTAGACAGACACTTTTCCACAAACTGCAAAAGCAATAACCAGAAAAAACTGATGCGGTCTCTTATTTTTTTCCATGGCCGTATGACATCATGATACCTATTCCTACAATATAAAAAAATTATATTGTTCAGTGTTTCACAAAAAGGGGGTGATGAGGGACAAAACAAATGATTTTGAAAAGCTGCTATAATGGTTCCAGTGCCCATGATTCATTCTGTGGAACATTTCTGAGGTCAGGCACTGATGATGAACGAGAAGCCCTGACTTCCGTTCCAGTTCATCCCAAGGGTGTTGGATGGCATTGAGGTCAGGGCTCTGTGTGGGCCAGTCAAGTTCTTACTCACTGAACTCGTCCAACCATGTCTTTATGGAGCTTTGTGCACTGGGACACAATCATGCTGGAATAGAAAAGCTTCTTTCCCAAACTGTGTCCACAAAGCATGGTGTTGTCCAAAATGTCTTGGTATGCTGAAGCATAAAGATTGCCCTTCACTGGAAGTCAGTGGCCACGCCCAAACCCCTGAAAAACAGGTATGTCCCAATACGTTTGTCCACATAGTGTAAAATAACATTATTTTGACATGCTTAGTCACTATTTTGAGCTACTAAATCATTATCCTGGAAGTAATTTTTTTAAATATTCAAAGCCTAAGCAAATGTTTTTACAATAAAATGATAGTTTAAAATGAGAATAAATATAAAAAACATATTTTTTGTAATATATTAATTATTTTGTAATATATTAATTACAATGTTATGTTCTGTGTCTCCCCCTAGCGGTGAGTTGATCCTTTTCTAAAGGTTGCTATATATCCCCCTTACCTGTACAAACACTCCTGCAGTTTGTCATGACAACAATGCAGTTTCGAAGGTAAATGCTTAAATGCTTAAAATTGCACTAAAATGCAGCTTTCTGTACACAGAAAGGTATGTTTCATAAACTGCATTACTGAAACTGCGGTCTAACCACATGCATCTATAACATTCTTCACTGAAACGGCATTATACTGCAGTATACTGCACGATACACTTCGAAACACAGTGTACTTAAAATGTGCTTGACCCTTCCTGAAATTACACCAAACCCTTTAATTTGAATTACATGGCCATTAATTTGTGAAAAGGGGCAAAGGGGCAAGTTTGAAAAAGTAGGGGGAAAATAAAGTAGTTTTACCCCCTAATCAGTCTTAATCTGTTCACTTTCCCCCCTTAATTTTAGGTCAAAATTAAGACAATTTCAAGGAGTAAAATTAAGGGGTTTTGTTTCGTAGTAATAATTGCAGCTAATTTTATAATCACTGCAGTTATCTTTTTGTATGCCTTATATTAATATAGGACTTTAAACACCCAAAGTTGTCACAAAGCAGTCAGAAAGGGTGGCTTTCCCTGTCATTAAGGATGTCAACATGAGTTATTGGATATAAAGCTGTGAATGATTACTTGATGTCAGTCTGATTTCATGGACAGACATTCAACATGCACTCATACAGGTCATTTCCTAACAACAGACACAAGCAAAGAAGAAACTGAGAAGTTTGTCTAAGAAGATCAGGATAAGTAATGAGATCATACCTCTTGTTTTCACTGAAAACATCAGGAACTGATTTCAGATGCTGGACATAACCGACAGAGAAAAGCTAAGAATGGAGCTCATATAATAAAATATGAATAAAAAGGAGCAAGAAATCAAAGTGCACGTCCAAGAATGTAGTGGAAACTGCAAAACAAATTAAGAATAAAGATCTTTTAAGGGAACAAAACTGAATTCTAGTGATCCACCAGTAAGGACAAGGACCAGGACTACTATAAGGTCTGTAAAAATACCGAAAACAGGAATTTTCAGTCTAGAGTGAATATAAGAAAATATGTCAGTAAAGGTGTAATAAGGCATTGAAATCACAATGCAGAAATGTGATTGAACAAAAATCAAACAAAGATGGAAGGAACACACACAAGACTTCAAAAAGACCTCAATTGCCTGAACACCTTTTGCTGAGGTCAGCTACACAGAAGAGCCTTCAGTGCTAGAAGATGGAAGTCAGACAGATCTTGATAATTTCCCAAAAAAAGAAAACCAAAGGAATCAGTGTAATTTCAACAGAAATATTTCAACACCTTGAAGAACACTCAGGTAAATCAGTGAGCAAAATCTGAAAAACAGTTCAGTGACCATCAAGTCTTGAAAGTGAAATGAAGAAATTGTTCTACTTAATACTATGACCAAATCATTACCCAAAGAGTCTTTTTATGCAGTAGCATTAACATCACACTCTACTGGAACAAAGGAGCCTTGTCCAGTCCCTGAAAAACAGTCCCAGGTCATTATCCCTCCTCCACCAAACTTTACTGCTGGCACTGTGCAAACCAGTAGGTAAGATTTTCCTGATTCATCTAACACACCGCTGGATAGGAAACATAATTAATCACTCCAGAGAACATGTTTCCATCTCTCCAGAGTCCAGTAAAGGCCTGTTTTTTACTACTCCAGCCGATGTACAGCATTGCACAGTGATGCTTTCATTACGTTTCCAGTGCACAGTTCTTTTGCTTATGTTGCTTCCAGAGGCAGTTTTTAACTCTGTAGTGAGTGATACAAAGGAGGACAGTACAGTTTTTACACACTATACACTTCGGCAATCAGGCAGCTCAACTCTGTGAGTGTGCGGTCAACCATTTTGTGGGTGAGCTGTTGCTGCTTTTAGATGCTGAAGTTCCACAGACATAGTGTTTACAGCTGACCAGGGCAGATCAGGGCAAAATGTCACAAAGTGACAAGTAGCAAAGGTACCATCCTATGACAGAGCCACATTTTAGTCACTAAGCTCCATAAGTACAACCTATTCTACTACTAATGTTTCTCTATGAAGACTGCATGCTTATGTGCTTGATTTTATACACCTTTTAACAATGGCGAAACATCTGAACCCAATAATTAGGAGGAGTGCCAAACTACCTTTGATCATTTAGTGCACCTCAGAATAAAAAATGTAGTCTATAAACTGTTTTAATGAACAGTTTTGTTGTCAGTTTTTTTACCCCACGTCTGCTCTTAACCAGAAAATATTTGATTGACCGTTCTCAACATGGCTGTATCTCACGAGGCTGACCTGCACAACAGAGATCTCTAATAATCTCAAAAATCCAATGAATCTATTGTTGGTTAAATTGTTGGTGATATGCAAGAAGACGTGATTCTAACCTTTAAGATGAAGTGTGTTCGTCTCACAGCTGGATCAGCAACTTAGTTAAAACAACAGTGGCATCTAGAGGTGCTTTTAACAACAGCATGTTAGTGAGTGTGTGGAATTGAGCTCTGTTCTCCTCCTGCAGGGTGTACCATGGAAACGGTACCTGGAACTAAGTACATAATTTCCTTGGTGCTTTCTGGAAGTATGAGGGAAAGTGTAATCGAGTGTAGAACGTTTCTGAAACAGGCATTTAATTAAAGATATCTGCTAACAATAGTCATTGTCTGTTTGCTAAACATCTGGTCTCTTTCTGAAATAATGCTTACCATCTGTGGACCGCAAGATTGATAAAGAACTAGCTAAACTATCCCAATCTCTAACATGAACTAAGTAACAATAGCATTAGTTCTCTAGAAAGTAGTATTACTATACATATGCTTCATTTTCTGTACAAAGCAATTTTGAAACAAAACTATAGTTTTATTTCATGTTCATTCAAATATCGAATGTATTGTTTATAATTATGTATCAATAAGTAGTGGTTAGTAGGATTTATGTTTATTCAGTTAGATGCTACATTTACTACCCACTACTTATTGATACATAATTATAAACAATACATTCGATATTTGAAGGAAAATGAAACAAAACTATAGAACAGTGGTTGGTATTCTTGTGTTCTAGGCAGGTTTTGTCGAATAGGTGGGGAGGTGGGGGGTGGTTAATTGGGCACATTTTTTGTGGATTGGGGGTAGTCACCAAAATTTTTGTTGAGGAGGCAGTGATCAACAAATTTTTGTTGACTAAGGAGGGGATGTTGCCCCATCGGCACCCGTTTACCACTCCCGTTCTGTCTGTGTTGCTTTAGGTCCCTGTGTTTAAAGTTAATTACCACCTCCCTAACACTCCCTTGTTTTAATATTTTTTTTCAACAATTTGACTATTGTGTCACATTTGACTACGTTTTCTGAGCAGATTCACCTGACCTTGTGATCTTGCCAGCTACACCATATATAACCTTTACACCATTTGTTTATTAAGAATGAATCATCCTCTGTTGATGAATTCATACTTATTGAGAGTGAGCTGGTCCAGTTTAATATTTAAATCTCCTAGTTCTCATTTTTGTTCCATCAGTCACAACAGTATGGGTAATGAGGGTCTTCCACCATTTTTATTCAAGGTGACTTTACGCTGATCGACCCACTTTTCTCTGCTCACACAGACACAAGCATCCCCGAGGCTCCTCATCTCTTAACAGAATGTAGCAGGGTGTCTGTTTCCATCCATCGTGGACTGAACCTGCAACAACGTCTCACATTACTAGGCTCCATATTGATGAATTTAAAAATAAAACATTATTGATTAGTATGGTTACTGTAACCAGCAATTTGGAGAAAAATGGGAATCCTCACATTGGGAATATATCAGTGTCCTGTTTCTTTTTGTCTGGTGTTGATCCAGAATCAGATTCGTTTACAGGAGTACAGCCTTGGTCTGGGGAAAACATCACCTTGACAGCAACACTGAACAGGGATTTGTAGATGGAGACAAGTGTGTATTGTGTGATGACTAGTTCAAATGATGCCTTACGTGTATGACTGTGTAAGGAGTGATGTACAAGACGGTTTGGCGATCTGGGCTTCTGCTGTACACTAAAAAGCCAGAGAGCCTTAAGGTCAGGGACAATAAGAAGAAGAAAAGATGGTGGTGGATTATGAAAACACTTTAACGTTACTTTTGTTTGATAATACTTTTAAAACGTGACCTACAAAATGAATTCATTTGTAATGATACTAATTACCAGTGAACTCTGCTGGGACAACGATGAAGAAGTGGATGCTGCATCATAAGACCAAAGCACTGCCAAGACAAGGCCTCAAAACTCAGAGCACGATTGGAGCCTACTGGAGTTTAAGTGCACCAGTCAACAATATCAATATCCCTGCATAGAGCTAGTCTGTATGGGAGTGTGGCTAGAAAGAAGCCATTACTGAAGAAACACATCAAAGCACATCTGGAGTTTGCCACAAAGAATCAGTATGACAAAGGAAAAAATGCGGTGAAGTTTTGTGGTCAAGTGAGACAAGAATGGAACTTTATGCCAAATTCAAATGCTATGTGTGGCACAATCCAAAACACTGCGAGTTCCTCAACAAACACCACCTAACATCACTGCCGTAAAATAAAGACGTCTTTTTTAGTTGAGTCTTATTTTATTTTTATCCATTATTTGCCCTTAACAATTTTGGAAACGCCACATGATGAGTGGACAATCAGACCAAAAACTATTTGGAATGAAATATCACTACATTAACTGGAAATGAAATGAGAAGTAGGAATCTTCTTACTGAATGGTATTTCATAACTCCATGATGAATTTAACATCTGGTGCCAACTACCAATAAGACTCACTCTGTTTGGACTGTACCAGATCTAGATGTCACAGGCCAGAATGAGTGATAGACCAGCAGCACCTAGACCAGAATCCTCCCACTTCATCACAGGGTAACAAACAGAAATGACTGTGGTTTCTTGGTCGGAGGAGTTTGACCACTCCGATGAATCACTCAACCGAGTTAAAGGGAGAACCAAGAGGAGGCAGAAAATGACAACCTCATTGTGTGTGTGTGTGTGTGTGTGTGTGTAATGCTGCCAAGTTGGAGGGAGTCCTTTTGATTTTATACTGTTGTTGGGCTGGGGGCCAATTTCCAAGATTCTTCTCAACTGTAAATTATTCTTTCTCATCCTTTCTTTCTCTCTCATACCCCTTTACTTTTCTTCCCTCTTGCTGCTTTTTTCCCTCCTTATTCACCCTCTCATACTCTTCTCTCATTGTCTCCCTTTCTCTATCTCCCTCTGTCTCCCACTCCTTGTATTTTTTTCTGGGTTTTTTTCTGTTGTGCTGTTCTCCCCCCGCTGTGGTTGATGTTCAGTGGAGCGATGCGATTCTGTCTCATGCTCTCCCATGTGTCTCCTATTAGCTACGCTTATGTAGTGCTGTGTATGTGTGTGTGTGCGCGAGAGAGATGAGAGACAAAGGCCTTCTAAGGGAAACAGTACGCAGAGTTGTGTGTGCAGAAATAAAGACTACTTCAATTACATCCATTTGAAAATTTCTGAGTTCTTTCAGAATTTTTTTGAAGCTTGAAAATGAGTAGTTGAGAAAAGGTGTTTTAGTCTCTTCAAGACAGTTTAGGTGCATTTCATGTGAAAATTGCGAGCTGAGCAGATACAATGCAAAAGTTTGAGGACCCTGGTCAAATGACATTTTCTTTTAAAATACCATTGTTGTTTATTTGAACGGGGAGATAAATACTAAAATGTGGTCTGTACAAAAGTTTTGGCAAACTGAGCAAATAAATAGAAGTTGTGGGCAAAAATTCACAATCTGACTGGGGTAATCAAACATTTGCATATACATTTTATTCTAATTGTGTACTGAATACAAATAAATGTATTTATATTGCTTTTAATGGTGGCCTAGTGGTTAGGGAGTTGCTAATGCGATCAGATGGTCGTGTTTTCGAATCCCGAGACTGCCCGCTGCTTTACTTGGTGAATGGGTTAAATGCAGAGAACATTTTCATGCTGTTAGCACTTTCTGCTGTGGCGTGTTCACTGATGACACTTTACACTTACATGAGATCCTTAAATCATGGTAAATCGCTCATTGTTTTAACATTTTAACACTCTTGGAAAAGAGTTTGGGATTTTACAAAATTATTTGTACTTTTCAGGTATTTTAAAACCACAAACATCATAGTCATAAACAAATAAATAAATCTTTTTAACCACCATGTACAGACCATAAGACCTTTAGGAAAAAATTATTTTATTTCAGGACCTTTTCTTCTTCCTTCAGTTTGAATCTTGCATTTTTTTTCCACAAGTAAAATTAAAAATAAAAAAACCTAAAAATAAACGATACCATGAAAATGTAAAAAAATAACACAAAATAATATGTTTATATAATTACATAATTATTAACAAACAGACAACATTTATATTAATAATAACAATACTACAAAGAAAGGGAATATGACAGCTGAGTGTTTGATTACATGCATACTCAATACCAAACTCACTCTCTTAGAGTGCCAAGGGAGTCACTAGAAAAAAAGTCAGATTTTAGCCCACCGGGCTTTTTTTTGTATCTAGCTACATGCAAAGACATAAAAGAGAACTTCTGCTTTACACATTCTTTCTCATGTAATGTACTGTACATATACTTCATCACAGCCCAAACCCTGCTGCCTGGCCCACACAGCATCAGGCAGCCTGACAGGCGGTTTCACTCAGATCCTCTTAGGATGCTAGAAGCGTCACTCTGCTGGGTTGTGAGAGGGCTTTAATATTTGTTTAAAATCGGTCCTTTCCGGTTGGTTAGAGTGATATGTGTGCTGAAATTTCATTTTCAGTTCATTCTTCAGTGCCCATTTCTGCCACGATTCCATTTCCCACTCGTTTATTTGCACTTCCCCCTCCTTCACCTTGTGTTTTGTTTTCCAGATAGTTGCTCTCACAGCGTTTTGTCGCTCTCCTTCTTCAAGTGGCTGGTATAAAGGGAGAGGTCACAGAGGTCAAAAGAGAATCAGAGAGAATAGTGACTGATGAGGGGGGTGTACTGCTCTAGATGTGTGTGTGTGTGTGTGTGTGTGTGTGTGTGTGTGTATTCAGTTCTTTGTGAAGACAAAATGTCCTTGAGATGGTGGAAAGCATAAACACAGACATTTTGCAGACAGCTGGATGCTCTTTTATTATTTTATTTAAATCCAGTGCATATTTATTGAAAGAAGTAAGAGAGGATGATGCAGATCATTTGGGTGCTGAGGTTAAGGTTAGAGTTGAGCTGGGTGTAGAACAGCATAGTTTATATACTTGGGTGGAACTTGCCTTTTCAGTACATGGTTGCAAACTACAGAAACTGGAAAAATCAAAGCCTGCATCTTAACACTTAAACATTTTAATCAACACACAGTGTTAATGCATTACAAATATGAGTTATCATACGATAATAACTGTCACTGTGTAAAAACAACATTTCTGGGATAGACAGACATGTTATCCAGATAGTGGTGATATGTAGGACATCCTGTAACCGTAGGCTGGGCAAGTTTGGGTCATCATAGAATATTTTGCGGGTGTGGGCTGGCCAGGTCAAAAAGTGACAAAGCAGAGTTCCAACTAAGTTATAAATGGCTTACAGAAAAATCCCTACTAGCTAGCAAACCCCAGATTTTTCTGTTTGCAAGTTTACTTGCCTTTAACCATTCAGCAGGCCAGTTTTTATACCCATTGTTTTTTTTGGCGTGTGTAGTAGTGTCCCACATAAAAATGTGAGAATTTGTTACTTTGTATCGTATTTTATATCTGTATTTGCTCCAGTTGCTTGATTTTCAAGACACAGGACACGCCTGTCAGCCTGCAGAGCCGTAGAGCCACAGTGTTAGAGTAACAGTTTCTTTTTGACGTTGTAAGCTTATCCATTTGTTAATAAAGATGTTAATTTTGTATATCTCCTCATCAGCAAGACGACGTCAGCCTCGATGCTAGTGTCACTCCTTTGACTTTGACAACATTTGTTGTAAGCTGTGGTTGCTATGGGTACAGTAGTAGTTATAAATGAATAAGGGAGAAGACAAATACTTGATAAAGATGGTTTACAAAGTAGTGTAATGAAAACAACAGCTTGGCAATGTCATTTGCCGGTACTGCTTTGTGCATTGCTCTGATGTATGCCCGACAGTTGCACAAAATGACAAGATTTGTTTTACAGTATTCCACAGCAAACAGCAAGTCTTGAATCTGTTATACTCGTGAAGGTACTGCACAGTGTTTGTTATGTCTGCCCTGACTGCATAGTTAAACATAACATTCTTTCCTGTCCACTTTCCATGATTGTGACTGATCTGGTAGTCAAGTGGATCCACATGCTAATCAGCTATACAAATATATTTGGCGAGTCCATGAGCTACAGATCGGGTGAAATCAGGGCCTGCAGACAGGAAAGGAAGCCACAAGCTGTTGTTTTGTGTGATTTAACTTGCAGTACAGAAAAGATGACTGCATCTCGGTTGTATTTTTGAATCGCTATTAAAAAAATATATAGGAATATTCATTTAGCTAGAAATACGTCAGAATGTTTAACTTTCCAGATCTCACCTATGTAACAGTTCGCTTAAAAAAAAAAGAAGAAAAAAAAAGATACATCCGTGAGACACTATGTGCTGAAGGGTTAACTGCTCCTTGCTAACCTGGTGACATGTCTGGGTTAATTCACACTTTGTGAGTGTACATTAACTATGATGACTTAATTGTAAAGGTAAGGCTGTGTAGTTCAGTAAATATTTATTTCACTGAATTCAGAACAAAAAAATGTAAGAATATTTTACAGTAAGTCTGAAAAAAATAAACTTTTAGCCAAATTTACAGTGACTTTCTGAGCTGCAGTGAAATTACAAAAATATACTGTTTGAAGGTTTTATGACATCACTTTACAGCCAGTTGCACACCCGGCTGCTATACATTTACAAAATGATGTCCTGTATCATTTTTACTGTAAATATTTATTGTTATTGTACTGCAAACAGTGGCCAATATGAGGATGTGATTGTGTCAGTCACATTCTGAATGGCATTTGAAAATGTGCTGCATGATTCCATGCAAATGGACCATAAACATAGCAGTGATAAGCCGATGCTGTTCCCTTTTTAAAAGTTACACAACTGTTAATAAGACATTCTTTGTAAAGATACTTGTTACTAGATTACTTACTAATAATATATTCTCAAGGGATATCTGTGTGGTCAATCATGGGTACATGGCACCCACAGCACCTACTGAAGCTCTACACCGACAGTTATGCATGCTACTGTGTGTGTGTATTTGTGTGTGTGTGTGTGTGCGCGAGAGAGAGAGAGAGAGCTCACCTGTAGTACTCGTCCTGTGCGAGCGAGTGATGGTGGTGGTGGTGGATCCACTGCTGCTCCAGCGCCAGTCTCTGGATCTGCAGCTCGGCGCTCTGGGCCTGCTGCATGGCCTGCAGCTGATGAGCCGCAGACATGGAGCCCCCCAGAGACGAGGGCTGGGGCAGCTCACGGAACGGACCACCTAGAGGAGTAAAAGAGAGTTACAGTGAGAGAGAAGGAGGGAGAGGAAGGGAGACAGATTGAGGATTACAAAACAGTAATACAAAGAAAGAACAAAGTAGCAAAACAAGGTCTGTTAGACAGTGATTAACCCTTAAACCTCTAACATTCACAGTTATTTTGCTATAAATGTTGTCAATTCTCTTATGTAATTAATAATAACAGGCATGTAATGAATTACATTTACATTCAATTCTGTTCTGCATCAACAGGTCAGTTCTTCCAGAAACACGGCGAGAATTAGGATATACATTTTTTGGCGACAGTAACTTTCCATCAGTTTTAAAAATAAATACATTTTCTCTGTGATAATTGCCATGTGAGCAAATATTGAGAAATAGTACACTGTACAGAAAGACACCAGGATGTCTTCATACATTGAGGTAACTGAACATCTAGTTCCAAGATACCATAACAAAAATCTGTTTTAGATTCTGTTAAATTATTTGAAGTTGAACAATTTTAAGACAGTCCTGCAATTATCTTTTTAAGGCAAGACACCATATGTACAGCGTATTAAAGCATGCTAATATATCAAAACGTCCAAACATGCTTTTGTTGTTACTGGTGACAAGGGGTTAGCCTAGCCATTGGAGATGTACCACCAGCCTTGTGTGTTTTAGGCAGTGTGTAAAACTGTGTTTTAAGAGATGTGTATTACCGAAGAGCTGCTGTCGGAGCACTTCGCTGTCTGTAAGGGGGTGTGTGAGGATGGGAGGCCCCAGCGTAGCCCCTGGGTATGGCAGCCGTGCTAGAGGGGCTCCTGCTGCCAGAGGATCCATCAGGGGGTGCACTCCCCCTGCCGCTGTCCCCCAATAATGTAATAACAAACAAAAAGCACAAATTCAATAACAGTCATATTTAGATTTAGTGAATACTTTTCAGTAACAGCTGCAAATAGGGTGCATTATGAGCAGCACTTAAGTTCCCTGAAAAAACATTTTTGTGAATGAGATATGTGTCTTGAAAACTATTTAACAGTATAAATAACCATCAATGTAAAGTTTCTTTACTCATTTAAGGGTTCTTCCAAAATTAGATTGTGTGGAGGTTCTTCAAACTTTTAAAAAGACACTTGCACATCCCTTTTTACAAAAATAGTTCTTAATGGCAGGTTTCTCAACCGCTGAGCCACTGACCATAAGTGGGCTAGTAAACACACTTTATTGGTCTCAGGAAGCAGAAGGTTATTACAGGCTGGTAACATATAAACCATAACAAACCATAAACAATATAAATATTATTATAGATGCACAAATAAAAACATATAATTAAAGTAGATTAATTAAACCCATTCAGATTAAGACCACTCAGCAATGCAATGCAGACAGATAGCTAACCGGAGGTGAAAAAAACAAAAACAAAGAATAATTGGCATAGTTCCTCAGAAAAAAAAGTACAAATACAGTCCAGACTGCACTACACTACAGGTGTAACGATGATACTAATTCAAAAGCCCAACACATGGGCTCAAAACTAAAGAGACCTTAAGACCAAACAACCTACTGTTGTGGGAAAGCCAGTGGAGTACTTTTATCTTGTTCACATAATGTCACAATCCAAGTGTACCCTAAATGTTAGCTACTGTGACTGGTTTCTCTGTAAATGATAGATTTTTATGGTATTATTCAGGCTATAACTCTTGTTTAACACTTGTTTGACTAATAAAGTGTTATTTTATCGTATCTTACATTTTCAGTGTCAACAGAAAACGTATTATTTTCCAAAAGAAATATGTATGTGTGTTTGTGTGATGAGTACCTGTATCCTGCTGGTGTAGATGCAGGTGAGAGTGTATGTGCGAGTGCTGGTGGTGATGCGGGGTCACATTGAGCATCTGCAATCTCCCCAAAGATTCTCCTCCTCCTGCCCCTCCTCCTGCCCCTGTACCTCCTCCTGCTGTTCCTCCTGCACCTCCAGCGGGCACAACTCTCTCCCTCTCCCGCTCCCGTTCTCTCTCACCCCCCGTCAGCACTCTCTCCCTTTCCCTCTCTCTCTCCACGCTCCTCGCTCGCTCTGTGCTGGGTGGGGTACGGCTGGGGGTGGAGTATCCTTCAGAGGGCGGGGCCGGTGGGGCAGGATGAGGGGTGGAGTGCGAGGAATGAGGTGAGGGATGATGGAGAGCTGAGGCCGTAGGTGGAGGGGGTGGGGCGGGGGGAGGTGGTGGAGGGGGAGGAGCAGGAGCAGGGGCAGCCGGAGTTACAGTGGGAGGGGCATGGACAGGAAGGGAGGGTGGCAACAAAGAGGAAGTGGGTGGGGCTGAAAGAGGTTGGGGCACTGAGCCTGGATTCCTTGCTGCTGTGGCGATGGACTGTGGCGGTGGAGCTGGAGGTGGAGGAGTTCCGTAAAGTGCAACCTCACTGGCTGGGGCTCCAACTCCAGCACCACCTGCCAGCAGCAGAGAGTGAGAGTGTGTGTGCGAATGTGCATGTGCAAGTGGCAGCGCTGGTTCATAAACACGCTCCTCACTTTTAAACTCAAATCCAGACTTCATGCGCTCTCTATGGGCGGCCACTGCATGGGGAAACCCCACCCCTCCTAGTCCTGGCCCTGCCATCCCACCCGGCCCAGGCCCTGTTACAGGGTGGGCAGGACCTCCTTCAAGCCCACCGCCATACAGAAAGCCCAGGATAGCAGCTGCTGTGGCTGCGTCTGCTGGAAGGTGGTGTGGATGGGCGAGTGCTGGATTCTGGAACTGGGGCAAAAAGAGTGACGGGTGTACGTGGGCATGTGGATGGTGGTGGGCCTGTGCTCGGCTGGCGGCGCCAAGTGGAGACATGGCATGGGGACGGGCATATTCACTCAGAGTCCTCAATGCTGGTGTGTCAGGACCCAGATAAGGGCCTCCAATCCCAATCCCCAGGTGCCCCTGGGGGCCTCCCATCACTGCTGATCCCCCAGCCATGGAGGGAAGAAGAAGGGAGTGGGGGATGGAGTGAGAGAGGGAGGGGTGAATGGCGTGGGCATGGGCAGCATGGTGGGCATGGTGCTGTGCATGGACAGTGGGATGAGAGGGGTTTACACAGGCAGAAGAGGAAGAAGGGTCTAGGAGGATGGAGGAGGGAGGGGAAAAGAAGAGAGAGGAGCCCTGACGTGCACCTGCAGCAGCCAGACCTGCACTAGTGCTGCAGTTACTATCCTTCTGCTGAGAGACAGACAAATGAAAAAGAGAGAGAAAGAGAAAGAGAAAGAGGCAAAGCCTTCATGAAGGAGCATAAACATGACAGACTAACAACTTCAGACGGTACAAATTCATATTCACCCCAGATCCTGTCCAACACAGAAACCACAATGCCGTCACACACACACACACATACACACACACACACACACACACACACACACACACACACACACACACACACACACACACA
>JBBJLS010000006.1:19867600-19882791 GCA_037577275.1 Bryconaethiops microstoma
TTTTCTCTCTTTCTCCCTCTCTCTCTTTTTCTCTCTTTCTCCCTCTCTCACTCTTTTTCTCTCTCCTTCTCTCTCTCTCTCTCTCTCTCTCTCTCTCTCTCTCTCTCTCTCTCTCTGCCTCTTCTGGACTCTTCCATATTTGGAGTCTTGCTGAGCTCTCTGCGGGTCACTTCCAGCCAATCCAGCGCCTGGCCTCTGCCTCTCCAGCCAGTCCTGTGTCTCCCTCTGTCCTTTTTTTGAGTTACTGCTCCCCCACTCAATCTATCTCGCTCTCTCTCTTTCTCTCTCTCTCTCCCTTTTTCCAGTGGCTCTCCCCCAGTCTCTCCCCTCTCTCTTTTTTTAATTCTCTCTGTACACTTTGTTTGTTCCCAATCCCCAGTCACATAAACAGTTTCAAACAGTTTTGTTCAGAGCACTTGCGATTACATAACCCATGTAAACAATGTTATCTTCTGGCAGGCTACGTAATGCATAGGTAGCGCTTCACAAGGTCTGCAGTTCCACACTATGTGTGCACAATAAAATACTAGAGTAAAAAGATAGTTACAGTTTTCCTCAAGTGTAATTGATCAGACAAGACATGCCTGATGTCTGTATTTTCAGAAGTACACTATACGGACAAAAGTATTGGAATACCTCACCATTACACAAACAGGGACTTTAATGACATTGCATTGAAATACATAGACTTTCATATTTTGGAGTTACTGTGGGAATTTGTACCCATTCATTCTGTAGAGCATTTATGAGGTGAGACACAGATGTTGGACGAGAAGGCCTGACTCACAATCTCTGTTCCTGTTTATCCCAGGTCAGGGCAAACTAATCCAACCATGTCTTTATGGACCTTGCCTTGTGCACTGGGACACGGTCATGCACAGTCAAAGGTTCCCCAAACTGTGTTGGAAGCATGGCGTTGTCCAAAATGTCTTGGTATGCTGAAGTATTAAGATTGCCCTTCACTGGAAGTAAGGGGCCTAGCCTAAACTCTGATAAACAGGTTTGTCCCAATACTTTGGTCCATATAATGTATATCGCAGCAAGTTATATAAAATCGGAAACCAACTTCAGATTATTTAACGCTTACTTACACGATGCTTATTGGTGAGGTTCGTAGCTTGGTAGCTACATCACTCTCATACAAAACTCAGTGTGGAAATTTAGACACTAAATATCTAAGATGTTCTACATCCTTTAAATCTCTAAGACTAACTTTAATTCACCTGATTAGATTAAACACTAGCAACTGTAAACAGACACTCATTAAAACCCAGTATTCTTGCGAAACTACATTACAGTAGGTTTCCAAACCTCACTCTGTGCAAACAGCAGAGATTACAAAAAAAAGAAGGCAGCTCATTCCCCATCACCCATAATCCCCCTCTGTCATCCAAGACCAATTTGGATGTGTGCATTGATGTAATTCTGGTTTCTTTTATTGTGTGCACACTTTAGTAAAACACTGTTATGTAACTTTGTAAGCAACGGTGCGTTCCCTGTAAAGCCCTCCTCCATACACGCCTCTACAACACACCTATTCTCTCCATGGCTCATTCCTGCCCTTCAACCACACGCAACGCCTCTATAAGAAAGTGATTGTTAATACATCATTAACCGCTTTACAAGCTACACCTCATAAAAGCAACTCCGCTGCTGGGGCAAACAGTGCTGAGTCACAGGGGAGGTATGTGTCCAGGCCTGACCAGACCACTATAGCTTTACATCGACTATAGTTGTATACTTTCAGGGCCCTGGCTTAATGGTAAATGTTGCATTTTCTCCAGAAGTGAGGTATTGGTCACATAACTATAGTGATTACACAGGTCAACAGGTCAAAATCACCAGAGACAAGTTTAAGTTTTGTAGTGTTTTTCATGCTGATTTCAAATCTGTGTTTAGTTTTCTCCAGAAGTACAGTTTTTGTGATGAAGCTAGTTATATATTGCATGATAGTGGTGTAATTAGCATATAATAATCATATCCTAAGCGTTTTTGAAGAAACAGTGGTCGCTGACTGACACTGATCATTATATCTATGCCACAGTGTGTGTCTATCTGACTTTGCACTGAAAATATTGAAACAGTTACTTGATTGGTGCCTGGGGTTTAATAAAAACCACATGCAAGTCTATTGCAAATCTAATATTACTCATAATTAAAAACGTTGATGTGACTGAAAAAACTGAAAGCAGATCTGAAATCAGCATGAAAAAATAGTTTAGAAAAGTGTTTTGTGGTTTCTGATGATTACAAAATAATTTTTTTTGTTGACCTGTGTAATTACACACTCGGTAAACTTTACTGCCATCAGTTGTTAAGTCTGTATACTTCTGACTCTTATATATTGTTAGTCATCTCTAATGTAGTTATTCTCCTTTGCTTTCAACCAGAGGATAAAATTGATGTGGACAGTCTTTTAATATTTTACTATTGGTGTTTGATGACTATCTGTAAAATTAAAAGACTGCAACAGACTACAAGACTGTTCTGAATGCAGTCTAATTCCATTTCTAAGCTAATTAAAATTACAAAAATCCGAATGATCCAGGTAACTGTGAGTCTCTCTCTCTCTCTCTCTCTCTCTCTCTCTCTCCTTCACTGTGTCTACATGGGCTTTTTATGCTTTTTTGTTATGGAATCAGACCCAGGCTCTTTGCTCCTCATTGCTGTATCAGGAAGGACATCACTATGCTAGTCCCTTGTGTTTTTCTGATAATTAATTATAGACTGAATTGATTGTCAGAAGCTTGCTGCTGCACTGCAGAGATTAGATTTCACTGACCACTCAGGAGACGCAGAGTGGACGCGGTTAGACTGGTCAGAGCGAAGATCCATGTTGAATACGGAAGCTAAAGTCACAAGGTGGCCCTATAGTAGCTAATGTAGACATTATTGCAGACAGTGCAAAAAAGTAAGGTTCCATTTACAGACAACACAATCAAACTCTGACTTTTCTAAACAATGTTCTTTACATTGTTGACTGTAAACTATACATTTTTTTTTAGAAGTGATTGTTCGTGTCTATTCTGGATCAAAATATTTACAGAATTCTTTTACGATGTAAAATCTTACCGAGCTGATTGGCTGGCGTGAATTGGAATGTCAACTGGTTTTGGCTCTGGGGAGGGGCTTCTGAGCACAGGGGGTGGGCTCTCTGTCTCCTCCCTCTCCTCTACTGGCTCCTCCTTTATGACAGGCGGTGGCAAAGGACAAGATGATGAATCTGAGTGGCCGTCTGCTCCTACAGAGGTTGCCGGCATGGCAGTCCCTTGGGCAGAGCTGCAGAGATGTGGCTGAATTTTGGAGTGCTGAGGAGAGTGTAACGGTGCATGACTGTTAGTGCTACTGCTGTTGTTGGGAACGGTGCTGTTCGTATTGCTAGGTGCCAAATTGTTGCTATTGTTAGCGCTACCATGGTAAGAGCTGGTAAAAGGGGCATGACTGTTTAAAGTGCCATGGTAAGGGGTAGGTCTGCAGCCAGAGAGACAGGAAGTGACTGCACCCGATGCAGGAAGTGGTACGTTCACTGGGGTAGCTGAAGTTGAAGGAAATGAAGGGAAGCCCCCCATTTGACTGGTTGAGGGGCTAGGGAGTGGAGAGATGGGAGTCGTCGGACTCTGGCTGGAGGAACTGTATGGGCCTGGGCGTGAATGAGTGGCAGTAAGTGTGGAAGGAGGCAGCGCCTGTCCATGGGAAGTTGGGGGGTGAGGCGGAGGGGGATAAGAGGTGGAAGGTGGGTGTCCGTGCGCAGATGAAGATGAAGATGGAGAAAGAGATGGTGGATGAATGCGATTCGGGTATATGGCAGCTGGTGCACTGCTCTCTCTATCCCTCTCTCGCTCTCTGGACTGCACAGCCAGGCTCGCAGACTGGAGCCCATAATGTGAGTGAGGAGGGTGGGACACTAGGGCTCCACCTGGAAACTCACGACCAATATTTGGTGCATGTCCAGTAGGGCTGGGATACTCCCTGGATGCACCAGGATGAGTTACAGATGAAGGAGGTGCTCCTGGTGGGGGGTAATCCCTTAAGAAGTGTGCAGTGGGGGGAGCCTCTGGCCCAGTGGAGGGGGTTTGAGAGGGCTGGCCCTGTCCGGGCTGCTGCACACTGACCTCCACTGAAGAAGGATAGTCTTTGTTTGGGGTGACTGAGTTTGAAGTGGACAAAGGTGGGTGGGCTGAGCTGTTCTGGGGTGAACTGGACAGGTCACGATTCAGCAGCTGCCCGGAAGGCAAACCAGTGCCTGGGGTGCTAATGTTTCCTTGACTGTTGTTGCTATTCCCCCCTGCTTCCCTCATCTGCCCTGCAAACTCTCCCCATCTGCCTTCTTTGTCTCTGGGGTGACACCCTCCTCCTCCTGCCCCTCCAGGTCCAAACTCACGGCTCTGTGTAAGGTGCTGCTGGTTTGGCAAGGGAAAGTCTCTTCCAGCATCCCGCTCTCTGAAGCCTGGACCATATTCTCGACCTCCTAGGGGTGCATCCCGGCCTGGCGCCTGAGGTCCAATGCTACCATACTCTCGGCTCTGACTAGGTGGTGGGTTTCCAAAATCCCGAGGCAGATTGCCACTGTTTGTCCCAGTGCTGACGCAGCTGTTTGTGCTAGTAGCATTGTCCTTAATCCCAAACTCCCTTACGGCCCTTTCCCGCTCGGGCGGACCACCATACCTGGGCAGGTACTCCCTGTGTGGGTGGGCGTGCGGATGAGGCAGGTATGGAGGGTGGGTGGGGTGACGGGTGGAGGAAGAGGGGTTGTAGACAGAAGGCAGCTGCTGCTGTTGCACAGGGGCATGGTGGACTCCTGGGTAACGGGTGTATGCCCAGTTGCCAGGGCAGCTAGAGACATGGCCACCTGACCATGTAGTAGGGTTGTAGTGATGCGTGTGTGGAGGGGGCGGGGCCTGCTGGGGTAAAGAGGCAGTTTGTGGGAGCAGAGAAGGCGGGGCGGCTTTGTCACACTTTTCTACCTTCTCTGTTTTAATGTCACTTGGAACAGTCTGCCCCGCCTCAAGAGGCTTCAGAGCAGGTGGAGGGGGGAGTGGAGGAGCATGGCCAACGCTGGGGTTTCCATGGGAAAACTCTGTCCCGACCACTCCCGTCTTGCCTCCACACTGTGAGCCGGGTTTGGCATTGATACGGCCACAGCCGTGCAGAGACTCATTGCCCGTGGGCCCAGAGAACTCCATCTTGGTTGGGAGCTTAGAGTCAAGAGAGAAGTATGGCTTCCTGCTACTGTCACTCATGGCAACACCTGCAGACTCTCCACGATGGGGAGGACAGAGGGAGGATGGTGATTTCAGCGAGGATAAATCCACTTCTGTTGCTCCCTCACCATCCCTGCGCTCCCCAGCACTGCTCTCTTCCCCTCTCCCTGCTTCCCTCCTCTCCTCCCCACCAGATTTAGATGCCCCTCCTTCCTTAGTCTTAGCGCCTTGCTTCGGTGAGTCTGGGGAGTCTGACTCAGAATCCAAACTGGCCAACGGGGAGGCAGAAAGACTTGGGGAGGATGACCGATTGTCCTGATCAATGTCCCGCCCACTGCTAATACTACTGCTGCTATTGGCTAGGCTTCCTCCAACTGAGCTGCGGCTGCCTTGCGACTGCCCATCTTCGTTGTCGCTCTCCCGTGATTGGCTGTTGCATGAGGTTGGGTTTGGAGCTGAAGTTGTGGTGTCAGTTGAACGGGTTGAAGTTGGGGCGTTTGATGAGGAGTCCTAGCAACAGAGAAGACAAGGGTAAATTTGAGGGAAAAAAATGTTAAATAGAAATTATTGCTCATAACACTACCTGAACTTTCTGTCTCTTGGGTGGTGGTACAAGGTCCTCTCCTTCACTTTCGGATGAATCGTGTCCCTGAGAGCGCCTGCTGAAGCAAACCACAGCCAGCTCCTCTCCTGCAGCTCTCTGCTAAACACCACAACCATTTTAATCAAGACTGCCAGGCAGACTTATATTTAGAATCAAAGACAAAGGCAATACACAGTTACAGGCACACATAGCCATACAAAGCCTCTAATACAGCTTGTTTGTAGATGAAAGAACTTAAAGATCTGACATCATGTATTTGGCACCAACCCATCCACACAATGAAAAGACCTGACGAACGGATGAGAGAGAGAAAGAAAGAAAGAGAGTAAGAGAGAAAGAGAGAGAGAGAAAGAAAAAGATAGCAAGAAAGAGAGAGAAAGAGAGCGAGAGCGAGCACGTAGTTCAACAAAAAAGAGGGAAAAAGGGGGGACAACAAATCTGAGGGGAGTGGAGAAGGACAAGTAAGGAAAAAAATAAGAGATGAAGGTACAGAGGTGTACAGACTAGGATAATAAAGCAAACACAGAAATTAAGAAAGTATCTTAGAAAGAAAGAGAGTTGAAAGTCTTACTGTTTGTCTTTCGCTCCGTTCTGCTCGAGAGGGGCTGGGATGAGGACGTCTGCCCCTCCTTTCCTCACTGCCCCCCCTCCTGCGCCCGCTACGCACGGGCATCTGCAGTCATGCCCGAGGTGGGTGGGTGAATGGGCAGAAAAATAAATGAGAAGTAGAAAAGAGGGAGTAAAACACAATTAGTACTAGATCGGTGCTGTAACAGTCACGATGGGTGCTGCACTGCTTGAAATTCTTAATAGTAAACTACCATCTTAAGACTGACTATCCAACCAGGTTAAATTCCACCTTGTCTTTGAAGTATTATTGATACTCAGTTTTTTAAGTGAGACATGTTCATTATTCCCCACAAAACAATAGATATTTGGCTAATTAATAAGCTCTAGATCGCCATTGTGGACAATTTCATTTGTTTTTTCAAACCAGTGCAAATAAAGTTGCCTGTTGAAAATCTGGCTTTGTTGTTTTAAATATACATGATCTATGTTTGTGATCTTCTATTCCCAGACTTCAACATCTTGCAATAAAGTTTATATGTTTAAAACAATGTGTTTTTTGAACTAATATCTAGTTGTGTATGAGTGTTTATTGAGTGTCAGTGTCATAACTTAATGGGTTGTATTGGATGTGATCATGCAAAACACAAAGATATGTAGTGGATTTGTGAGTAATTGAATTGCTAAACATATAGTAAATGATTGGTCTTATTTAAACGCTGTGGCACGTTCTCCAGCACAAAACCTGTAGAGAAAGTCTGCTCTGAATACGCAGAAGTGTCCTCACCGGGTCTTTATGAGTTCGAGTTTTCATCGCTGCCTCTCTGCGGGGTCCATTCCTCCCAGGAAGTGATACAAAGCCAGGTTGAGAGAACACTTTGACACGGATTAACACACTGCCAGGTGGACTTTAAATTCTGAAAGGGAAACACAATAAATAATGTCACTGTCAATTCCAATATACCACAAAGACAGAAACAGGTGAACAGATCCATGTTTAATTCCTTTTCCATCATTTCCAGCACTACAGAGATTCCAAGAGAGCACTGTTACTCAGACCAGGCCATATGAAGATGCACAGCACTTCCCTTCTTTATCCTGCTGGGGGTCTAAGATATACACTATATGGACAAAGGTATTGGGGCGCCTGACCATTACACCATCAGGGACTTTAATGACATTGCATTCAAAATGCATACACTTTAATATGGAGTTGCCCCCCCCCCCCTTCGGAGCTATAACAGCTTGGAAGGCTTTTCACAAGATTTTGGAGTGTTTCTGTGGGAATTTGTGCCCATGCATTCTGTGGACCACTTACGAGGTCAGGCACTGATGTTGGGCAAGAAGGCCTGGCTTGCAATCTCTGTTCCAGTTCATCAAGGTGTTGGATAGATTTGAGGTCAGGGCTGTGTGGGCCAGTCAAGTTCTTCATCAATAAACTCATCCAACCATGTCTTTATGGACCCTGCTTTGTGATGTGGGACACAGTCCTGCTGGAATAGAAAAGGGCCTTCCCCAAAATGTGTCCACAAAGTTGGAAGCATGGCGTTATCAAAAATGTCTTGGTATGCTGAAGCATTAAGATTGCCCTTTACTGGAAGTAAGGGGCACAGTGCAAACCCTGAAACACAGGTATGTCCCAATTCTTTGGTCCAAAAATTATATCTGTAGACCAGGAGATACAAAATAATTCCACAGACTGAGCCATTCTTATGACTACCCAAACTTGATGCTGCATCTACATATTGCCATTCATATGAATGCAACAGAATTTAGCAGGTTTTGTGGGTATCTGTAGGTAATGACAAAACTCCTGTACTGTGATATTCCAACAGCATCAAGGCCAACCTTAAGCAATCTCCACACTAGATTACAGAAGCCAAGATTGGTGATTTGCATTACTGTGTATAAAATGTTCTGTGTAAGAGTCCTCTGAACTGTCTAACCACTGGATCACAATGAACAAAGATCAATCACAAGCACCATTTTTTTATATTTGCATTTTTTCCATTAATATGGAAATTCTTCTTTGTTTTTTTCTCCTCTGACATTAAATGTTAATCTTTTACATTAAATAAATATGCTTACTAGCAGGCATCGAAAGGTCGAGTTTGTGCTGAATGATAAGACAGATCACTTGATGATAGAGTCAGAAAAATAAAATATGCGTAGGTAGGCACTTTTAAGGCACAGGCCTAGAGCAAGGGTATCAACAAAGGGCCTCTGTGGCTGCAGGTTTTTGTTCGAAACAATCAGGAGCACACCTGATTCCTCTTGGTCTCAGTCTTCGGGTAGTCGATGAGGTGTTCTCTTGCTTGTTTGGAATGAAAACCTGTAGCCACACCAGTCCTTTATGGATAAGATTTGACACCCACAGCCTAGAACATTGCTCAACACCCAGTACACTTTGTCGAAAATGCTCTAGTACCTGCAAGTACCCGCCTCCACCACAGACAGGAAAGACATTTTCTCCTAATATAGTACAAGGCTGAAATTGTTACTTGATAGAAAAAACACAAACATAACAATAAACCAACTTACAAGAGCTCAGATGCAGCAGAGATTGGGACAGACTGTCCTCACTGAGAGTGCACAAGTGAATGAGCTGACTACATTCACAGACACATATTCTTAGTGCCTGCATCTGATGTGAAGCCCACTTAAACCACACATGGAGCAGGACCTGGCTTGCCTGGGCATTAGGAACTGACCCTGCCCATACAAAATATGTTATATTTATATTTTGGAATATTTAAGCAACAGAATATTACTGTGAATAACATTATGGTTGTTATTTGGTTACTAGTTGACCATTGGTCATCACAGCCATGATGTGGCTAACACACAACCCTGACTGTCCTATTGCTTTCACACAACTGCGCTTCAAAACAAAACATAAAGTGAAGAAGCCCTGAACATTGTATGAAACACGTTTTAATATCAGCAGTTCCTTTCACAAAAATAGTACTAACCTTTTGTGCTAGAGGAAGCACTTTGAAACTGTTGCAATATCAAATTCAGCTCAATTTGCTTTCCATTTAATTTATTCTTCATTTAAACTGCATGGCACAACTTGTTTACTGAGTTGTATTTTGTTCATCTCTGGCTAACCCTAGTTTGTTCAGGCCTCCTGTCAAACTCTTATTGACAATCTGACCAAATGGGCTGCAGCTTAAAAAATGTTTAGATCTTATAAATATCATCTAATGTTTTAATGTTTTGTTGTTGGCTTTGTATGTGATAATGTAGACAATTAGTCATAGTTAGTAACAGGTGCTCGGCAGAATGACACAGTTAATGTGAAAAAAAAAGACTGTCAGAAATAACAACAAGGGAACACTTCTCAGCTTATCAGATTGTGGCGTCAGTATTAACTGACAATGTATCACAATATATTTCATTTGTGGATGGGAGCAGTATCATCTTTTACATAAATTACGTTTTGCAAACACATGAATTAACCAACAGTACGGAAGCAGGTGAGAACTTTCGCAGCACAGTGCAGCTACATTATAACTCACAGCAATGATCCACAGATTCCTACTTTTGAATCAGTTCACAGGGAAAGAAGAGTGTTGCCAACAACGTACCAAAATCAGACACATTCATTAGTTTGCTGCAGATTAAACCTGATTACTTCGGTCGGTGCATTTGAAAATTGCCCTCAGGATTGAAATATGGCCAGAAGTGTAAGAATGGTACTGTAATTGAATGTGTTACACTACAATGATGCATCATATGGCTGGAAATGAGCACTTTTGTCTTGCTGTACTGCACTGCTATGAGGACAAATCCAGCTTCCTGAAACAGCAAACAGCCAGTCACCTCTAACCCAGTCAGCGTGGTATTAGTGACCTGCAGGCTACTGCACCATCTACCCTCAACACACGCCTGCCCTCAATCCAGCCAGAGCAGGTTAGAAAGCTCCAGGGCATCTGAGGATCTGTCCACCTTCACCATTAGAATCTGAAGCCTCATTCATAAATAAGTATGAATGTCCGAATACAGTATGAACAAATTCACTTCACTTTCAGTCCAGCACAGCAATCCAATCCCAAACCTACCCCCCTCCCCCTCCCCCGGCACACACACACACACACACACACACACACACACACACACACACACACACAATTCCTACTCGCACATACTTCATTTATACTGAATGAGACTATATATAGCACCTTAACAGTCTTGTGGATGTGTGCGAGCACGTTTAGCAAGGCTTTTACAGAAATAAACACACTTTTACACCTAGGCTTGTGAGTTCATGAAGGAGACAGCAGCACTGATGGTGACTGTATACAAACAAATCTGCAGCTTGTGCCAAACAGACACACACACACACACACACACACACACACACACACACACACACACACACAGAAATGCTGCTGTTTATGCACAAACAGTCAAATCCAGGCGCTCATCTGCACAGAGAAAGCAACAGAGTTAAATTAACACCTACTGGGTAGATTGGAGCAGCACCCATGTTGCCATGCACTCAAGTAATATTTCTTAGAATATGCATATACATACACACACACACGTGCGCGCGCGCGCGCGCACACACACACACACACACACCCTTGCGAACATCCTATAAATATCGCATCAGGCTTATTTGTGGACCAATTACAGTGTAGACAGAGTAATACATCCCACTGACACACAATACAGTCTAACAGTGCCCTGACTACAGCTGAACCTCCATCCATCAAACACACACACACACACACACACACACAACCAACTGACAGTTCTCACTGTAAAAAAATGCCCAACACCTAACTGTATGCCACACACGAGCACATACACACATGTATCATCACAAATCACAAACACAGCTTTGTCTGTCAGAAATACACACACAGCACACACATCTGTGTGTGACAGACACTCACACTCATATACATTTCCTCGTCTACAGACACCCTAATATAGTACTGTCTGTAACACACACACACACACACACACACACACACACACACACACATACTGTGCAAAGCTTTGTCTGTAACATGGGCACTCTTACTGTACATGACGCACACACTCACTCATAGCTGCATGTGTGTATGTGTTCATGCTTTTTTCCCTGTATGTAACACACACCACACACACACATAGCTGTCTATGACACACACTCACTCATAGCTGCATGTGTGTATGTGTTCATGCTTTTTCTCTGTATGTAACACACCACACACACACGTAGCTGTCTATGACACACACGTACCCCAAAAAGGTAACACTGGTTGTAACACATGCACACACAACTGTCTGTAACACACACACACACACACACTGTGCAAAGCTTTGTCTGTAACACAGCCACTCTTACTGTACATGACGCACACACACACTCATAGCTGCATGTGTGTATACCGTTTTCTCTGTATGTAACACATAACACACACACACACACACACACACACACACCGGTTGTGCATTCTTTTGGGTGCATACATGCTGAATGGCGCGCGTGCAGAAGAGCTACACACCCTCCTCCCTCGGCATGAAGAAGAAAAGAAGGAGAATGAGAGCTCGAATCGCAGAAGGAATGGCGCACGAAACGTTAGCTTTAGCACGCGAGCACAAAACACACACACATAGACACACACACATACACACACAAAGAGCAGCAGCAGCAGCAGGAGGAGGAGGAGGAGGAGGAGGAGGGACTGGAGCATCCATTTTCTCTCTCTGCTCTTACCTACGCGCAGCCTTTCCTTCTTTTCTTCCTTCTCTTCCTGCACGAGGACCACCTCACACACACGCACACACACGCGCGCGCGCACTCACACTCGCACAGACACACGCGCGCGTGCGCCCGCAGCGCGTGCATGCATCGGGCGCCTTGGATCAGCTTCCCATCCTGCAGCTCCACCACTGCAACCCTCGCGGATCCTGCAGGAGACACACACACACACACACACTAAGTGAAGCTGGACACTTACACACACACTGATGATGCACTCACACACCCCACCCCCTTTTACACTGTAACACACTACACCCCCTATAACACTACACCCCTCCCTCACTCTCACTCTGTCAAGACGACTCGACTCGTGCACTCTCTCACCCCTCTCTCCCTCTCCCGTCGTCTGTCTGCACCTCTCGTTTTTCTTTTCTCTCCCTTTCCCTTTCTTTCGTCTCCCTCTCCCCCTCTCTCTGTCAAGGCGACTCCCTCCCTCTCTCTCTCTCTCTCTCTCTCTCTCTGTCTTTTCTTCTTTCTTCACGAATTCCTGGGAGGGGAGTGTGTGGAAAAGGGGGGCGTGATTTACTTGCTGTGGAGGAAAGAGGAGGAGAGGAAATGGAGAGAAGGGGAGAGGAAGAGGAGAGGAGAGGAGAGTGGAAAGTGGAGGGAACTGCAGTGAGTTCAGGGGGAAAGACTGGACCTGCTGCTGCTGGAGGAAAGAACAACTTATTAAAAGAAGAAACTGAACACACTCTGAAGACTACACAGAGACACACACACAAATACAGACACACACAGAGAAACACACACACACACACAGAAAAACAGACACTCAATCTCTCTCACACGCACAGAAACACAGACACAGTCACTCACACACAGAAACACAGACACACACAAATGCACAGACACAGTCACTCACACACAGACACACTCGCACACAAACACAATCACTCACAGACACAAACACAGCCACACATCTCTCTCACTCTCTCACACACATAAAAACACAGATACACACACCGAAACACAGACACACACAAAGCACAGACACACTCACACAAACACACAGAAACATGACACACACAGACTCACAGACACACTCAATCACACTCTCTCTCTCTCTCTCTCTCTCTCTCTCTCACACACACACACACACACACACACTCAGAAACGGACACAAATACATATACGCACACAGACAGAAAGAAACAGTACACACAGACAAACACACACAAGCACAGCAAGAGGGAGCACACACACACAAACACAGTAAGAGGCAGCACACATACACACAAACACAGTAAGAGGCAGTACACACACACAAGCACAGTAAGAGGCAGCACACACACACAAGCACAGTAAGAGGGAGCACACACACACAAGCACAGTAAGAGGCAGCACACACACACAAGCACAGTAAGAGGCAGCACACACACACAAGCACAGTAAGAGGCAGCACACACACACACACAAGCACAGTAAGAGGCAGCACACACACACAAGCACAGTAAGAGGCAGTATATACACACCAGTAAGAAACAGTAGGACTGAAGCAGGATCTCTGCTTTTCTTTCTGTGTGCTTGTTTAATACTGATTTGCTTGTTTTGTGGTATTATTATGTGTTTGCATTGGCATGGTTTGCATATAAAGCAGTCAATAAAGCCAATTAATCTGAACTGTACTGAATCTGCTGGCATGAACATTTCAGTTACATTTCTGCCAAAGCCATTTGAATACACAGAAAACAAAAAGAGAAAACAAAAATAGATATAAAATCACAGAAAGTTTATTAATTATTAGCAAGACAGGAAAGGTCAGTTTTCAGTTTGTCACTTGCTTTGTAATATGCAATATTGCTTAACAAACATTAGTTATAATAAAACACAGAAAACATGCACACAAACACACATTTCTGTGCTTGTGTCCCTGAGAATATCTGCATAAAGACAAATATAAACACACCAGAAACAAACAAACAGCCTGAGAAACAAACTAATTAAAATGACAAAAAACCCGAATGATCCAGAACCATTATAGGTAACTGTGAGTCTCTCTCTCTCTCTCTCTCTGTCTCTCTCTCTCTCTCTCTCTTTCTCTCTCTCTTTCTCTCTCTCTCTCTCTCTCTCTCTTTCTCTCTCTCTCTCTTTCTCTCTCTCTCTCTCTCTCTTTCTCTCTCTCTTTCTCTCTCTCTCTCTCTCTTTCTCTCTCTCTGTCTCTCTCTCTCTCTCTCTCTCTCTCTACTGTTGCTGCTCCTTCACCTGTACATGGACTGACCGGGAAGAAGCTCCTGAGATTAACACCATATGAAAAATCCATCCAGGTTCAGCCATGGCCTCCAGAAGCGCCTTCGTCTCACTTCAGCTTGTCCTCGGTCTGGCGTCCTGGAGTCTGGGATTACTGTCTGATTACAAGTCCTGTGGAGACTCTGCATGTGAAAGTAAGACTTTTTTTAAATAAATGAGAGCAGATTGTTGATATTGACATAAGATATAAACAAATAAATAAATAAATCAGTTAAAGTACAGCAGGGCCAGAGCTCTATTTTCTTTTAACACCACGTTTTTCATCACATACTGTATTTTTGGCGAGACAGTTCTCTAATGGAAGCTTAATGATTGTGCAGAAACCTCAGAGCAGATAAGATCCTCCTGGGAGTCGATATGACCACAACAAAAAAAACTTTGGACAAAAGCCTTAAAGGACGTTATATGTTCTTGATAATATTTACGTTTTGTATTGAGAACTCTTCACGAAACGTCTGTTCTTTTAGGTCAAATTAGCACAAACGGTTCGGTGGAACTTCCTCACAGAAACCCCAGACGTGGTCGATCAGCCAAAACGTCCAAATCCTGCTTCTTTAATTTAGAACTGGAGCTACGAGGTTAACATCACTAGCATTAGAAATCAACAGTTACTAAAATCTTTTCATCCCCAAAACTTCTCTGGACCCTCAAACCACATCCAGCTCCTCATTAAGGTGATCAGACTAGTGGACGTGGTTTAGGACGCAGTATGACTTACTGTGAGCTGTAAAAAGGAACTGAACTTCTTCATTAAGGTGATCAGACTAGTGGACGTGGTTTAGGACACAGTATGACTTACTGTGAGCTGTAA
>JBBJLS010000006.1:19897543-19909499 GCA_037577275.1 Bryconaethiops microstoma
CACCCCTCCTCTGTCGGAGCCCCACCCACTAGATTAGTTGAAGATCCACCATTTTTGTCTGCTGGTTTTACAAGCACGCATAAGACGCCGAGCGCCATGGCTACAGGCAAAGGCAAGTCTCTCATGAAGTGTTGTGTTCATCTGGCTCTGGGTCGAACATATAGGGCTGGATAGCGCCTCTGTTTCACGTGTGTTAAACGCACAGCATTAGCATGGGATGTGTGGGCCGTGGTGAGCAACAGCTTATTTGCATAAAAGTGACAGTGCCCTTAAACGGCTCGTTTTGAAAGGGACTGAAACTGTCAAGAGTAAAGCTCGTGAGATCTCTTTATGTGAGAGTGATTTTGTGCAAATAACTTCATGAACATGTTTTGTAAAGCCCATAGACCTATTATAACTAAATTGAGTTTTGCATAATATGTCCCCTGTAATATTGTGGCTGATCGTTGTAGTCACTACTACTTTTTAAGAAGTGGCTGTTACTTATATCTAGCTTAGTAACTGCTGTTCATTTTGGTCAATGCTGTTTAAAGACCATGGCTCTGCTATACTTTCTCATGGTTTATTTTTCTTAACTGATATAAGTGATTTCATGCATTACTCATTTGAGCCCAGCTTGATGGTTGCAGTGTTTAATTCACAGTGTAGTTTCAGTGACAGTAGTTGTCAGTGATGATCTGTAATGTTCATGTACACACGGCCCTTCAGACAGAGAAACAGGAAGCGTTGAGGGTGGTATGGTTTCTGTTGTTTTGCTGCGACATAAAAGAAGAAATTGTTTGTTGTACAAACAGAACTTTGAGTGATGGCAGCACTGTGATGAGGCAAAGTAATAGGAAACTGCAGAGATCATAGTGGTTCAATTAATAAAATAATAACTAACAACTAAGATTTTGTTTGAGTAATTGATTAAGGAAATACTTTTTTTGAGAGGCCATTTAACAGTATTTGAAATGGATTTCTGTTCTCTGATAACGGTTTCCCTGTTCCTGTCAGTGGGTGCCGGAGATTTCCCATCACTGTCCTCGTACTCCCTTCCTGCTGGTGGGCACCCAGGTGGATCTAAGAGATGACAGTAATACAGTGGAGAAACTAGCCAAGAACAAGCAGCGCCCCCTATCTCCCGAGAGTGGTGACAAGCTGGCCAGAGACCTCAGAGCGGTCAAATATGTGGAGTGCTCAGCTCTCACTCAGGTAAAGGCCATATTTTTAGCATATTACGGGTGCCTTATATTCACTCAGATCAGTGTATCATTGTAGTGTGCTTGAGTTTTACCCAAAATCCAGAATTTACCTTTACATTTGACCAAAGACATCATATTAGCAAAAGAAAATGTCACAAATTTTTTATAGCAGCACCCATACTGTGTAAGTTAAAGTAGCTTCTAATATATTAATTATATCTGAAAGTTCAATAATGAAAAGAGAACTTAGGTTTGGTCTTTTTCTCTTTTGATTTTTTTGGTTGTTAAGAAGTGAGATTATGACTTGCCATTATCTCCCTATCTCAGAGAGGACTGAAGAATGTGTTTGATGAGGCCATACTGGCAGCACTGGAGCCTCCAGAGACCAAACCAAAGAAGCGCTGTGTTCTGCTGTAGAAGGGGACAGGGGTCGATGGACACACACTCCACAGAAAAAGTGAGGGAGAGAGTACAGTAAGGGATTATGGGCTGGGAGGGTTTGCCTATTAGACTTAGCAAGCAAAATGGGTTGAGGAGAGAGACAGTAAATGTGAAAAGAGTGGGAGATGAGCTTAACAGTGTATTTAAAATAAAAAAAAACCTGTTTGTGCCTTCAAAATCTTACACAATGACAAAGAAAAACTTGAGACTTGAATCAGCAGCTCTTCTGTCACAACTAGGAAATAAAATATTAGTGAAAAATGGGAGCACTTTATGTGGGATTGTATACTGTGTCTCTGAATCTCCTAAGTTGCAGACTGGCATCTTATTACTGAGAAACAAACCAGGTATTAAATTCACATTTTGTAAAACTTGACAAAGCCAACCATCAGCTAGAACGAACAACTAGTTCAACATTTATCTATGACAAAAATGATGGTCAACTAGTACTGTGTTCTGAGTCTTACATTGTTCAATCTGTAAGCACAATATTTCATTAAAAAAAGATGATTCACTATGTAGACAACCATTTAAGGAATTTCTGTTAGAGAATTGCTCTCATCATATAATTATGGACAGCAAAAGTGAACTTAAGAAAGGCATACACTTGTTCCAGAAATGTCTGTGAAACCATTTTGCTTAATTTTGAGAGCTTTCGTCCAGAACTGCAAAGATTTTAATATTGAATAGAAATCCTCTGTAGATCTTCCACCTAGATTACTATGCTTAGTCAAGCAAGTCAAAGTGAAGCTCTTGGCATTGTTCCCCTGTAGGGTGAATAAAGAATTGCATTTTGTCAAAATAATGTTTTAAAACCACAGTCAGAGCTGTATTTATTCAAAGCAGTTTGATGGCTCACCAGGGATTACCTGTGAGTTTAATAACAGAGATATAATCTACTTAGTATAATCTAGTGTTGGTGCTGTTTGAAATCCATTGTTCATGCAGTACCAAAGAAAACAGTGCAGGGTGCAGCAGCTCCTGACTGGGGCACTAATGCTATACTGTACTGAAGGTATGTCCTGTATTTTTCAACCTAATCTCTATCTGATGCTACTGGGTTGACGACCTCTGTCCTTTTAAAAGAACAGAAAGCCACTCCAAACTCGCTTATTGTAGAAGTCATTGGACAGTTGCTGAAGGCCAAGAGCATAGCTTTTTTTAGCGTTTAGGGAAAATTCAGAAATCTTTTCTGGTGTCTATGCATGTAGGCAAGAACCTGTGAGAAACATCTGTGTTTACTAACATCGTAAGGGTAGTAGACTGGCAGTGTAAACTGTTGGTAAAATATCACAGATTATTACCTCTAAAATAATGAATTATGCAAATGTATATCTTAATTTACAAATGCATTTGAAGCAAGAATTTATGAAAGTACTCTACAAAAGTGAGTTTCCCATACATGTTTAGTGGCAAAATACAACAACAGACTGTTCAAAGTGTTTCAAGTCAATAGGTTTTCAGTTTATTGGTAATTGATCATATGCTACAGATCCAGCAGATAGTGATTAGCTTGAAAAATGTTGCAGTATTCCTTTAAAAGTCTTCATATTTCCTTTTGGGGTGGACAAATTTAGTGGTTATGCGCTTTGAAACTTGATTTTTTATTTTGTTTTTTGATAGGGCAATATTGTGTGACTTACTGATAATGTAATGATTTTAAATTTGCTATTTTGAATAACCATTTTAACAGTCAAAATATAGAGGTCTTCAGTGTGGCCTTTTCTTAGTCCAGCTCTGTGGTGTTTTTAATTTCACTATATTTGTAATAAAAGTGTGCAACTGACACAAAAACCTGATATCTTTTATTCAAACTACTGACATCAATGGTTAAGTATTGGGAAACAAATACTGCTGTCATGGGTTGATTTATGCATTCTACACCACACAAACTACACTGGATTAGTTTAGCATTTGGTGTATAAACCAGTTTATTTTGACCATGCAGTCAGAGAGTATAGCAGCAAGAAGAGAACAATTGAACCAGCATGCAGCAGGACAACATGCTGGTCCAACACAAGAGTACTCAGGAATGCCGACTCGCAGATAGGCATGAGAGGAATTCAAATAAATAGAAGATGAGAGACACGAGCAGTAAAACTGATGAGGAATTATAAATACTGCAGATGCAGAGTGCACTAGTTCTAAATATGTAACACTATTACATACTAAAGTCCCATAAAGAAAATGTTATTTCAGGGTTAATTTCCGCCTTAAAGCTTTGTCTGATCAAGTTAGTAAGTGTGTGTGTGTGTGTGTGTGTGTGTGTGTGTGTGTGTGTGTGTGTGTGTGTGTGTGTGTGTGTGCACGCGCGCACATCATTTGGAGGGTTTGCTGTAAGCAGCGTTGGCCCTTATTTGTGGTGTTCTTGGGACTATGCGAAGGTAAGGGAACCGCAAACATGAGAACAGGATAAACAGAAAGTGTGTAAATGTGTGTGAGAAAACAGCAGTTTAATTTTATAACATTTTCTTCCCCTCTGCTTTGCTGTACCTCATGTTAGTAAATTGTAAAAGTGTAGGAATTGTTGGATATTGAGGATGGACGCTTGAAAGAAGATCTGTTTTCAGCAGAAGGTAAGGCAGGCTTAGTTGCGTGTGGATGTCACTCTCTGCAAGTGTGAATGAGCACAGTGTTCTTGCACTGCTGGCACCGGACTGAGCAGCACCAGGAGAACTTGCAGGAGCAGCGCTGGATCACCTCGGCCCTTCCAGCCCGGAAGCCTGGTCCGCAGCACACCAGTTCGCAACCGTCCGGCGCCAACCGTGAAGTTCCTGCAGCCCAAGGAGTGAAAGGCGGAACGGAGAAAGTCGTTCAGTTCTGATCATCTGCAATAGCAGTCAGCATAAGCATAATTTCATTTTGCAAGAGGGTTCCACCTAATTCATGCTAGGAGCCCCATTTAAAAGAGACTTAGATGTTGGAGTAAGTTCTTCTCGCTCCTCCTTTATGTTCTGAAACACATTTACCTGGCATTATAATGGCCTGCTACAATACTAAGCTAGATAGGCAGTACAATGGAGACTGCCATAGTTCAAGATCTCAGTCAAGAAAAACAGTTGAAAAGCTGCTAGATGAGTCAACCCAGGTTTGTACACTGTGCATGTGTAAGGAGAAACGGGTATATCTCCAAAATCAGCACTTAAGCACATGGAAAGCACTCGGTTCAGCTAAGTCAGACTGAATGTCAAAACTTCAAAGAATACTTTATATTCTCTTGAAAGTAACAGTTCGTCACAAAGGATGCTGTACTGGTAAGCTGTGTAAAAGGGGTTTAACCTCTCCCTGAAATTGTTCTTAAATGCTCGTTCCCAAAACCATGTAACAATTAAAGACTATTGTTCGTTATCTGATTGTTATCTGAAGTAATCGTAGAAGCAGCGTCATACGTGTTGTTCTTTCGCTAATAACTGGGAGGTGTGGTAGAACTAATCAGAATAAGTAGGTTCAGAACATAGAGGGAATAATATAAAATTCATACAGTGATTCCTTTATCCAGTGCAGTTTTAGTGCCCTCACCATTACAGCGACGACCAGCTGTTCCGGGAATACCATTTTCAGGGTCTAGATGGCAGAAATCTGGTGAGGCTGCCAAGTACACAAGGTCACGTGCAGCTGGCGGCTTCACCTGGGGGTCCTTTGGCAGCAGAGCTGTGCGAGAGCCCACTCGTGTCAGACGCACCTGAAAACAACCAACAAAGAGGAGAGGCTGTACTGCATGCTTCAGTTAAGGGCAGCTCATTCATTAGGTTTTACTCAACATCTACTTTAATAGAAATAGATACCTTATACACCTTGGCTGGGGTATAGTTTGAGACTGGGGCCTCGACTTGACTCGATTTGTGTTCACCATTCTCTAACCCGACACTGGGCCAACCTAGCAGTGACACTAATCCCTGCATCAATACCAAACAACTAAGATGTCAATGTCATCACTGCATTGAGAATGGCCAAGAGCATAGCTCTGTTTAGCAAAACTGATCATTTTAAAACCTGTAAAACTTGTAATTTTACGCTAATATAGTGGATCAATAAGGTAAGGGGACATCATAAAATGGTCAGTGAGGGGTTTGTAATATCATGGATGGTGAGCTTTTCAAAATTAGCAAGGATTATGTGTGCTAGTTTTAAATTCTGCATTATCAACAATCGTTTTTGGAAGTTTTGCACTGTTCCTGCTCTGGTAATATTGATTTGGTTCTGGCTTCACTTAGAGGGGAGAACCACTGCCATGACAGGGTCAGGGGTCTTTGGTGAGTGTGTACCTCTGTGGCTCCATCAAAACGCTCCTTTAGCACAGCACCGACACGGCGAAATGGGGGCATGACCTTCCAGCAAGTTCTGAGCTCACAGGAGCCTGACACGCCATGACACTTACATTCTACCTGCATGTTGTGGAGGATAGCCTGGAAGAAAGTGCGAGAGAAAGAGAGGGAGAATGGAACCTGAGTGACAAGTAGTGGAACATATTTACATATATACTAGTTTCACTGCGCTTACCTTGCGCCCTGCCTCATTATTGTGGATGTTCATTAGTGGTCGGCCTGATGACGTGCCTTTCGCACGTTCTGGCTCATCCACGAATGTCTGTGAGAATGCCACCCCATAGGACAGATTATCTGAACAGCCAGACCACTGGAACCCTGCAGAAAGAGGGAGAGAGGTGTCCATTTTTACTGTTATACTGTGGTACAGATGCAGCTGTGCTCTCTTGATTGGGCTGACAGGTAGACATGAAAGTCAATGAATTCCAGTGGGGCAGGAACCATTAATAAACTCCAAAAGGACCAAATGCCCTCACCTATTGTTAGTTGACCTCCTTCTCTCATATTCCATTGACATTACTCTCACATCCTCTGTGAAATTACTCTGTAAAGTGTCCATTTTGGGGACAGAGGTTGAAATCACAAAAACTTCTGCACAAATTCACACACATCTGCACATCTAAGAAAAACTAACAAAAGTATTTATGTATTATTACTGTGGTTGTCAATTTTTTTGCACCGCATATCCCACCAGAAAATATTGGGCTCTCCAAGTGCTTCTCTTATAAATCATTAAAATAAAGTAGCATGGGCCTACCCTATTCAGCTACATACATTATTCCTAATGAGAATGAGTGTGTGTGTGTGTCTGTGTGTGTGTGTGTGTGTGTGTGCGTGTGTGTGTGTGTGTGAGTGTTTGTGTATCACACACACAGAGCAAGTGAGAGCATTAAAAATAACCACTGTAATTAATTCACACATGCAAGTAAGGATATTAGCATTTTCATCATGGTGTAGGTTCTTACGGTTCATTCTTTTCACAGTTAATTAGTGTGATATTTGTAAATGGCCTGATACGAAAACAAAAATATAGGAAAGGGAAAACATATTTTAGATTCCATTTCAATTATCTTATTGTCATAGTATTTCAATTCATAGCAGTATTTTAATACTAGTATAATTTTTGTAATATTTGAGAGATTCCTCCACCTACCATGCACCGTGCACCAAGGTTTAAGAGCCAGTATATTAGTACATAGCTGGTAGCTGTTATAATTTCATAGCTGTTATAACATACATTTATGCTCATTACAAGTAAATAGATGCTTGTAATACAGAGTATGTGTCACTGTGCGATTAAATGATTTTTAACACTTGTCGCACCTGCTACACCGATTCTATGACCATCGAATTCTGTGACCGTAGGGGTCGTCGTTTCATAGTTTCACAGTGGAGCGAACATAGAGTCCCTTCCGTGCATGAGCTCAACACACAGTTTACAGACAACTGTTCCAGCAGTTAAAACACATGGCTCAATGTCCATCTGATATTGTCTTGCAGACGTAAGACGCATGTAGATCTATTATGCTTCACGTTAACGCATTTCAGAAGCAGCTTGTGGTCTGGTAGTTAGGGAGTTGCCTATGATTGGGAGGCTGTGGGTATGAATCCCAGGGTACTGTTCCGGTGACTGCCCGCCGCTTCACCTGGTAAATGGGTTAAATTCAGAGAAAGAATTTCACACTGTTCACATCGTGTGCTGTGCTGTGGTGTGTTCACGTGTGACTATAAGGGGCCACTTTACATTATGAGCGCACATAAAATCACGAAATGCCTTGTATAGGGGTGGCAGTAGTTTAGTGGGAACAACACTCGCCTGACAATCACAAAGAACCTGACAATCACAAAGTTTCAGGTTCAAGCCCCACTTACTACCATTGTGTTCCTGGGTAAGATGCTTAACCCTATTCCAGGGGTTCTCTTTCATTATAAGTAGCTCTGGGTAAGGGTGTCTGCCAAATGGCATAAATGTAAATGCTTAAACTCTTCTTCACACAAAGCAGTCAAATAATTGATACCTTTTATAATTATAATTTAGATTATTATTATTCAATAATTCAGATTCATTTAAACACTGATAAAGTGGGAAATTACATTAAAGTACGAGTACCAAAGCAGTCTAACAATAGATACATTTTTTACTTATATAAGATAATTATATTTTATGATATGATTATTTAATCATTTAAATGATTTTAAACGCCAATAAAGTAGGAAATACCACGAAAATTACTGACACATTTTTTAGTAAGCTGTGTTTATAATATAGCTAGTTAGATGTCTATTGGGAGCGTGTTTGTGGAACAGCAAAACTGCAGAACAGTGCAGGGTCACATATATCAGTGGTCACAGAAGTTGTTGTAACACTCTGACTGACTGACTAGTGTCCAGCACATCTGCTTTCGACCACCTTGTCACTTCACTGTACGTTTGAGAACTGTGCTGGAAACACTGGCCTTCTGGGACTGGAGTTTAATGCACCTGTAATACAGTTTCAGAGACTTTTCTTATATACCACGGTACTATCACTCCTGATGAAGTGGATCTGTTTCTGCTGTGGTTATGTATCCAATTTGTTGTGTCCTTGTTTGTTTATGTTTATTTTATGTCCTTGCGTATGAAAAAGGCACTAAGGTATTATTATTTTTATTCTCATTGCTATTAAACAATTTTCTCCGGGATAAATAAAGTTTTCTGATTTTGATTCTGATTTTGATTATTGTTTTTAGATAGGAGGATAAAATGACTAGTTTCCTGTCCACCTCATCCACATAGAGTTTCAGAGAGATGCAGGGTTGCGGTCTAGCAGCTACGGCTGAAGGCACATTTGCCTTCTCTCTCTTTTTTGACTCACCCTCTGGACTGACCCCCCTGACCTTCCGGTCACAGCCGCACCTCTCCAGCTCCCCCCGGCTGCAGCCCCTTGTCACTGCCACAGCCACTGCTGCAGAGGACAGAGCATGGACGAAGGCTGCCTCCCGCGTGCCTGTGCACAGCACACACAGCCTTCAGTGATGCATGGGGTCAGTATTACATCAGCCACTCCAAGAGCTGGTAATTGTGTATGAACAGAGACATCATTTACAGTTCCCACGTTTATGTTCTTGCCTTAGACTTACTACCAGAAATGTCATATAGGGATTATTGGATTTTCATATATATATTTTAAATACAAAATTGGAATTGGAAAATTAGGTCTAGATGACATGTTGGAAAGACTGTGAGGTTCTGACCTTGATTCATCACTCGGCCGAACACATTAATGCCACGAGGTGTGGTGGAACAGTTCCAGCGACGGTTCCTAAACTGGTGCTGACACTGCCAAGACAAACAGGCAGAGAAAGTCAGAGTGAGACAACTGGATCTAAGTAGCACAATAAAACCGGGCTTGTTTTATATATTGTTGCGATCCCTTTTTCCAGGCAGTCTCACAAGGAGCCACCTAGAACATCTTTCCAACAGTTTTGACAAGACTCCACACATTTTTTTAAAGCATTAACTTATTAACATACGCATTTGGACCTTTGGAAAAACATTGTGTTTATATTTAAGCCTTTAGATCAGAATGTGTTTTTCTAAAGAAAGCTGGAAATGGGAGATTCTCTTGGGAATCTGTAAACAGTTTAAAGCCTGTTTAATCATTTCAAATGATCATGCATGGATTGCCTTGAAGACAATTGTCTTCTAGTGGCTTTCAAACACAACTGTTCCATAGCAGTTCAAACAACTGAGACATTTGTAGATGTGTTTAGTGATCACTCTCACCTCCTCGATTACCATCTCTGCAGCTTTCCTTACGGACTCCATGACCTCCCCCCGTGCTCGGCACACCCCCACCTGTCCTGCAGAAAGCCCCCTCAGACGCCCACATGGCCCATCGCCCGATACTGGACGAGAACGAGGCAACCGGGCCAGAGAACTGCAAAGAGACAGGCCGTAAGTATGTTACCATAAAGAAAGAAGACAGACAAAGAGAAAGAGTTGAACAAGAGGAGGGTCAGTGGACAAGAGACAAGAAAAAAAGAGGTGCAGCAGAGATATGGAGTTTTAAGAGTTGACAAAGACAAAGAGTGAGCTGCTAAGGGTGCGTGAGAAGAAGAAACATGTCACCATCTTTTACAGGTTATAGCATTACAAACATCAATGTCCAGGCGTGCCAACTTACAGCCAGTTGGTCGCCATGGAGAGGTGGGTTGCCCATAGCAACAGCAGGAGGAGTCGTCCCGTGTGATTCACAGAGGAGACAGTTGGCATCAGACTGTCTGTCCTTCTGTCTGTCCGTCTGCGGTGTGGTCTGGGTGTGTGGACAGAGGTGTGGCTGTTTCTTGTTTCCTCTCACTCTCTCAGCTTTGGTGTTGGGGATTATCCCCTCATATCTGCTGAAACAGTTCAAGATGTGTGAGTTGTGAAATGTTCTTTAGCCTCTTAAACTTCAGGGCTATTATTCATTTACTAATCTTTAGGATTATTAACCTGTGACTACTTGAAATTACTCAGTGGCTAAATATATACATCCTATAATAAAAAAAACTGCAGTTTGGGATAATATGCGATCCAATTTGACAAGGCCCAGAACTAGCCCATGTTAAGTCCACTGGTAAATGTTATATTTAGTAAGACATTATTTATAGGACCCTCACAGCAACAACATCAGCACCCAGAAATATGGCAAAATATACTCACCATTCACCACAACTCATATGACTGCGTATGATGCGTTGTGACAGAAGAGATAACTGGCTCATTTAAAAGCTCTCTTCCAGAAAGTCAAAGGTGAATCAGATGAAGTGAGAGTCTTACCAGTCCAGACGGAGCACACTGACCATCCACTCAAAAATACATCCAGCACAGTCACGTTGTGCCAGTCCACACAGATGTGTGTTCAGTAGAATCACAGTGTCTTAACCCCACCTTGCCCGCCAGTCATCTTACAGGATTTAGATTCATGATTACAAGTAAGAGTAAAGAAGATTACTGCTGATCTTGACCAGTACCTTTGGCTAAGGAGGGTGTATCACATCCCTTTTCTAGTTATCTAACACTGAACACTTTAAAACCAATTAATACACTTAATTAAGGTTATTTCCTTATAGAAGAAGAGAATGCATCCTTTTCAAACAAAAAAGTGAATATTTCGGTCCATTCTCCATACAGAGGAAAGTCCAGTGAAGTCAGAAAGACTGAATGTAGATAGAGTGCTGGGAGAGGGGTTATAAAGGGGGCCTGGATGGAGGGAGAGAGGGAGGAATGGAGGAAAGGGGACATAGGAGGGGTAATGGGTCAGATTGTAGTACATTAAGAGTGACATAGAGAAATGAGTTTGGCCTCATTATCGTTGTTAGCAGAGGACACAATGTGTGACCTCATCTTAAAGGCGATTGAGCAGCCCCTTCAACTCATGGCAACTCTGGCTACTGAGTTTAACTTTAGGGTTAGGATTAGTTGTAGATGTAGTAGTATTACACTACAGTATTAAATAAGTCATCAGTGTGGTAATAATAATCAATTATGTATTTTGCAGCTCTGTGTGGGTGCATGCGTACATATATGTGTGTGTGCGTGTAGGTGAAAGTATCCCAAGTACAAGTACAGTTCAGTGCTTAGTAAAGTACATGTAACTTTCTGCTGTGTATGTGTATGTATGTGTGTGTGTGTGTGTGCATGTGTGTATGTGTTTGTGTGTTTGTGTGTGTGCATGTGTGTTTGTGTGTGTATGTGTTTGTGTGTGTGTGTGTGTGAGTGTGTCTGTGTGTGTATGTGTTTGTGTACGTGCGTGTGTGCGTGAGTGTGTGTGTGTGTGCATTTGTGTGTGTATGTGTGTGTGTGTGCATTTGTGTGTGTGTTTGTGTGTGTGTTGGTGTGTGTGTGTGCGTTTGTGTGTGTATGTGTTTGTGTATGTGTGTGAGTGTGCGGGTGTGTGTGTATGGGTGTGTGTGTTTGTGTATGTGTGTGTGTGCGAGTGTGTGTGTTTGTGTACGTGTGTATGAGTGTGTGTGTGTGTGCATT
>JBBJLS010000006.1:19909599-19922493 GCA_037577275.1 Bryconaethiops microstoma
GTGTGTGTGTGTGTGTGTTTGTTTTTGTGTGTGTGTGTGTGTGCGAGTGTGTGTGTTTGTGTACGTGTGTATGAGTGTGTGTGTGTGTGCATTTTTGTGTGTGTTTGTGTGTATGTTTGTGAGTGTGTGTTTGTGTGTGTCTGTGTGTGTTTGTGTGTATGTGTGTGTTTGTGTATGTGTGTGTCTGTGTGTGTTTGTGTATGTGTGTGTGTGTGCGTGCGCGTGAGTGTGTGTGCGTTTGTCTGTGTGCGTGTGTGTGAGTGTGTATGTGTTTGTCTATGTGTGTGTGTGTGTGTGTGTGAGTGTGTGTATGAGTTTGTGTGTGTGTATGTGGGAGTGTGTGTGTGTATGTGTTTGTGTGTGTGTGTGTATGTGTTTGTGTGTGTGTATGTGGGAGTGTGTGTGTGTGTGTATGTGTTTGTGTGTGTGTGTATGTGTGTATGTGTTTGTGTATGGGTGTGTGTGTGTGTGTGTGTGTGTGTGTGTGTGTGTGTGTGTGTGTGTGCGTGTGCACATCTGTGTTACCAAGTGTCAGTGAAGCCTGCGTCAGAAAATGTTGCCCTTAAATCCTGCAGCCCTTACAAAATGGTTGTGCGTAAAAAAGGCAACAGAGTGTGAGAGTGTGAGAAAGAAATATGGGCCTCCACAATAAATAACCTGTTAGATACAATGCAGGAGAGGAAGGGCAGCACAACCCCAGTCCAATCCCACCCTGGTGAACACGCCTTACCTAATGTTTAATTTTCCCAAACTTTGTTACTCGTTTTACGAGTGTCCCCCTCCCGCTTTACCCTGTTCACCCCCCACTCGCTCATCCTTTACCCCTCCGTATTGTCTTAAAAGAAGGGATGACATTTAGACAAGAGTGGAACCGCAGTGCCGACAAATATTGGAACTGGAGAAAATAAATCACCTCTGAGTTGGGGGGTGTGGTGAGGGAGTGTTAGGGTGGGTGCTGGAGTGGGACCCCAAAACTGGGGGTTTCAGCAGAACATTTCAAACTAGGCATTCCACTGTTCGTGGAGTTTTTGTCTTTGTTTTTGCATCATCTGTGGTTGGAGGAGACTTTACAGTTTGTATTCGTGTTTTGTGAGAAACTTCAGGGCATCAAGAAAAGAATTATATCATTAAGGTGTTCTCATGCTGCTCACTCTTGATAACCGTGTTTGCAGTCAAAGTGCAGTGAAATGCTGTTTGATTTCTTAATGATAAACCTTTGGTTATTCTGTGGTTGTTCCTGAGTCAGGCAAACGCTATGTTGTGGTCGTGAGAGAACAATTCCCAATAAAGTGCATCATTTTAGTAAAATCATTGACCTTGCGTTGTGTATTTGAGGATATGTGGACATAGGCAGGATTTAGAATTTCAGTGATATGATGTAAGTAAAGTGAAATTCAAAATTTTTAAAGGTTTGAACATTGTTGTACCTTCAGGTCCAGTAAGACCAGTAGGAGCTGTCATCATTAGTCCAGCTGAGGGTTTATATACTGGACATGAAACATTTGGGGAAACTTTTCAAAATGTTTTCATTACAAAGGAACTTTTGGGAAAAATGTTGTTGGCATTTCACTATTAACAATTGTTTGGAAAAGAAACGTGAAACCATAATGTAGTAAAAAGATACTCTATATCAAGAAAACACAATAATGAACATTAAACAAAATGTAACTAAATTATTAGTAAGTAGCTGTTCTATTTCTATTCAAATGTAAAATTCTACACATTTTACATTTGAATTTGTTTATAATTAATTGAAACGAGTCCAAATCCAATGTTATTTGGAAAAGTAAAAAAGAATTCATAGTGTTGCCAAACTTTTGACTGGCAATGTAGATATTTATCTGTCAGAAGTGCTGCCTGTGTATCATAAGTGCGGCAGAGAGTCTCTCTCCAGCTCCTCTTCCAGCTGTGAAAATGATAAACCTCTGCACTTTCCTCTGCTGCTGTCCCATCTGTCCATGCCTCTTCATCTTTCTCACTCTTTTCCTTTATGTTCTTTGTGGCTCTTTCAATCTACCCTCTCCTCTCAGTCTCCAACATCCTTCCCAGTGACGTCTTCCTCTGTCTCCCCCAGCAACGCCATGACGATGTGTGGCCCAGTGTCATGTCCGGCGCCTCTTGTCTCCTCCTCCTCCCTTTGTCATACTGCCTCTCATAAATAACGCCACTCGCACCACATCCTTTTACACCCATTTCCCCAGAGCCTGTTTTCAGCTCCAAGCAGAACATTAATTGATACTAATTGGATGTGCTTTGGTTTGGTTTCTGAGGTGTTTGCATGTGTCATTTGTTGTTACGGTCCATAGGATTAATAGAACTCCTCAGACTCTTGAGTTTAAACCCCTAAACTTTTTTGCCATATCCATCAGAGATGCTCAACACAAAATGTAGACCTATACTACTCTACTTACATGCACTAAACACAAACTGTGCTTGACGTCTGCTTGTATGTGATGAATTTTTCAGCTGAATTTACCGGTCAGGCTGCTCTCTGCAAACAGTCACATAATACCATATTATCCTAGGAGCAGATAAAATGTGATTTGAAAGCAATGAAGGCTATGTTGAGTGACTGCAATGAAACGAAAACTGTGTCCTGGCTGTCCGTAAAGACGCTGCACACTCATTATTACTGAAGATCTAGCTGACCTCGTTCTGAAATCCTTAGGTGGTAGTGGACAACCAAGAGGGATATTATGGGATGGAAAAGAAAACCCTCCCATTTAGCCCCTCCTACTCCCAACACTATCGTCAGCAGGAAGGAACAGAGGAGTATCACAATGTGCCTCAGTCTTCTTATTCAGAGAAAAGCAAGAGACAGTGCTGTACGTCTTAATATTAAAACACACACCGACGCTGGGCTTGACTCACATCTTGCCACTTGGTGTCTTCATTCTCTCTGTGGTAGATAGTGCTGCTGTGTGTATGTGTTTATGTGTATCCCCTGCTGTATTTAACTCATTGTGGGGACCAAATGTTCCCTGAATAATGAAAAAACACTCATAGGTGATCATCATTATTATTATTATTATTATTATTATTATTATTATTATTATTGTCTTACCAAAAGGTTTCTAAGGTTAAAGTATAGCACAACAGAAGAACACAGAAGCACCCCACATCTATAAGAATACACACTGCTGTGTGTGCGTGTGTAAGGTAGTAAGTTAGGAGTTAGTGAGTTCAGCACCTTCTCTGGCTCTTGACTCTTTGCCACCTTTGTAGGTACTGGCAGTTTGGGGGAGTCTGGCTTTATCTGAGCATGCAGAGAGTATTATGGGATGTCGGTGTGTGTGTGTGTGGGGGGGGGGGCCTGCTACAATGTGACACCACCTCCCTAACTCCAGCCCTGATTGGTGTCCAATGCCCAACCACCCCCACCCCAAGTCTCCATAGCGACTGATCTCTTCTGAGAGGAAGAAGATTGTGTATGTGTGTGTGTGTGTGTGTGTATGTGTGTGTGTGTGTGTGTGTGTGTGTATGTGTGTGTAGGTTGGTGGGATGTAGGCATGCACCTTTAATTGCATGTTGACAAGTGGAGAAACGGAGCAGGAAGCATGGAGAAGGCGAAAGAAAGTCGGCTACTCTCAGCACAGTGGATTCATCTTTTAGTACAAAGACAAACAATAAACTATAGCCCATAATTTATCAACCATAATACATAACCCATCATAGAGAACCTGTAATCTATGATTTGTTCTACTCAAATTATTATCTACTCAAAAATGCACATCTTACAATCTATAATGCCTGTAGGCACACGTTTCTGCACACGTTTTATAAACCATTTATCAGAACTAGGGTAAGTGGGGGCGGGACTGAAGCCTATCTCAGGGCTCATAGGGTGAAATGTGAGGAAACACCAGTCCATTGTCAGGTCACCGGTCCATTGCAGATTCCTGCAATACATAATGCATAATGAGTAACTAATTATTTATACTCCATAATCCATGATTCTTAACCCAGTATGCACAATCCAGGCACAATCCGTGACCTATAGTTTATAATACTATAATGCATAATTTATAACGAATAGACATGCTGTACTGTCTTTGAATTTAATGTATATAGTCAGTTAAGTCTATTTCCAGCCGCAGGTCATTGAAGACAGTGGGCACAGGTATGAAGCATGAGGTCTTACTGCAACTGATTGATTATACTAAAACACTTTTAGGTGTTCAAATCATGACCCGATTGAACCTTATATTAGAGGAGTCTGTGTTGGTTCTTGGAAGATTTAAGTCCCCAACGGTTTAGTGATTATCCTTCACAAACTGAATCTAATTCAGCTGATCTTAATAATTAAGTTTAGTGTGTATTTGAACAGGTAAACGGCCAAATTGTGCTGGACTGTGGTCCTTCCCTGCCTCAAGTTAACATATAGAGCACACATCAGGTCAGTGGGATAGAACATCTTCCGTCTGACACTGAATTAGATGAAGCACATTATTGCCAGTGTCGATCTCATTAAAATGATCCAAAATGGCAACAATAAAAATCATCTTTTGACACAGCGCAATAAATCAGTGGGATATTACTGCTCTGGAGATCCTCTATTGCAGACAGGCTCAGAAACCTGCAGGGTTTCATTTCCACAAATATTGATACTTATACAAATTATGGGCTACTGTCCCAGTTATAACTTGTTAAAGGGTGAAAAGCAGTGTTAAAGAAATTATTCATACTATTATTATACTGGATCAGTGTAATATAGTCTAGGCCTGAGCATGTTGTCTATTTAGTCAGATATGAGCAAATAGAAAACACATTCAGTCTTCATTTTTGGAGACTGCACTGCAGTCTATAATCAGATTTTACGAGCGTATTACCTATATATATATATATATATGCCGGTAAACGTTAACTACTTATGTATGTGTGTGTGTGTGTGAGTGTGTGTGTCTCTTGAAAGTGTGGTGCAGTTTCTGCACCAAGGAAATAAGGCCTTCCTCATGCATGCAGGTTAAGGTAACGTGTTGTTTCATATGTCCTGTAGATAGATAAAGAGATAACAGCATTCACTGTGTGGCAATTAATAATAATAATAACAATCATAACATCGTCACCCAGAATCTGTACTGGAATTTTGTTTGTACTCAAGTTCTCTGTTCCTTCCCACCATTCTGCTACTCTAATATATTACTTGTGTGTCCAACAGAAAGGTATGTATGATTTAGTAATAATCATCCTTCTTAGTCTTAGTCTTAGCTATTATGTTAGAGCCTCACTTGTCCCAAAAACAGATGGGCCTCGAGTCTTTCAGGCTCTAAAAGTTGCATCCAATAGTTTGTCCACTCTCGACCCTATCTATGTGAGATTTCATTACAGTAACCTGGTCACCCAGTGTTCATCCTGGAGTTTGTGTCAGCCTGTTTAATTCTGTTACTTTTCTCTCCTGCCCCAAAGACAAGCTGTTTAAGCCCCTCTTGGGGCAATTAGTCTCTACCTGCCACCCTGAGAGCAGCACTGGCACTGGAAGCCCTTTCCACTGCAGACATGCTGGTTGAGCGGGACGTTCCATGCCTGCTTGGAAGGGGCAGCGGGGCATTTGGTCGCTTGTGGGGTGCAACAGAAGCAGCCAGGTGGACAAACCGCCACCGCAGACTATTATGGTCTGTCGCTAGCGGCCTGGAGTTTCCCTGGAGACCATGTGACTGGTGTTTTTCTACCTCCCCTCCCACCTCTCTTTTAGGAGTTGTGTTTATTATGGGATGTCAGCAAGGCCTGCATGACTATTATGGGATGCCAGAGAGAGAGAGGTGGGGGGGCTGTTTCCATAGTAACATGGTTGCTATGGGGGCAGGGTCAGAGGAAGGGAGGAGTGTGTAGTTAGTGTGTGTGTGTGAGTGTGTGGGGATATTGACTATTATTTTCTGTACGTGGCGGAGTGTGTGGGTGTGAGTGTGTGTGTGTGTGTGTGTGTGTGTGTGTGTTGGGGGGGTGAGTGCTCAGGATTATTATGGGATGTCTACCCCCTGATCTCTTTGTGTATGAGGATGTTAGCTTGTGGTCACTGACGACGCTGGAGAGAAGGAACTGGGGGGAGACTGGACGACGGGCAGCAAAGCTTTCAAACATTTTAAATACCTGTTTGTTTGTTTGTTTTTCTCGAAAGTTTACTGTCTTGACTACCACGTTTGACAACTACATTATCACCTGAAACAATCCCAGAGAAGCGTGTGTGTGTGTGTGTGTGAGAGAGAGAGAGAGAGAGCTCTGGACCTCGGACTGACCTGTGAGTAAGTTCTCTAGCCTGCTGCCATTAGACCCTAAACGGGCTCCTACTGTCTTTATAAACGGTGAATATTTGATACGGGCAACAACTTGACTTGTTTTGTTTTATGTCAGGCTCACACACACGCACAGCCCCCCGGTGTGTGACAGCACGTAGTTCACACTGCCCGCATTTATCCCTTAGTGGTGTGAGTTAAACCGGGATAAGTTAAATGTGTTTTTTTATTTTTTGGCTGAAACAGGATTCAGATTTGTGTCCGTGCGTTAGCCGTAGCTCGAGCCACTTGATTGACAGCTCAGTTAGCTTTAGCCTTAGCCTTAGCCTTAGCTACTGTCCCATTCTGCAGCACGAAGAAACTTATTTCGATTTAGAATTATATTCAGCATTAGTGGCTGTGTGTGCAGATTGAACCCTGTATGTATTGCAGCTCTACCTGTCCGAGCGTGCTGGGTTTGTTTTTGTTGTTTTATTGAATGAGAAGCCCAACTTTGTCCTGCCCGTACGGAGAGGTGACGGCTGATTGCTTTACTGCACACACACACGTCTATGGACACTAAAGGAACATTTCTGAACGCTGTCGTTGTATCTGTGTGTTTCAGATGTGTTTGTGAGGCACAATGTCTGCCAGTGAGGAGGACAGCAGGGGAGGTTTGGGATGCCACACTGCAGGACTGGGTGAGTTTCACAGGAGAGCTGTGTTACAGCTGGAGCTAACCGGGGCATCAACATACATCAGTCAAGTAGTCAAGTAGGGTTTTGTTTTCATTTAGACAATATACACACAGTGAAACGAAACAACGTGCATCGAGGACCATGTTACAACACAATAACAGAACAGAACACAACACCACAAGACCACAGGTGCAGACAGGACAAAAGAGTGTGCAAGAAAAAACACAAGAGCAACAAAACAACTAGACAAGACAAGACAACATTTAGTGAAATCGACAATAGCTACAGTCTGGAGGAATACAGTATTTTGACAGCTATTGCAGTTTAGCAGCAGAGTTGTGCGCAAAAATGCAGAACAGAAGTTAAACAGCAATACATGTGATTGTGAAGTCTGAGATGTTGATCACAGTTAATCTCAATCACAAAACATTAGCAGTGAACATGAGACTGCATAGTTATACTGATAAACTCAGCAAAAGTAATCCAGTAATCCAGCTAAATTAACACATCCAGACTAATCTTTGGAATTTAACCAACTAACTTGAACTACCTATGAGTTAATACTGCTAACAAAGCTTTATATTATAAATTCCATATTAAAGTCTATGTATTTGAAAGCAATGTCATCAAAGTCCTTGTTGATGTAATGGTCAGGCATCCCAATACTTTTGTCCATATAGTGTACCTCAGCACCTCTGCATGCCTCCTGTATGCTCTTTTTTGTGTTTAGACAGATATTGCATAACTGTCATTGTGTTTCACTTTTTTAATTTTTTAGGCATACATTTTTTTAGGCATGCTGCAAACAATTTGTGTGCTTTTGTCTTGAAATTAAGTTGCTTTTATTGTATTAATTTTAAATAAATGCCCCCCCACCTCTCTGTGTGGCCAGTAGATGAGGCAGCAGAGGACCCCATATCGGAAGTGGACACCCCCAAGTCCAAGAAGAAGAAGAAAACTAAGAAGAGCAGGGAAAGCAAGAGCAGCAAACGGCAGAAACCCCCCAGAGAGGTAGTATACTCCTCCAGTCTCCACATCCACATGCCCCTGGACCTTACGGGTCAGTTTCCCAGACAGGAATTAAGCCTAGTCTTGGATTAAATAGCACTGTGAGTAGAGATTTTCCATTGCGTGGGAAAAGGTAGTCTAAGACTAGTCTTAATTCCTGTTTTGGAATCTGAACCTACATGTTTGACTCTTGACTGGCAAATAAAGTTTTACAGACTTACTAACACTCCACAGGGTCACCTCAAAAGTATATGCAGGGTAATAAACATTCAGGAGTAGCGAACTGAGAATCAGACTGAATCTAAATTGTGTAAATGTAACAAATGTAAGTTGTATGAATACTAGATTAGTGTTGACTACTGTTGGGATGGGAGTAATCATCAAATCATACTCCTGCAGTCTGAAGTATTTTGCTTTACCTATCCCACACCATGCCACTACCGACCACCCAGAACTGTCACCCTGTGCCACTGCACAACCCTAAACCTCTAGAACCAACCTATCCATCTTTCTGCTGTGACAAATTTCCATCATTTTGACCTGATGTCATCACATGTCTTTTCTATAGCCCTTTGTCATCTCCACCCCACTCCACTGACAAATTGAGCCTCACCCCTTGTTGGTTTTCAGAGAGGCAAGTAGAGTTGGGAAATTTTTATAGCATTAAATTATAATAATCTACTGTACTACCTACATAATAGGAATTGTGCTATACACTTGTTTACGATCAGTTCTTTATGGTGTAATAGAGATGGATCGGGTGATGGAGCTCTGTAGGTGAGTCGCTGATGCTGCCAGATGACTGGGCCTATCCCTTTCATAAACAGTGATTGTTACAGGCCTTTTAAAGCTTGTCCATCTAGCAGCATTTGGTATGGAAGGACATGTTTGTGGGCACAGTTTATCTCTTGCTTGAAGCACTACAAACCACTGTAGTCTGTCCATAATACTTCCACTACTGACCATTCATACATTTTCTACATGTGTATGTTCATTCATTCATTTAAGATGTGTTTTTAGTGTTAAAAAGTCAAACTATGAAGCCAAACTAGGCTCCGGTTTTCACCTACCCATGCTGGCTGTTCTGTAGGAAGTGCCTGTGAGCTGCCCTGAAGCACTAGAGGCTCTGCGTCTGGTGGAGCAGGAGGAAGAAGAGGAAGAAGAGCCGGCTGTGCGTTCAGAGAGCGAGGGCAGTGACTATGCCCCCAGCAAGAAGAAGAAGAAGAGGTCTAGTTCATCGAAGGAGCGCAAAAAAGGAGGAGCGGGTGGAGAAAAGACTGGAGGCAGTTCATCTGGAGGGAAAAACAAACGGAAAGAACCAGAACCAGAGGAAGAGGAGGATGATGATGATATTGGACAGGTGAGGAGGGTAGTACAAGATAGCCCAGAAAATAGATATGCATTCTTGCTATTTGGGTGTCTGCCTAGTTAAATGAACAACATTTTGTTGATCTCAGAACAAAACCTCATGTGTCCTTTTTTGTCATTTGTCCATAATTTAAAAATCCCGGCTAAAACATTGCATTTAATCCCATTTAGTAAAAGTTAAAAATGTTTCCTTCTCTAGGAATGTTGCCACTTTTAGAGGATGAGTTTTTTTTTATCAGAAAGCAAGAATTTAAATATTGCAACAAAAAAATATTCTACATTTCAGATGAACTTAGTAGAAGAGATCTGCTCAATCGAGTAATTTATCATTGTATTTTAGACGTATGTGATTTATTATACTATCAGGCCAGTACAATAATTTGGAGGCACACAAACTCACACTAGACACATTTGTCTTAAATTTTTCTGTACGCAGCTCCAGTATTCTCTATGGTTCGTGGCTCTCCCTTAGGATAGCAGATCAAGTAAACGAGGAACTGATATTGTCTGGGATATCCATATATTTGAATAACCATGCATATGCCTATTTCAAATGCATGTGTCTTTTAGAGCTACAGGCACATTAAACATTGAAGCCTTCACTATCACTGCTCTCTCCTTCACCTTTTTCCTAGGAGCCCAAAACATCTTCTCAGCTTTTGGCAGACTGGGGCATGAGGGACATAGACTACACTTTCACACAGGAGGACTACCGTTCTCTAACCAATTACAAAGCTTTCAGCCAGATGGTCAGGTACAGCGCACACTCTTGTTCTACTCTCTCATAAACTCATAGTAGTCGTATGAATTTAGTATATATTTAATCTACTCATAGAAATTTAGTCTGTATTCTGAATTCACGAGTTTTAGTCTGCATGTCACTTTTCTCGTTTGCTTTGGTTTCATGAAAATGATCAAAATTAAAGGAATACGCTCACTTTGTGCAAATGGAAACTGTGGAATTCAAAAACATGATTGAATTCAAATAATAATAAGATATCTACTTATAAACAGTGAGAATGTTTGAACATGTAGAATTTAAACATTAAAGACTGGATTTCACCATTTGTTTCTTACCATTTGTTTTGAAAAATAATTCATTTTGCAGCGTTCTCTTGTTATAAACCAGCAACAACAGCAACTGCTAAAGGCTAATTCTATTTGGTTATTATTTATTTATATTATTTAGTTACAGCACATTAATAAAGAAGTAGATTATGAACATCTTTGTTCCCCCTGCTAGGCCTCTGATAGCTGCAAAAAACCCAAAGATTGCTGTGTCTAAGATGATGATGGTGCTGGGTGCGAAGTGGCGTGAGTTCAGCACTAACAACCCCATGCGTGGCTCAGCAGCCACCAATGCTGCCCTGGTGGCAGCCAACGCAGCAGCGGCTGTTGATAGCATGGTAACGGCTGCTGGGGCTGAACTGACTGGGCCTAGGGCAGCCTCCCCAGCAACAGCCCCAGCAACAGCCCTGGCAACCATCCCGACAACTGCCCCAGCAACTGCACCAGCAACTGCTCAAACATCAGCCACACAAACCCCACAACAGCCCCCAGCCCCCCCACTGCGCAAAGCCAAGACCAAAGAGGGCAAGGGTAAGAAGGAAGGGGAGGATTGAAAGGAAGAATGAGGGAAGAATAGAGTAATTTATTGTACTTATGGAGAATTTCGTTCCTTGTTGTTCAGGTTGGATAGGAAATGCAGGTTGGATAGGAAATAATTCAGCAGTGACACAAAACTATGCAAATAATGTATATTGTATATTGTGTATTTTCAGTGTAGTTAAATGGCAATGTTTAATCAGTACTGCATTTGGCATAGCTTTCTGTTGCCTGTTATAGGTCCAAACGCTCGCAGGAAGACCAAGCCCAAGGCCCAGGACAAGAAATCTAAGGCCAAGAAAGTTGCACCACTCAAAATAAAACTGGGCAGCTTTAAGAGGAAGAGATCATCTGTAAGATATCTGCCTTTTACAAACATTCAGAAGCCACACACATTGCTTTACAAAGAGCCTCACTGTGGAATCCTCTCTCTTTTTTCTGTCTCTGTCTGTGTCCCTCACTCATTTGGCAGAGTGGCGAGGATGATGATGGTGACAGTGATTTTGACAGTTTTTCAGTGAGTGATGGATCTGTCCACAGTAGCAGATCAAAGAGTAAGAAATCCAAGAGCTCCAAGAAAAAGAAGAAAGGTGAGACGAAACTGATATAATGCACAGTTTGTTTACAAACCTGCCCTGTAGACTGTTTTAATTCACATAGTATTTATGTTCTCTATTTACCATAACCCTGATCTGCTGCTGCTTCTTCAGTGGCTGAGGATGGCGATGGCTATGAGACAGATCATCAGGACTACTGTGAGGTATGTCAGCAGGGTGGAGAGATCATTCTGTGTGATACCTGTCCCAGAGCCTACCACATGGTCTGCCTGGATCCTGACATGGAGAAAGCCCCTGAGGGCACATGGAGCTGCCCCCACTGTGTGAGTTCATCTTTGAACACATATAATTAAAAACTTGTTTTCGTTATTGAAATGCTGCTCCAAAATTAAAATTGAAATATGGGCAGGTAGCTTTTTGAGGTAGTTGTGTGTGTGGAATTTTTTTTCATTCCCCTTGTTCTAAACTGAAAACAGTCAGAATAAAGGAACCCTATTAATGAGTGTTTTCGTTTTGAAAACCTGTGTTTCTCTCACAGCCTGTTTACTCACTTGCTCCCTGTCTTTCTCTCTCACTTTTTTGCTCTCTCAGGAGAAGGAGGGTATTCAGTGGGAGGCGCGAGAGGAGAGCTCAGAGGGAGAAGAGGAAAATGATGATGGAAGGAGGGATGATGGAGGGATGGAGGAGGAGGATGACCACCATATGGAGTTTTGTCGTGTGTGTAAGGATGGTGGGGAACTTCTGTGCTGTGACACCTGCCCCTCCTCCTATCACTTGCACTGCCTAAATCCACCGCTGCCCGACATCCCTAATGGAGAGTGGATCTGCCCTCGCTGCCGTGTAAGTGTGTGCGGTGTGTGCACAAGTCTAAGTATCTGTGCATGATTGTATTGTTTTTTTTTTTAAATTAAAGTTATCAAAAATTAAATGTACACCCGTAACCTAGTAGGTCAGTCTAGACATGCTAGATCAGAGACACATACAAAATACATACAAGGATTGCATCAGTGGTGATGACGAATTGAGTAGCATATTTACTGAATGTAATGACATTTTTTTCCTTAGTGTCCTCCTCTGAAGGGCAAAGTTCAAAAGGTACTGACCTGGCGTTGGGGAGAGGCCCCACCCCCAATGCCAGTACCCCGCCCCCCAGACCTTCCAGCCGACGCCCCAGATCCTCCTCCAATGATTGGTCGGAAAGAAAGGGAGTTCTTTGTCAAGTGGTGTAACATGTCGTACTGGCATTGCTCCTGGGTGTTGGAACTGCAGGTAACCACAGACACACACACACAAACACACACACCCACCTCTTTCTTACAGCTTCTGGTAAAAAAACGTGGTACTAAAATATATATACAGTGAGGAACATACTTATTTGAACACCCTGCGATTTTGCAAGTTCTCCCACTTAGAAATCATGGAGGGGTCTGAAATTCACATTGTAGGTGC
>JBBJLS010000006.1:19923550-19941050 GCA_037577275.1 Bryconaethiops microstoma
TACAAATAAATTCTTTACAAATCATACAATGTGATTTCCTGAATTTTCTTTTTACATTCTGTCTCTCACAGTGGGAAGGCACCTACAATGTGAATTTCAGACCCCTCCATGATTTCTAAGTGGGAGAACTTGCAAAATCGCAGGATGTTCAAATACTTATGTTCCTCACTGTAGAGACAAGCGAAAAAATACATACACACTGCTTCTGATGTAGTGGACATATCATGCTGTAGACAGACACTTTGTTTATTGTGTTTCTGACTTAAACACAAGCTCACACACACATCTGTATGCAGACACACTATACATGTTTATTTCATGTATGTGCACCACTAAATACCAGTATTTATTATATCTGTATTTACACCCCTATTAATCAATCAAGTTCTTTCTATTTCTCTTTCTCCATAGTTGGAGCTGAATTGTCAAGTGATGTTCCGCAACTTTCAGCGTAAGACAGATATGGAGGAGCCACCCATTCTTGATTTTGGTGCTGAGGGTGATGAGGATAAAAGCACCAAAAGAAAAATCAAAGATCCAGTCTATGCCCGCATGGATGATGAATTTGGTCGCTACGGCGTGAAGTTGGAATGGCTCCTCATACATCGTATCCTTAATCACAGGTAGAGGTTTCTGCATCTTCTAACACAGACAAAACATTTTGCATCCTAAAAAACAGGTACAACTTTTAACGTAGTGTCAGATTATATGCTGTGTATGCTCTGACTTTTTCCCTGTCTCATTTCCTCCATTTTCCACTCTTTTTTCTGTCTCAGTGTTGATAAGAAGAATAATGTTCACTACCTGATAAAATGGAGGGATCTGCCATATGATCAGTCATGTTGGGAGAGCGAGGATATGGACATTCCTGATTATGAAACCTACAAACAGCAGTACTGGAACCACAGGTACAGATGTATAGACATTCACTCAGTAATTTGATGTTTTTAAAAATGTAAGTAACTAGACTGCCTTAAAAAAGAAAGTATTCACAGAATGTAAAACATACTGAACTGACTTTTAGAAGCAGGTCTGTACATTTGTATTGTATAGACGGTTTCGATTTGCTGGCCTGTATTGTGCCCTGTTCAAAAAGCAATATAAATGCACGTAGACATTGTGACACCAACAATCAGGCTGTCAGGCTAACGGTCACGCTGTCTGTTTTTGAATGCCTCTTTCTTTTAGAGAGTTAATGATTGGAGATGAGGGAAGACCAGGAAAGAAGCTAAAGAAAGTGAAAGTGCGGAAGATTGAGAAGCCTCCTACTAACCCTGTAGTAGATGTAAGCGAAGAGCTCAGCTACATTCAAAATATCTCACACACACATACAGTAATAACTGGCAGCCAACAACATGCCTGATACCTTGAATTCTGTTAGCTTGTCTGCTAAGCATCTGCTACACATAAAGCTTAATTTACTCAAGTTGTCCGTCACTACAACAAATTTCTGTCCATTTGACCTGGTGTCCTCATGTGACTCCACTTTTTCTATCCATCAAAAGCCTTCTGCAGAGTTGTCTAGCGTCACCACCCTATTGACAAATCACATCACCGCCCAGTTGAATTCCGGAAGAGCCATGTAGATCTGAAAGGACAAAAAGGGAAGGGAATTGGGGTGTTACATTGCATTAGCCTACTTATGAATTATGCCATACATTTGTCTACTATTAGTTCCTATGTTGCCGTAGTGTAATGAATACGAGTAGGAAGCCAAATGCAGAGCTAAAAAACAGAGAGGTTTTATTGAACACACAAAGTCTGCAAGGCAAAAGGGAAAAAAACAAAGTCCTGAGCAAAAAGTCAAAAACCAGAAATCAACAATCAGGCAATCAAAGTGAGTCCGTTGAGCAAAAAGGGTAATCCAGGAAACAGAAACAGGTCAGACCAAGAACATTAATAACTCAGAGAATTTGCTTGAATCTAGGCAAGGCTTAGTATACTTCGCAAGGGCTATATTGTTGTCTGCAAGGGCTATATATACTTCTTGAGCCTAGTACTCAGGTGATCTTGATCTCGGCCTTATTGGCTTGTGTGAAATCCTGGAGTTGGGATCTGGAGTGGGCTGTTCAGTAGTTCCTGACTGGGACTCCACCTCAAATTCCGTACCAGGTCTTACACATAGAGACGGATCGGTACTAGACAATCTTACTCACGCTGCTGGAAGTCTGGACCTTCTGTAGTAGCCTTAGTCCTGCTCATTAAAGACACCACATAACAATAATCCACCTCAACATCCACTTCAATAATTTCCATAACAGTTTTTTTTTGTCACCATGGTAACTGGTCAAAGCACTAGCAAGCTGCTTTTTTGAATGACTAATTGACAACAATAATTAATAATTATGCTACCCATACTTAAAACAATTTTTTCACTTGCAGTCCAATAATGCGGATCTTCTGGGTTTGTAAAATGGAATCAGAAAAATGACCAAATTAAACAGTGTCACAGAAATCATTGTAGGTCACAGATTGTGTAGTGGGGAAATGTGTAATTAAGGGGAGGGGACTCCCTACTCTCACACCTTACTGTTTCTTTTTCTAACGTTGTCTTTCCGTTTTTTCTGTATTCTGACTTTCTTCTTCTCAGCCCACAATAAAGTTTGACAGGCAGCCAGACTATCTGGATTCAACAGGAGGCACGCTTCACCCATACCAGCTGGAGGGCTTGAACTGGCTCCGTTTCTCTTGGGCCCAGGGCACTGACACCATCCTGGCTGATGAGATGGGTCTCGGCAAGACTGTACAAACTGCTGTCTTCCTCTATTCTCTCTACAAAGAGGTATGTGATTGTTTGTGTGCGTGTGTGTGTCTGTTTGACTTTCTGTTTGGGGACGATGTTTTATAAATAGGTGCAAAGATGCACCTTTCCTTTGGAATAGTAGATGCAGTGTACCTCATGTACGATACACATTTGAACCTTAAGGACCATGTTGTACCTGTGTGGTTACATTTATGTTGTGCATCTTCATTATCAGAAAAAAAGACTGTCCTAGTAAATTATCATACTCCAACAGTGGAGTAGGTTGTACTGATGATCGTGGTGACTTCCAGACTTTCAAAGACAGTTTCAAGGAAGTTAGCTCATCAATGTTTTGCACTGCCAGGGCTGCCCCAGTCATCTACAGATACTGTTATGGTGACTAGGAGCGTCTAGGAACAGCAGCTCAACCATGAAGGCACTACAGCTGACAAAATGTGACTACAAAGTGCTTCAGCACTGAAAGTGCATCGATGCACAAAGCCGAACTTGGTATGGAAGAACTTGATTGGCCTGCACACAGCCCTGAACTCATCCAACGCCTTTGTCATGAATTAGAACATTGAAAGTAAACCATGTCTTATTGCTCAGCATCAGGGCCTATCATCACTTACTCTCTCTAATGGAAGCTATATTTAGCCATATAAACTTGTGAGAATCCATATGAACATTTTGAGAGTGTTTATATCAGTCCATGGTTTTGTGGTAAGAGGATGTCCTAAGGGGAATTTAACAATCCTAAGGAGAATGTAACCAAGAGTTATTCCACTCTATCAAGAGAAAGTAATCAATATCACACTTGCAATGAATCTTGCTCTTATAATTACACGTTATTATGGTAAGTGTCGACAAAAAACACACTGTTGTTTTTTTTAGGAATGTTGTTAGGAGTATTTGAAGAATAGTTCAGTGGCACATAAACTAATCGGTCATAAAGTGTATTTGTAAGTATAAAAGTTCAGTGGCAGGTAGAAAACAGGCTGACAGCACAAGCTGTGAATGCAAATGGATTTTGGCAGTAAAGGATGTCTGAAGTAGTCAGTATTTCATTCACTACCACAAAGTTACCGTGGGTTTGCTTATATATATTTTTAAAACAAAATCCTTGTCCTTGGTCCAGGGTCACTCCAAGGGGCCATTCCTAGTGAGTGCCCCACTGTCCACCATCATTAACTGGGAGCGTGAGTTTGAAATGTGGGCTCCTGACATGTATGTAGTCACATACGTGGGTGACAAGGACAGCAGAGCTGTCATAAGGGAGAACGAGTTCACATTTGAGGGCAATGCTATCCGGGGAGGCAAGAAAGCGTCCAAGATGAAGGTGACGTACTTAATCATTTAAAAAACTTTTTTTTTTTAACTTAACAGTGTATTTACATTACAGAACATGTTTATGTTTATTAAATATTTATTAATATATTTAATTATCATCCACCATTAATAACTGTTTATTTTATTCTGCCAAGTAGTTGGGCATCATTAAACATACATGGGTGTAGTTATTTTGTTTATTTTGGTGTTTGGTTTGTGTTTATAAGATCTTTTTTTTCCAGAAAGAGGCAGCTGTTAAGTTCCATGTGTTACTGACATCCTATGAGCTGATCACCATTGACCAGGCTATACTGGGCTCCATTGACTGGGCCTGTCTTGTAGTGGACGAAGCTCACAGACTCAAAAACAACCAGTCAAAGGTGAGTCTGCCCAGCAATTCAACCGTTTTTGTTATTCTCTGTGGACTTTCTAATTTGTAGACTTCTATAAATCATAGTGAATATACAGACTGTTTCAAATTAAATTACTGAATGCTCTTGTCCAAGCAAAGTAAAGTATTACATGATAATTGAAATGTAATTAGTTTATGTAAACTCAGTGTTGCACCAATGAAAATATTTTTTCTCCTGCTCTCTGTCGTTCTGATTGTTTCAGTTTTTTAGAGTGCTGAATAATTACCCTCTGCAACACAAGCTACTGTTGACTGGCACTCCACTCCAGAACAACCTGGAGGAGCTCTTCCACCTGCTCAACTTTCTCACTCCAGAGAGATTCAAGTATGATTCCCATAGTGTGCGTTTGTCTGTGCCTGCTCCCTCTACCTTTGTATGTTTTAGTTTGTAATGTATAGGGGCAAGTGTTTTGACACCAGTATGTGTGTAAATTTGACCTCACAGAGGTAAAGATTCAATGCACCAAAAAGACTAAAATTTCAGCACACTTTGACTGTGCGCTGTCAAATTTTTTGTCTGCTTTAAAATGATTTTTTTATTATTTGTATTGTTTTATTTATCCAGTAGAAGAACATAGACAATAAAAACAATACATTCTAACATAAAAAATCCATATAGTTAAATCACTACCTTCAGATCAATCCTGATTTAAACTGTTATGTATTAATGATATTTTGTGTAGTAGATAAAAAACCGGAGCCTTGCTGTGTGTGTAAGAGGGAGCATGCATGTATGGCTGATTTTGTAATGACAGAGAGTGTCCTGAAGAAGTTTTCTGACATGAAGATTTTTGTGCATGTTTATCAGTAATTTGGAGGGGTTCCTAGAGGAGTTTGCTGACATCGCTAAAGAGGACCAGATCAAGAAGCTGCATGACATGCTGGGACCACACATGCTCAGAAGGCTGAAGGCAGATGTATTTAAACACATGCCCTCTAAAACAGAACTCATTGTCCGAGTGGAACTCAGCTCCATGCAAAAGTAAGAGGGGGTAACAGAGGAGGGAGGGGGGTAACAGAGGAGGGAGGGAGGTAACAGAGGAGGGAGGGAGGTAACAGAGGAGGGAGGGAGGTAACAGAGGAGGGAGGGAGGTAACAGAGGCAGAGATAGTGATAAAAAGTACAAGTATTGGAATGTACAGGAATGCAAGAGAAGAAATGCTAAGAGTACTGAAATGGACCACTATAGCTATGTTTGGTAGAGTTCCAGTTTAACCCTTAGAAGTAGTCTTATTACTGTTGTTGTCCTGTACTTTTATATGGAATATATACAGTGGAGAACAAAAGAGAACCGCGGTGAAAATCCTTCTATTTTGAATTATTTTCTAAATCAAAACTGATTATATTATCATACAGTTCATCAAACCATTATCAAACATTTTAGTGAAATGTATGAGAGTCATTTGAAGAATGAATGATGACAACATGCCTTCAAACTCCACAGGTTTGTGCAGGAGCCGCCGATGAGTGCATCAGATCCCCTTTTATGACCTTAAATTTAAATTGTAACATAGAAATAGTTCAGAATCTTGAATATTGAGTTTTTATTTTACTTATATATTTTTTTAATTTCTTAAATTGTTTTTGATTTTTTTTTTCAAACTTTGTTAAATTGAAATGAACAATTTGAGATTTTCAAAGTAGTTGAATACTTTGCCTCTACTGTATATGTATACAAATACATACATTTTACATAATCTTTCCTTTATTTAATCTTTTCTTTCAATATCTTCAAAAATACAGCATGTATGTCTCACTAGGCTTCCAATGCTGTGCCTATGTGTCTGTTTGTCTGTAACAGGAAGTACTATAAGTATATCCTGACACGTAACTTTGAGGCTCTGAACACGCGTGGTGGTGGGAATCAAGTGTCTCTGCTGAATGTGGTGATGGACCTGAAGAAGTGCTGTAACCACCCCTACCTCTTCCCCACAGCTGCCACTGTAAGATTCCACTTAGCCTATGAAGGGTGGTGATAATCAGGGACTGGAAAAACTGGACATCACTCTGCTGACACAGTGTGGGTTTTGAAATTTGCTGATTGATTTCTGTTGACTGTTGATGTCAGGAAGCTCCAAAAATGCCCAATGGGATGTACGAAGGTGGGGCCCTCACAAAAGCCTCTGGGAAACTGATGTTGCTCTATAAGATGCTAAAGAAGCTGAAGGAGGGAGGACACAGAGTGCTGATTTTCTCACAGGTGCTTAAACAAACCCAAACGAACACAAAAACCCACACATTAGTCATATTTTCACAGGCACACACAAGTACATATACAAGAATACATGCACAAACAGCAACAAACACACAACATATACACACATAAAACCATACACACATAAAAACATGCACACTAACATAATTCAGGTACACACACAAATATTTGAACCAAAATCACAGTGACTAAACATAGACACACACATACAGGTCAGGTACTGATGCTGGGTGATTAGTTCAGGTTCACCAATGCCACCTCCGCTCATTGTAAAGGCACTGGATGGAAATTTTACAGCTGTTTACAGGGAGTCTTTTGTAAGGAAATTATGGAGCTATGTATGTCATTGAACACCCCTCTCAGCAATAGGTTTACCTTAAAATTGCTGAATCCACATATTAACAGTTGTGTCTGGATACTTGTGTCTGTGCAGGTTTAATCAGGCTCACACACTGGTTCATCCCTCCCTCCCTCCCTCCCTCTCTCTCTCTCTCTCTCTCTCTCTCTCTCTCTCTCTTTCTCTCTCTCTCTTTCTTTCTCTCTCTCGCTCTCTCTCTGTCTGTCCTGTAGATGACGAAGATGTTGGATTTGCTGGAGGACTTCCTGGAGAACGAGGGGTACAAGTATGAGAGGATTGATGGTGGGGTGACAGGGGTGATGAGGCAAGAAGCCATCGACAGGTTCAATGGTGAGGGTCTCCATGTGACTTCAGGGAAGGCCCATCAGAGATGTCACAGTTTCAGTTTCAGTAATACTGTGTGGTGAAAGCATAAACACTAAATGTACCGGTTATTATGATGCTAAATATCCTCCTCTAGCTTTTTGTTTGTGTTAGAAGTTTAAGTGAACGATTGTATGATTCTCTTTGGAAAACAGTTAGCTCAGGTTAAGGATTCTGCTAATGGGGATGTTAGAGATAAGCTTAATGTGTTGAATGGTGACCATGTACATGATGAAATGTGTAAATATGTAAATAGTGTTTTCCTTTCATACTGTATAGCTCCTGGAGCCCCTCAGTTTGTCTTCCTCCTCTCCACCAGAGCTGGTGGTTTGGGCATCAATCTGGCAACAGCAGACACTGTCATCATCTATGACTCAGACTGGAACCCACACAATGACATACAGGTAGACACAGCCTCATCAGAAATAAAATAAACCCATTAGTCATTTACCATTACATGAATGAACTTTTGTTCCTCTTTCTTTGTGGATGGCAGTGGTAGTTGGTGGAGGAGAGGGGGGACGGTGTTGGAAAGGGGACAGGTTACAAACAGGTTACAAACTACCAACAAGAATCACTAGCCTAGCCTTCATGACCCTACTAGGGTGTTGAATATTGTTCTGCATAATGAGCATGAACGTTATATTTCAGTATCTCTAGCCAGAAGCTACTAGCATGCATCTCATGACAAGTGGCAAAAAGGACTTTGCAGCTCATGGCCAGCTGTTGTGTTGCCTGGTGTGTGTGAACATCTACATTGATTAACAGAGGAGTTAAGAGTATTAGGCCATCCACTTATTTGTATGCTAGGGGATGCACTGGCTAATGTAAATGAACATTATAAAATGCAAATATTAAACCAACAAATAAAAAATCATAGACTAATTTCTAAATGGTAACCATGACTGATATGAATTCTATACATTCTCTTCTCCTTCTCTTCTCCTATCTTCTCTTTCTTCTCGCAGGCATTCAGCAGGGCCCATCGTATAGGCCAGAACCGGAAAGTGATGATCTATCGTTTTGTCACTAAAGCATCAGTTGAGGAGAGAATCACTCAGGTCTGCTGCATTCAACGAAACATTGCACTTTGCACAATATCTAGGATAAAAATGATCGCTTCAGCATGTGACTCTGTTTTGTCTGTTTTGTTTCTCTAGGTGGCCAAGAAAAAGATGATGCTGACCCATCTGGTAGTGCGTCCTGGTCTGGGCTCCAAAGCGGGTTCCATGTCCAAACAAGAACTGGACGACATCTTAAAGTTTGGCACAGAAGAACTATTCAAGGACGAGATAAGCGAGGGTAGGGACTGTTAACTATTTGAAGTGCTTACAATGCCACATCTAAACCACAGAGTTTAGAGATAGACATTAGTATGTACCTAAATAAGATTCTGATGGTTTTGGATGTGTTTCATTCTCATGCTCTGCTGTACTAAATTCTGCCATATATCCATGTTTAATTGAGCAGGTGATTAAAGGAAGTGTCATCTGTTTTGATAGGTGATAATAAAGAGGAGGACAGCAGTGTGATCCATTACGATGATCCGGCCATTGAGAGACTGCTGGACAGAAACCAGGATGCCACAGAGGACACAGAGCTTCAGAGTATGAATGAATATCTTAGTTCCTTCAAGGTGGCTCAGTACGTCGTCAAAGATGAGGATGAGGAGGTATGCTGTGTGTGTGTATGTAGAAGAATTTTCTGTGTCCGTGTGGCCCTTAGACATAGAAGCCTGTTGCAGTAGTGATATGGATACAACTGCTCTAAAATACACTGATAACTATTTACGTCTCTGAAATACATAGTTATTTATGGTATTGATTTCAGAATTGTTCAGGAATCAAAACTGTTACCAGCAATAATCAACTGTTATTTGTATTTTGAATTTTTTAAATTTCACTTATGCCCAGCTCGAGTAACCATGTTTCTCTGTTTCAGGTTTATCCATTTCCTGTTCCTCATATCACTCACTCCATTTTTATGCATCTCTCTAATTTCTCTCTCTCCCTTTCTTTTGCTGGGTATCAGGAGGATGATGTTGATAGAGAAATAATAAAGCAGGAGGAGAGTGTGGATCCTGATTACTGGGAGAAGCTGTTACGTCATCATTATGAACAGCAACAGGAGGACCTAGCACGTCACTTGGGCAAAGGCAAACGCCCACGCAAACCTGTCAACTACAACGACTGTTCCCAGGAGGACCGAGGTAGTAGACGGGGTACAGGACGAGCTTTTAACACTTCTATAATTAATTCTTTCTCCTCACTCTGTGTATGTGTATTTGTGTGTGCGTGTGTGTCTGGACATGAGTATGTTTGAAAACAAGAATATAGAACCATCCTGTTCTAAAGTCTGGTAAAGTAACTTCTCATGTGTTTTTGTGTATTTGTGAATATGAGAAACAATTCTTGTTTGTCATATTCAAAACCATGCTTAGAATGTAGGACTGAAAATTTCCCTAATTTACAGAAGAGACCTGGCTAGACTGTGTTTCTGTGTGTGATTGTGACCTCTAACAATACTAATAGTTTTGGAAAGACTTTGAACTGCTTATCATATGTTTTTCTTTCTTTTCTCAGATTGGCAGGATGACCAGTCTGATAACCAGTCAGATTACTCTGTGGCCTCAGAAGAGGGAGATGAGGACTTTGATGAGCGCTCAGAAGGTACATACATATGTGGAAAGTGGTATGTATATATTCTGTGTATATGTGTGTGCGTGTACTTGACTTTCTCTTGTTCTGTCTCCTTTACAGCTAACAACCGTAGGCCAAGTCGGAAGGGCTTGAGGAATGATAAAGATAAGCCACTACCCCCTCTACTGGCCAGAGTGGGAGGCAACATTGAGGTCAGCTTCATCCTCATTTTAGGAGGATGGGAGCTGTGCACATTTCTAAGACATAACTGCTGATCTCTGTCCTCTTATGATTAGATCTCCCAACACACAAATTAATTCTGGGTTCGAACAGGGCTTTGGTAATTTATTTGGCTGTTTTTCTCATACACACTCTCCCTCTCTTTCCTTAGGTGCTAGGCTTTAATGCTCGTCAGAGGAAGGCCTTCCTGAATGCAGTGATGCGTTATGGGATGCCTCCCCAGGATGCCTTTACCACACAGTGGCTAGTCAGAGACCTGAGGGGGAAATCAGAGAAAGAGTTCAAGTGAGTCTGAGACCTTTGTTTTCGTGTTACCTGTTTTGCCTTTGTGTTTTTAATGACACTCTTGTCTTTTTTCCCCACCACCCCTCTTTCTTCCTTTCTCTCTCTCAGAGCATACGTTTCCCTGTTTATGCGCCACCTGTGTGAACCTGGAGCTGATGGTGCTGAAACATTTGCCGATGGTGTTCCTCGTGAAGGGTTGTCACGACAACATGTGCTCACACGTATTGGTGTGATGTCACTGATTAGAAAGAAGGTGTGTGACGGGTGGAGACTTGATTAGCTGATATGTGCCCAGTAAAGGCTGCGCAACATTTAATGTTAAAAAAGTGGCCAACTGTTCCTTGTTACAGAGAGAAAAAGGAAACAGTATTTTGCATTTAGCAGAAAAATTGCTTTTTATTCTCTTGTATCTGTCCACTTTTTTTTTACCACCACTGTATTTCAGGCACTGTCCTCGATTAGTTGTCTGCTGCCCACAGTGCCAACTCATGGATTTATTAGTTGACCAGACAATTCACCTCTAGTTCCCAGATAACTAAACTTGATAGCATTATTTCAGACCTAAGTGAAGATACTGGAGTAATAGTCTGCGACTGGTCTGTGGACATGTGTTTTGATTAGTTGCTGGACATCAGTTCTGACCTGATTGGCTGTCTGGTGTACAGGTGCAGGAATTTGAGCATGTGAATGGCCAGTGGTCGATGCCATGGATGAAAGAGCTGGAGGAGAGCAAGAGAGCAGCAGCCGTCGCCGCTGGAGATGACCCCAAAACACCCTCTACTGGAACACCTGCAGACACTCAACCCAATACACCTGCACCAGGTACACACAGACACCCGAATACACCTGCACCAGGTACACACAGGCACCCTAATACACCTGTATCAGGTACACACAGGCACCCTAATACACCTGTACCAGGTACACACAGGCACCCTAATACACCTGTACCAAGTACACACAGGCACCCTAGTACACCTTTATCAGGTACACCTATTTGATCCGAACAAACCTGTACCAAGTACACAGACAGTTCCAACACCGCTGCTCATGAAAAGGGGTAATGTTTTCAGGTGCATGATCATCAAGCATGTTGCTCCTAAAACACATCAATGTAATTTCCTATAAATATATATTCACATATAACACTATAATTTTTGCTAGCTATGTAACTTTGTTTAAAAGAAAGTGATCCAGGCATTTTGATTGTAATTAAACATGTTTTAGATTGTTCACAGCCTGATGATATTTTCAGCCATTATTAAATTTACGGGTGTGTGTTGTGGCAGTGTCGTTTAGGCCAGCTTATTAAATGCAGAGCTGTGATTAATAAACAGCATCCGATCATAGCTGTCCTACTCTTCCAAACATGACTGGGCAGTGTGAAGGCCAGTGAGACAATGTGCTCAATGGACCTATTTGCCTTGTAAGCAGACTGGTATTATTCCAGGGAAGGGGGTTGTTAATTGTTATATGTATTAGGCAAGTCACTCAAAGCACTTAATAGTTATGAGGGTCAAAGCCTCTGGACCTGTTCCAAACAGATACTAAACTGGCTGTAAGCTGTCTCACAGTGTTTCAAGACCTGTTCGGGAGTCCCATCAGGTCCGGTAGCTTGGTTGGGGTTGATGTGGCTCAGGGCTTGTCTTACCTTGTGTAGTCAGCATCAGTGCACATGACGGAGCTTTCTTCAGTGACAGCACAGTGATGAGTTTGTTGTTGTCCCTGTTGAACTATGTGACAAAGTGATTCAGATCATCAGGGAGAAATGAGTTTACTATGTGGGTTGAGCAGCTGCTGTGGCCTTTATAGTGTGTGATGTACTGCCACATACAACAGCAGTGTAAGCTCCTAAAGTGCTTCTCTGTTTGCAAACAGCCTTTTCAAAGCTGAGAGAATGAAACATGCTACTGTGTACATTCACAACCTTGTAAATTATTTATTTCATGTAGGTAATCAAAACACTTAGATTTACATTTACGGCATTTAGCAGACACTCCTATCCAGAGCAACGTACACTAGTGCTCAAGTAGTCCAGCATTATGTTCATAGCTGAGACTGTGCAGATAATACTGAGTGAAATTAGGAGGATTTTCAGGGAGCTAGCCAGGGCTAGCTAGTGGGCCTGTCAGCTCCAGCACCAAAAAACACCTGTACAAGGTGCACACAGACAACTCGACAATACAACAACAAAATCACTCTTACACAACCACCAGTATTACCACCGTCATGGAGTAAAATCCCAGTCCCACCAGTTTTTCGCGATTTTGCGATTGCGTCAAATCCCGTGAAATCAGTGATTTACTGTATATTTTCACAATGTCACATATTTTCTATTCTGTTGCATAATTTTCGCAAAAAAACACCCCAACTCCTTAATGTAAGATCACAACTGTTCTACAACTCCTGCTGGTGGCAGTATTTCCCATGCGCGATCACTGCTCTGCTGACACGCACCATTTTAATTTATGATGGCCAGCAAAAAGGAGAGAGACGAGTCTTTTATTACTGGAAAGGCCCGAGCAAAACAATATAATTTCATGAGTGACTTGCCTTTGCCTGTAGCCACAGTGTTCGGCGTCTTATCCGTGCTCGGAACACCAGCAGACAAAAATGGTGGATCTTCAACTAATCTAGTGGATGGGGGCTCGATAGAGAGGCGGTTCTATGCAAATTTCCCTATTCTGATGTCACAATGGGGGTCATCAAAACGGCTCATAGAAGCACATGATTCCTGAGACCAAAATCTTTCAATTGATTCACAGAAAACGGGTGGATGTTTTTTTCTCTTGGGGTTTACCAAGAGGAAAAAATGCTAAATTTCTTACAAATTTTGAGGAAACCATCACCACAAAATCAGTCATTTTGATCGCATAAATCCTGGGGGGACTGAAATGCATCCGATGAAGTCTGTGGTCTGTTGCACTTAAGAACATGCTCAGGAGCACCATCTGCTGTCGCCTCCTTGATGTTGCAGCTGCTGTAGATGTTGGTTTGTCTCTGTTCTTCAGTAAGGCTTGTGTCTTCCCCAAACAGAGGATCTCTCAAAAGGAGAGGAGTCAGAGAAGGAAATGGAGGAGAGGATTGAGGGAGAAGGGGAGAAGGACAAGAAAAATTCCAGCATGCAGGACGATGAGGTACTAAGACCAAAATCTTTTATCTGTTTCTTTTTTCTTCCAGTTATTGCTCTTTCACGCACTCTTGTTCTTGTTCTTTCTATGTCAGATTATTGAAATACCTGATGATAATGAGAATCCCCCCAGTCCAGATAAGAAGGCAACAGGAAAGGATACAGAGGGAGATACATCTTCATCAGAAAGGGATGGAGGGAGCAGAGATGTAGGGGGGGAAAAGGAAAAAGAAAAGGATGGAGAGAAAGAGGTGAAATCATCTTATTCTCCAAAAGAGAGCACCTCTGCAGAGGCCAAAGAGGAAAGTTTTGAGGACTCCAAACCCAAAGGTAAGCGATGGTTTGCTGTTCAGATCACACAGAAATATAAAACTCCCATACACTAAGCTAATGAATTTTGTAATCTCTCTCTCTCTACTACAGAGGATACAAAGGAGGAAAAGGCTGAGAAAATGGGCAGCAGTCCAGCTGGAGAAGAGAAGAAAGGTGCACACACAAACACGCACATGCACATTTATCTGAATGAGAGCATTCCTACACACAAGTGGTAGATACCACACTCATACTCAATGTTGAGTGTCTCGCCTTCTCTTGCTTTTTGCCTCTGCAGAGGTAAAGGAGGATAAGGATAGTGTAAAAATGGAGGAGTCCAGTAGACTGCAGAACGGAGAGGATGGGGGCGCAGACAGTGAAGAGAAGAAGAAAGCTGTAAAGCAGAGGTTTATGTTCAACATCGCTGATGGCGGTTTCACAGGTATGCAGTGTACACCAGTCAGCTGTGAACCACTGATTATCTCATTACAATCACACCCTTCAATGAGTGGGGCAAATGGCAGTTCTTAAAGTTAATGTATTGGAGGCTGGAAAAATGGTAAGAATGGTAAGTGTAAGGATCAGACTGACTTCGACAGGGGCCGAAATTTTTTGGCTAGACAAAATGCCAGGTCTTGTGGGGTGCTCCTGGAATGTAGTAGTCAAAAACAACCAAAAGTGTTCAAACGAAGGACAGCCAGTGTCCTGGGTGCCCGAGGCTCACTGATGCATGTGGGGAGTGAAGGATAGCCTGTTGGATCCTTTCCCACAGAAGAGCTACTGAAATACAGAATGCTGAAAGGGTTAATGCTGACTGTGAAATAAAGGTGTCAGAACACAATGTGCATCACAGCTTGCAGCGAATGGGGATGTTTAAATGCAGACTGGTCAGCTGATCCCTGTCCATCATCAGACGCACCTAGAGTAGCCATTTGAGCATCAGAACTAGATCATGTAGTGATTACAGAAGCCTGGTCTGTTTTTTACCTGGGGAAAAATTGGTATCAGGTTGCACTTTGGGAAGAATGCAAACCAGCGAAGGCAGCGTGGTACTCTGGGCAATGTTCTACTGGGAAATCCTGAGCCCTGGCATTCATGTGGATGTTACTTTGACACGTACCACCTATCTAAACATTGTTGCAGACCAAGTTCATCCCTCCATGGCAACAATATTCCCTAATGCTAGTGGCCTTTTTAAGCAGGCCTGGTGTCATGGTTTGACTAAGATAAAAGTTTCCAGTCATAACCCGCTAAATCTTCCAACATTCATACGAATAAACTGTGATTTGACATATCATATGCTGCCCCCCATATACTTTACTCTCATATGATTAACCCAGATGTTTAGTTTTAGTCATTGTGGTTTCTGGGAACAATAGCAAATAAGGGACTCTCAGAAGAGGTTGAGGGTTCAGCTTTCCAAAACTGTATTGAAATTGATTCCGTCTTTTAATTTCCATACTCCTCTTGTGTGCAGAATTACACTCTCTCTGGCAGAACGAGGAGAGGGCCGCCACAGTCACCAAGAAGACCTACGAGATCTGGCACCGTCGCCATGACTACTGGCTCCTGGCTGGCATCATACAGTATCCTTACCTATACAGTTTAACAGTATGTTTTAGTGTGAACTCTTGATGAACCATTACCTTACCTTACTACCCTGAGGAAGACAGAGAATAATGCTCATGACATTCTCATTAGCAGTAAAACAGCAACAATAAGAGAAAAGTATTATGTACTCTCTTTCTGCACTCTGTTTGCCTCTCTCATTGCAGCAGACTCCTGCTGTTATAATCCTTGACCCTGTGTGTTCTCAGACATGGCTACGCTCGTTGGCAGGATGTTCAGAATGATCCGCGCTTTGCCATCCTCAATCAGCCGTTCAAAGGAGAGATGAGCCGTGGAAACTTCCTCGAGATCAAAAATAAGTTCCTCGCTCGCAGGTTTAAGGTACAACAAGCTCATTATACATGCTGCTAGAACTACACAAATGCCAGTCCTGCTAATCTCCTGTTTGCCCCCAGCTGTTGGAGCAGGCATTAGTGATTGAGGAGCAGCTGCGCAGGGCGGCGTATCTGAACATGACGGAGGACCCGTCCCACCCCTCCATGGCACTCAACACACGCTTTAGTGAGGTGGAATGCTTGGCTGAATCCCACCAGCACCTCAGCAAGGAATCCATGTCTGGGAATAAACCCGCTAATGCTGTACTGCACAAAGGTACAATACTACACAGCTGCACTAATAGAATTATATAGTTAAAGCATTATACATTTATAGCACTACACACACAAGTACAGATTTACCACAATTGAACAGTAACACTACTATAATACAGTTACAACATGAACACAACAGCATAAAGCACACAACCATTACCACACTAACTTCATACACTGTTAGTGAAAAGGTGCAAGCAATGTAAATATACCCTCAAAGGTACAACATGGTCTTTAAGGTACAATTGTGTACGTTATATATGAGGTTTATAGGTAAACTAAATTCATCTTCCTGGGGGAACCGTGCATATTTGTACTTTTTATACCTTCACTTTTTTAAATAGACAAAATAAAGAGCTTGGAGTCGAAACGGGGTGGATGGAGTCAATACAACTTAAAAAGTGTAACTGCCACGGAAAATGGTGCAATTATGTTCTCTAACTAAAGGTACTGAAGATGTACTCTTGAGGGTACCGCCCCACTGACAGCGTTTAAACCCAGAAAGGTACTGTTTTTTCTGAGAGTGTATACAGTGCAGTTACACACCACTCATTAATAAAACACTACACATTTATACATTAAGTAGTTACAAAACTAAATTCTACAGGTTACAAACATTGGCTTGAACTTACACCTTGACCCCCACACTGGACAGCTACTTCTAATACACTGCTACTCAACAAATGTCCAAAAACTCTTTGGAACTCTTTCTCTTGGTCTGTTTTTCAGTTCTGAAGCAACTAGAGGAGCTGCTCAGTGACATGAAAGCTGACGTCACGCGTCTCCCAGCGACCATCGCCCGGATACCACCGGTTGCCGTGCGTCTGCAGATGTCAGAGCGGAGCATTCTAAGCCGACTGGCAAGCCGTGGGCCAGAGGTCACGCAAACACAGGCACCCCGTTAACACAGATGACCTTTTGACCCTTACTTCCAATAGGCTCTGTCTTGATCCAGAATAGATTCGCTTGTTCCTTCTCGTGCTGGATCAGGTGACCCAGAGCTCTGTACAGAAAGTCCTTCCTGCTGTTAGAATAGAGGACGAGAGAGAGAGCCTCCACTGTAACATACTGTGTTCCTTCTTAACACTTTTCCTTACAGGCGCCCCAAATCTCAGTAGCACTAAAATGGCTCAGCCAAAAGCTGCAGTCGTGTTGTGGTCATGTGACACCCCTCTCACTCCCCTCTCAAGCACCTCTGCGTTTGGCAACTTGGGTAAATCACTCGTGTCGCATTGTGTCGTTGTCATGATAACCT
>JBBJLS010000006.1:19946050-19947107 GCA_037577275.1 Bryconaethiops microstoma
GATGCCCGTTGAAACAACTAAAACAGTGGTGGAGGCAACATTCATCTGGATAGGTTGAATTATGAATTATAGGTCTGACAGAAAAACATTAAGCTGGTGAAGATGTCTCACTCACCTTACCAATCTCCACCCAACGAGACACTGCCTTTAATCTTCCTTCTTCTTTAAAGTATGACATCACTAATAATGTTGCTCAGTTTAGTGACAAGCAGTGTCTTTTGTTCATAAGTTGTTTTAGGTTGAGTTTAGTAAAGATTTACGTAATTTCTGCTCAAGCTCCACCTCTGTGATCCTGGTTAAGGTGCTGTCACTTTACATGAAAGGTGGGGGACACCAAACCAGATATTCCATTGTTTTGCACTGGAGCTGCCACCACAAATGCCTCACCTAGGGTTACAATTTCCCTGTATCAGTCTTGTTGGAGGAACAAACCTGATGTTGATTTTTTGTTGAGGAATATGGACTCTCAAGGTCTCATTGTTGTACAGGATACTCCTACCTTTTATCCACCTTAACACACCGCTAAACTCATTCATTTTTGCCAGCAATGACATCTTCATGACAATATTTGAATGGCTGCAGTCAGTCATAGACTGCCAAGAGGCATGGGCCGTTTTTTTTTTCTCAACAGCCTCATGTAACCTCATTACTAAAGTACCGTCTCCACACACTGCTCCCCGGGCGCCCCTCGTTGGTGGCAGCCCCCTCCTTCACTTGGTGAATCGGTTGAATGCAGAGAAAGAATTTTACACTGTGCTGTGGTGTGTTCATGTGTGTATTTACGGGGCCACTTTAATTTACTTAACATCTGTGTGTGTGTGTGTGTGTGTGTGTGTACCTGGCAATATGAGGATGCTTCTGATGCTCCTGTATGTAGAGCTGGCTAAAGAAGCGCAACAGAAGTGTACGTACAGGCAGCCCCAAGTTCTTCTGCTGATACTGAACAAACACAGCCTGTAGAAGTTCTTCAGTCACAGCTGGGGAGAAAACACACACACACACACACACACACACACACACACACACACACACACACACACACACACACACACACACA
>JBBJLS010000006.1:19947207-19964859 GCA_037577275.1 Bryconaethiops microstoma
TTCTTCCTGCTTAAATACCCATCGCGTGACGTCACTTCCGGTGCCGATTGACGTCACGTGTTCTGGTGCGTGTGACACAAGTGTATTTGGCACAGTAAAGATGCTAGAGCTTGCACACATCAGGATCATTGCTAGGTTCAGAGTGGTCCACAACTCAGGAAAGAGCTGCTTAGTGGTCAGAAACTGAGCACTGATGAAGGGCTAGGGGATGACTAACACAAACCCATGAGCTACAGTCCCAACTCTACATCAGGGTAGGGGTCTCTAATAAAGTGGACAGTTAGATAAGTAGATTCCATCATCAAAATCTGGTTTGACAAATGTTCACAAAATTCCACTCTCCATCCAAGATGTAGTTCATGAGTCAAGATATCTTTGGTAGCATTGCCGGTCACCTAAACAGTTTCTTTAAATACATTCACAAACCTATCAAACTGCATCCAGCCCTTAAAGCCCATAAAGGTGGCACAGGCTGTGTTTTAGGGCACAACATGAGTCCCTATAAACCACACAAATGGCCTGAACTTCATTGTATAGCCAAACTCTATACAATTTTAGACAACTGGGTCTGTTTTCACAAACCACATCAGGAGTAGGAACACTGATCTAGAATTGTTTTTGGCAGCAACAGATGTCATAATATTATCTTATCTGTTGCTTCTTGGCCAGAAATATTCGATTTCTCTAAGTTCAAGTGATTTTTGCAGTGGAGGTTACAGTATGCCCCATCCTATACAAATAGTCATACATTTACATTATTTTGTTGACATTTGGGATGTACATTTGAAATTACTTTTTTGAGGTCATCATTTTCACCTGCAGTAACAGCAGCACATTATCATTTTAGAATAAGTAGAAATTCTGTTTAAAGTGTATGTCCCAAATTTTCAATAGTATTTAAACAGTATAGAAAAATTTTATTAATGACTGTATATAGAGGGTTGAGTCTTCTCTCTTTCTCTGTCTCTCTCTTTCTTTCAGTGAACTGTACAGAAGAGCGCTTCGGGGAGGGTGTACTGACACCTCCTGGCAGTCCTGGTCCATACTTTGAGAATGCTCACTGTTTCTACATGCTGTCTGTGGAGGAGGGGATGCAGCTCGTGCTGAGCTTCACTGAGGAATTTGATGTAGAGAGCAGAGATGGACAGTGTGTTGACTCATTAAAGGTCTGTACCACTCGTCTCTTAGTCTCTTTTACTAAAGATTCTTGTAGATTCTTGAAAATCTGCGGCTTGTGTGCGAGATCAGTACAGTGTTATAATCAAGTGGTCATAAGCACATCCTGCATAAGAAGAGATTGAGAAATATCAGTACACATACAGATTTGTGCATCGCCATGACTTTATGCACACTGGGAAAAAAATGGTGCTTTAAATTAAAAAAGTAGTTGTTGATCTGCCTTTATAGTTTGAGTTAACCAAACTTTCTAAAAGTAAGATAACAACAAATATCAATTGCCCTAACCGGCATAGACATCTGTTAACTCTCATAACAGAATTGGCAATTAGTGTTCTTTTCCAAGCATGTTAGACTGAGAATGACGTTGTGTTATAAAAGATCTGGTAGCACTGCACTCTCTCAGTGTGGGTGGTATTGCATGATAGGAGGCCTGACTAGTGGGTGGAACTGGAGACTGGAACTAAATTGAATAGAATCTGCGTTTTACATTCTGTTTGATGTATTACTCAAAGTTTAGTAAACTTAACATCTCCAAGATTTTAAACTAAAAAAAAACATTTTTTACAGTGTGCAACCCTATTCAGAACTTTGTCTGGAAATGAGAGGCATCATGCCTCCTGTTTCATGTGATTTTGAAAATCCACTGACATTAATGTGCTGGAATTCCCATTTGGGACAAAAAAATTAATTAAAAAATCTAATTTGCTCATTCTCAATGCAGTGTTGGCCTCAACTAAACCCCTCCAAAAGCTTCCTTCTCTTCTGTGTCTCTTCCCCTCAGATAAAGACGGACTCCGCCACTTTTGGACCCTTTTGTGGGCAGACAGCACCCCCTACCATTACCTCTGGTGCCCGAAGGGTTCAGGTTATCTTCCAGACTGACCAAGGAGGCACCAACCATGGCTTTTCACTCTCCTACAAAATCAAACGTGAGTTAATTCAGCCTGTCTCCTGTTGCTCCTTGTATCACTATTAATAATAAACCTGAATAGCAAGTTTTAAGGTGGTCTCCAGAGTACAGGAGGTACTGTAAAGCTCTGGTTTGAGATTTTCTATTTTTTGGCTTTAATAAGTGAGAATGCAGTGCTCTGTAGTGTCTGTACATTTTTAATTATGAGAATTTCTTTTTCATAGGAATGGAGTGTCCTGAAAGAGTGACGGCCGACTCTATTGTCTTAACACAGAGAAGTGTGTACGTCACGGGAGACAAAGTGACTGTGCAGTGCGTGACTGGATATACTTTAGACAGTGTGAGTATTTTACTTTTTTTTGTATTGATTCAGAAATGTGTCCTATAAATGAGACACAAGTCACCAACTTCAATTATCCTTAAATGCAGAGATTTACCATCTTATCTACTGTCCTTACAGCATTAATATTGAAATAGTTAGCAGTTAGGAACTGAAAGAGGCACTAAAGCTAAGCATATAGGGGCAGAGAGTGTTGTTTGGTCCAGGTCAATATTTTAACACATATTTACAATTCACTCAAAACTTAACAAACCACTCATTAACTATCAAGCTATCATTCAAACAACAACAATTTCTAGTTGATAAACAGTGCCAGCTGGGACAGTAGGACATTTATTGAGTAATGAAATTTGAGACAATGCAAAACATAAATTAAAAATAGAATTAAATACATATTATTCAATAATTATGCAATTACAGAAAACAAATGAATGAATGAATGAATTAATTAATTAATGACTGCTCCGACTGCTTATGAAGGTTTTAAGTTTTTGGGGGGGATTTTCTTTGATGGGCATAAACCTGAACAACCAAATGGAGGTGAGGCCAAACTGAAAAAAACAAAGTTAATATGAAGACTTGAATGATTTGTTTTACTATAATTGCTGCAGATCATGATTTCATTCTTATGCTGGTCCTTTTGTTTTATTACTCTTTTTGATAATGTGTTCATGTTCAATGTGCCCTGTTTTGTGCACAGACTGCTGAGAAAAGCTTTGAGTCTACATGTCAAAAGAGTGGCATATGGAGTCCTGTCCATAGCTGTAAATGTGAGTTAGCTTACACTCATGAACACCTGTACTGCTTTCTGTACCATATTGTTTTCATTTGTGTGATTATTTGAGTGTACATCCAGTGAGATAATCCCCATAATTACTGGCACTACATATTCATCAAACTTTGAGTTTTTAGAGTTTTTAGAGTTTTCAGAATAGATTTTTTTCCACTCTCACAGAATCGTGTCCTCATTCCCATATGGACCAGGAGGTTGCTCTGAATAATATAAACAACAGTTTTTTACAAAGCCTCTTTTTAACTAATCATATTTATTTTGATGCAGACATTTTTATGTATTTGTTAGGTTGCCCCCAATAACCTTAAACTATAATTTGTATTTAGTTATTATAATTTTATTTAGTATTACTATTCAATGCATAATAACTGTGATGCTATTAATTCAATATATCGTATTAAATGATTAGATACTTTATTTAACGCTAGTTACTGTTTGTTGCTATTTGTTTTGTTGTGATCAACTGTGTTCAGTTCTTGTTATAATCATATATTTATAGCTCATATATATCTTAGCATTTGAAGTGTTACTCTACTATTCATAGTGTAATTAGTGTGTGTGTGTGTGTGTGTGTGTGTGTGTGTGTGTGTGTGTTTATATGTAAATCAAAACTCTAAAAAAATCAAAACTCTAAAAAAACTCTAAAAAAAGTCTCTGTAGTCTCTGTCAGGGTGTGTGCTATTGAGAGATACTACTCCACTTCGCAGAAAGGAAACTCACTCAAAACCAAAAGCCTATCGCTGCAATTCAAGCATATATATTAATGAATGGCGGTTTACATAGAAGCTAAATAATTGTTAAATATCTTTGTTTGAATAGTTGAAAAACAATACATTTTAAAATGATGTTAAGTACATAAAGACATAAAAACACTGACAACAAAAATAGACAGAAGTAAACTGATACCCATTTGCTCTCTCATTTTAAACAAACATCAAACACCCTTTAAATGTCTCGGCTGGAATAGTAAAATATTACAAAGATGACATGAAATAGATTTAACATCAACAACAACTAAAATACATTTCTGCAAGAAAATGCATAGTGTGTTTGTGCAGTTGCTATGGTAACTGTGGTTGTTGCTAGGTAGTTACTAACGGTTGCTATGGTGTTGCTAGATGGTTACTAATGGTACAGCAGTTACATTCAGTGCAGCCAGCCTTTTAACTTTCTGAGTTTCTCGCTGAGTTTCTCCAGAACGGAGCATCTGCCACCATCCCACTCTGAACCAGTTTCCATTTTTAAAATGGAGTTCCCCTTGAAAGGGGAGGTATGTGCATGACTGCTACTGACAGAGATTAAAACAGCGCAGCGAGAAGGTTGCTGTCCAGCAAAACGGTCTCTTTCTATGTTCTTTCATCTGATTAAGACTCACCCACAATTTTCACCCACAGTGCACAGTCACAAAGAGGTGCAGAAGTGTTACATGCGTGGATGTAGAGACAAACAGGATATAGAGACTGGTAGTGCTTAAACAAGCATTCATGGGCAGATTCTTTTTTATAATTTACAACAAACAGTGACACATCTTACATTTCTCAACTGACTTATGTGTTAGTGTCTTAAAGGTTGTGTATGAGTATTTCGTCTCTGTAGCTCACAGAACACATTTTTTTACCCAGTTTGTTGCGTTGCAGCTGCCAGAGCCATGACGTCATAATGCTCGCTCCAAGACTCTCTCTCCCCTGTACACTGTTAGGTGACTCGCCCCCCTGCTTCTTCTCTCCATACATCACTGGCGGCGACTCAACCGCAAATATCAAATCTTTAAATGATCAACTTAAGAAGAACAGTGGTGTGATTGCTGATGCAATCTCACTAATAATAACAGTTAAGAAGAACAATAATGTGATGGCTTCTGCTCAAGAATGCAACTGTAACATCATCTCACCAGTTTAGTAATAATTGCTGTAAGAGTAAGTGAAAAAGCATTATATGGACCAAAGTATCAGGACACGCCTGTTTCTCAGAGTTTGGGCAAGGCCCCTTACTTCCATCTTAATGTTTCGACATTTTGGACAACCCCATGCTTCCAATTTTGTGGACACAGTTTTTTCTGTTCTAGCATGACTGTGGCCCAGTGCACAGAGCAAGCTCCATAAAGACATGGTGGGATGAGTTCATTGTGGAAGAACTTGACTGGCCCGCACTCTGACTTCAACCCCATCCAACACATTTGAGATGAACTGGAACAGAGATTGTCCGTCTTTTTCGTCCAACATCAGTGCCTGACCTCATAATTGCTCTACAAAATGAATGGGCATAAATTTCCACAGAAACGCCAAAATCTTGTGGAAAGCCTTCCAAGAAGAGTGGAAGCTGTTATAACTGCAGAGGGGGGACCAACTCTATATTCAAATCTATGTATTTGAATGCAGTGTCATTAAAATTTCTGTTGGTGTAATTGTCAGGCATTCCAATACAAATGAGTCAGGCCATTGGGGGTCTTCCTGTACATACGTGTGTGCATGTGTGTGTAGCAAAATAAAAAAAAAATTGAAGCCAGTACCTGAAAGTCTAAATAGTGGGTGGTGATGAGTCACTGACAGATGACTTTGGATGGCAGGGCAAGAATGCCTCCATCTTTGTTTTTCAGGGATAAAATTGATTCCAGCTATTCCTTTGAAGGATGTAGGTAGTACTAGCTCGGTCTCTGACTTCAATGAAAATGAACTTTGCTAGCTCACCAATGTGAGCCATGGTTGGTTTACATCGGTGACAGAAAGTTAATTGTAGCACTGGTTTAGCTACAATCCCTTTGGTGAGACTTATGTTACACCTAATAGCACAGATAGGAAACATTATACGAAATAAACAAGGACAGCGATGAAATGTGACCAAGAGTGCAGACTACACTTTAACTATACTGACCCAAAAATAAAAAAGAACTAATAAACTCTTCATCCTTCTCGCTAGAGCCTGTTTCTTCTCACTCCCCCTGCTCTACTGTTTGTTTTTGTTTTTCTGTTACTCTCTCCTGTCATTTCCCTCATTACACACTCAGAGACCTGAATGAGTGCTGGTAAAAATGAAATTCCTCATCAATGGCCTTCTTTACACTTTCACCATTCAAATGTCTTTCTCACATGAAATCCATGTTTCACATCTTACATACGCTAACCAAGTTTTTTCCCTAACCAAAACTTTTTACTTAATTCCTTGTCTTAACTGTAATTTGCCTCTTTCTGCCTCCCCAGCGGTGGACTGTGGGATTCCTGAGATTTCAGATCCAGATCTAATGGTCCTAAAAGAGAAGAATCCACTCACTACATACAAGCAAAATGTCAGCTTCCAATGTGCATCAGAGTACTACCAGCTGGTTGGAGATGGTAAAGGCCTTGCAGATCATTTGGGTGTGGATTTGTGTGTCTGTGCTCCTGTAGGTCTCACTTTTGTCTTTGAAAATTCGTCCCAGGAGAAATTCTAGTGTTTATAATTTAGTCTGAATATTCATATTTTTAGTTACCTGTATACTTATCGTGAGTATGTGATTCATTCTGACTTATTCTGTTCATGCTTGTTATCTTGCAACAGATAGTTTCACCTGCAATGCTGATGGAAACTGGGAACCAAATGGACGAATTGTTTCCACTGAGGCAAATTTTCCCAAGTGTCTTCCAGGTATAACACTCAAATGTTGAAAGTTAATCAAGCAAGCATTAGTTTTGCATACATGCACACTTAAAAATTAACAGGCATTCTGAAAGAATTTAACCATCTCTTTCCAATTCTTCAACTCTTTCTCAGTATGTGGCATCAATAACGAGATCATTTCTGCTGGAAGGGTTTTTGGAGGAGAAAAGGCCCGTTTAGGTCAGATACCATGGCAGCTTCTGATAAAAAGTCCTAAACGTGGAGGTGCCTCTCTGATTAGTGATCGCTGGGCTGTCACAGCAGCTCATGTCATGGAAGGCATTGACACCATGAATTTGCTGTTCCATGGAGGTATGATTGATGGACGGGCAAATGCAACTAAAATGGAAACTGAGAAGATTATTATTCATCCAGGCTATAAAAGGAGCCCCCCAGGTGAACCACAGCAAGACTTTAATAACGATATTGCCTTGTTGAAGATGTCTGCCAGGGTGGAACTCAGTTCTAACCTCAGGCCAGTATGTCTGCCAGAGAAAACAAAAGGGTCAGTGTTGGAGGGAAAGATTGGAACAGTCTCAGGGTTCGGAGCAACAAAAGATGCTCTCAAAAGTGCACATTTAATGTATGGTTATTTAAAAGAATATTCAGAAGTTCCTTGTTTTCCCACCCTTCTAAAGGTCACTGATAATATGTTCTGTGCTGGAGGATATGATGACGAAGAAGTGGATAGCTGTAAAGGTGACAGTGGTGGTCCACTAGTCATTCCGATGTTGGGAGCTGGGTCTCCAGAAACACCTTTCCAGCTCAAAGGTATTGTGTCATGGGGTCCTGCTCAATGTGGAGATAAAAGCTTGAAGGGCTATTATACCAAAGTGGAGAACTACCTGGACTGGATCAAGGAAACTATGGAGAAGAACTAACACCAGCTTTATCAGTTCTTTTGTTCCATAAGTAAACACAGTTAACTGAAAATCTGAGGTTCAATCGCCATCACAGTTTAATTGTTCATATTTATTCATGTGAAGGTAACATTTATTCAAAATCTTATAAGTGAAAATCTTTCTATTTTGAATTATTGTTTCATTTTTCACTACAAATTACTCTGACAACATATTAAAATATTATCAAACAAATTTAGTGAAAAGTAGAATGTTTGAAATATGTACTCTGTGGATTTAATGGTGACGCATCTGGGCAAGAGGCTTTTCTTAGGATTTCATTCATGTGAATTGTTATTATTTTTGCAACCCAATAAAAGATAAAAAAAATTAGTTGCAAATAAATTCAGTTACTATAATTCCTCTAAATCTTCCAGGAGACTGGATTGAATAAAAACATTTTGAGCCTTGTGTGATGTCTTATGTCTTACGCAGAAGTACTAATGCTTTGCATTATTTGACACTATTTTACACTATTCTGGAAGAAGCTCCAGATACTCCATCAAGAAACACCAGAAGAATCTTAAAATCATTATGAATCAGGCCAGAAACACTTACAAGTTCGACTTCCAGGTTCAACACAAACCCTGACACTTTTGAATATTGTCATAATGAAATATTATCATATCACAATTATTAGTATTAGTCAAATGTGAAATTATGAGGATTGTTTCAGTGCTTTGAGTGCCCCCAACTGCTAACTGCTTAATGAACCCTTAACCAAATCCCAAAGTAAAAAGGCCTTTTCCCTTTACAACAAAATATATATATATATGTCATAAGACAAAGTCAAGGTTCAGAGTTTGCGGCCTCATTCGTGGATTATTTCTTAGAACCTGTGACGGTTGGCGGACAATAAAGGCTGTCCTTTTCCGTTGGTTTTTGTTTTATGGGAACCTTTATTTTGACATTCTGAGCCCCACGGCAGTGAGTTTTTAGTATTATGAGTTTCAGCTGCTGGGGTGCTCAGAGGAATGGCATTTGTGTTCAGTTTAGTATTTAAGTGCAGTTTACTGGACCGTAGTTTGTCGGTCCACCATCCGTATACTATTGTTTGTGGAGTCTCTTGCTCTCTTTGCGTTATAGTTCTGAGTTTTGTTTTCCAAGCCCTTGCGTTTATTTTGTGTTGAGTTAAAAATAAACCAAATTTAGTGATGGAAGCTTGTGTATGCGCCTGCCCTCTATGGATGGAGAACGAGAGACGTGATAGAACCGAACTAATAATCTTCCGCATTTTTGCTTTTTTCATGGCAATATGTAATTTCTCATGCATTTTAGTGCTAAATTATTAAGAAAATATATAATTTACAAATTTTGTAACATAAATATTAACGTAAATTCAGCTAAATTTCCATATAAAATATAACTGTATAAATCTTCTAGTACTTTCGAGAGAACACAAAGCAGCTGTATATATTTACATTTTTAAGGGTAATGTATTAAGGTGCGTTTAAAATGAAAAAGTGTTTTGGGAGAATTTTTGGGTGCATATTTAGGGTTTAGACAATAAAAATAGGCATTTTTAGGCATTTGTTTTACCCTTTTTTCACATATTCATGGGTGTTACCCATCGAGATGTGCCCTTCTGCGCATGTACAGTTCCACAGTCTTGGGATTCAGCGTGCCACAGCGTGTAACAGTATTTACATTTTTAATGAATTTTGTCATATGAGTTAATTAATAATCAACATTACAGACTTTCAGCGTCTCTTTTATTTAATAACTTTCTGCACTGTTTATGTGCAGTAATGGCCACACCAATCAAAATTATGAATTAATATGCTGAGGGGAAAATTCTTCAGTAAGAATAAAGATAGAACTAAGTCCATCTATAAACTGCAGTTGAAGACAATGTACATAAGCATTTTAATGTGGGTGCGCTGCAGTCGCCATTGCGCGTGTTTCACTCATACATCACCCCCTATAAATAATATTTCCGGTGTTCAGATGTTCCGGTGTTCAGTTTAAGTTTATACAGTTCACAGTTTATGGTCAGTTTATAACACTGATAATGATGAAAAATAGGCAAACAATACGCATAGTCAGACAAATAAAAAAATTAAAAAAAATATGTGTGTGTATATATATATATATATATATATATAAAGACAGATAGATCTTTAGAGGTGCATAGAGCCAGTTTGTATTATACAGTCAGGTTTTAACACTGAAAAAATGCTACCGTGAAGCAGGACACAGGCTACTTCAGATCGTGCCATGCTAACAACTTGTTGTGATTCTGGACAGTGCTCATTTTTCCTAGCTTCACATAGCATTCTGCAAACTGCAGAAAAAGGCATTTTAGAATCAGAATCAGAAAACTGTATCCTAGAGGAAATTGCTTATGTAATGACTGCAAAGACACAGACCCCAGAGTAGCGACACACGCTCATATTAAAAGAACTTTTAAGACATTAATCACCGTACAACAGTGACCTGAACGCAAGATAGCACAGATAAACCAGTGTTGAACAAGACAGTACAGATAAAACAGCTTCCCTAAGGCTAGGTAGCACAGAACTTGTGGACAAGACTGTGGAACTGCACATGTGCAAAAGGGCACAGTAGCACATCTTGATGGGTAGCATGTTTCGACAGAGCACCAGAACGGGTTAAAGACACGTGGTACGATTAATCAGCGTTATTTTTTTAACGTGTTATTTTTTCTGTAATTAATTGATTGAAATTAACGTGTTAATTCGACACCCCTAAGTGAAAGTGACCATTCTGTGAACACATCACAGCACACAGTGTGAACAGCACTAAATTCTTCCTCTGCATTTAATTCGTTCACCAAGTGAAGCAGCAGGCAACCAGGAACACAGCGCCCATATATTTCATTTTCTTATCCATATTGCCCCCTTTTTGATTCAGTCAAGCATCTTTAGATGTTATTTTTAGAAGCAACATTAACCTGATGTGGTCTACTATGAAGCAACACTATTGATGTGGATTTTGACCCATACTAAGAAAACACTGAACATGCAAAAAGGTTTACAGGAAATGTTGTGTCTACAGCACCGCTTTCTCTCATCTTTGCTTCTTTTATTTGTATTGTTTACTTTCTCTTTACTGCAATATGTATGTAATTATTTAAGGATCTGACTATAAAATTGCTGATGTACCAGAACTAGGAGATGTAATATTTGTGAAGATGAAAACCATTTTACGAGTATTCAGTTTACCTATTACTTAACGAAAAAATACCCTGATATTTTACTGATGGCAGGTCACTTACATGTCATTTAGATATTAAAATAAAACTAAAATTGTATTTGGATTTCACTCTCTACCTGTTATTCACTCTGTCTCTCTGTGTCTCTCTCTCTCTCCGCACTTTTCCTTATTGTTCCTTCGCCAAATCAAACAAATCCAGTTTTGCTCTGACTTTAACCTCTCGCTGTATTAACATTCCTCATTTCAAACCACCACGGTTTCTCTCAACAGGAAAAGTGCTGGAAAGCTTCAGTCAATAATGAGCAGAACTCGTCTGATTCTGTGGTGAGTTTTTACTTTTGAACCTCAGGAATCCCCAAAATTGGGATTTGAAATTCTATCCAAAAACTGTTACTGGAAGTAATTTGCTCCATCAAGATGAAATGTCATTTTTATTGTCATTGGTGGTGATGGGGAAAACTATCCAGTTCCTGTTTTATGTCACTTTAAAGGATCATAGGCCGTTGACACCCTCATGACTGATGCCTCAACAACAGTGAACTCAGTGAAATTTACCTTCTACTGTGTTTAAGTCATGAACATTTCATCCCAGCATGGCTCATGTTTCTAATAGCTGCTTGTTCAGCTGAAATCTCTCTAGACCTTATTCAGATTCAGGTCCAGAAGCACTACTGAGAGTAGAGCGGTGCAGTGACTGTGGCCTTCAGTCTGCTGGACTGTAGTGAATGTTAGAAATGACTGCTGATTGTATTCTTTCTCTATGATATAAAGTGTCCACCAAGCCTGCAGTGCTTGGGACCCCAGCACTGTTAACTCTTTAGATGAATACATGCACTGCAAGTTCTAGCCCAGTTCGGTCATTAAATCCAGTGTAAGGATGGAATCAGCCACAGGGGAAGTGAAACTCAAAGAGAACACAGACAGGATCCACTTCACTACATAGGGATTAGAGACACATCCAGCAGTTTACTATGGAGCCAGGACTCAGCAGCAGTGCCTTTTCATTACTGTAAGTGTGTTTTTCCCTCTAACGGAGCTCTCAAATATCTTAAACACCCTATAAGATCAGGAGACCTCAGAGGTTTCAACTGTGGTCATGTCTTAGTACCGTTTGTTTTGGAGGGAAGGGGGACAGGTCGGGGAATGAGGGGATTTCTGGTCCTGGTCCAAGTGTAGGGTATTACAGAGCGCCAGATTTAAACCCAGACTGATGTTGTGTTTAATGGAGGCTAAAGTTCGTGTCAGGTGCAAGGTTTACTGATCCTTTATGGGTTTTTCTTCCCTGGAGTGAGCTGAAGTGTGGGGTCCACCTCGACCTTGGTCACAGCTTTCAGTGAAGATTCCACAGTGGTCAAATCTAATGGGCAAGACTGTTAACGGCTAAAAAAGGCTCAAGTGCCCAGACTGAACACTTTCACTTTCAGTACCAGTAAAAGTTGATTGTTTTGTAATTATTTATTTCTTTGAGTGCTATTTGTTTGTTTGCTTGTTTATTTGTTTACTTACTTATTGGTTAGTTTGTTTGTTTGTCAGACACCAAACATTAACTTGATGCTTGTAATAATTTGTGTTAATTAACTTCTTTTCTCTTGAAAAAAAATAAAAAAGACATGCAATTTGTTCAGAAGTGTCCAAACTTTTACATAACACTAGATCTACATAATACAGTGTGGCTTGGTCAGGAGTTTTGTCCCTGCAGGTAACATAAAATAAGGCAAGCATAAACCATTGTTGACGGTATTTTTAGCATCAACAATTTATCACAAAATACTGTGAAATGTATGTTATGTATGTTGTATAGTTTACAATCTCTCTCTCTCTCTCTCCAGTCTGCTATGGATAAGTGTGTGCGAGTGCAGAGTGCCGATGTATGGGCAGGTGCAGTCTCCGCTGTACCCTGATCCCTATCCAGGTGATCTCCATACACAGTGGGATCTGGAAGTTCCCAAGGGTTACAAGCTCCAGCTCACCTTCAACTACCTGGACATTGAACATTCGGACAACTGCTTCTATGACTCTCTGATGGTAAATGGTTCATAATCATAATTGTTTCTCATATGTCAGTGTAATATTGCCACATGTATTCGCGAATTTTCCAACTGAATTTCTGGGTTTTAGCTTCAATCCAGGTTTGGTAGTATAAAGCTTTGGGATGGTCCTGTGATGAGGATTCCATGGGTATAAGGTGTGCATATATGTCTATGTCTATTGGGTCTTTTAACTTCTATTGATTATCCAAGGTGCACAAGCATTGAATTTTTTGCACAATAGTCTTCTATAAAACATTTTCCACTACTAACAATTTACATTAAATAATTACAAACAGTATCTGCATATTTGCATTGAGATATAGTCATATGCAAAAATGTACAACTATAAGTCTACTTTTGGTATTCTTCACATGATTCTAGGTATACATTGTTTCACCTAGAATTCCCAGATAAAACAGTTTTTTTGTTTGTTTTCACATGTTTTCCTCCTAATATATATGTTTTCCATATTGAGCTGCAATACTTCCACTGTTATACCATCAGCTCTGAAATGTTCTGCTTCTAGGCTGAGATCTCTGCCCCAAACTATAATAGTAACATGGATCTGAAGAGCAAATTTGAAGAGCAAATTTCCAAAACTCACTCAGTCCAAAACCTTTTTTTTTTTCAGAAAATCCCGTTTTACTTGTTTTACCTCTTGGAAAGCAATTCTTACAGGAAAAAAAAAGTTTTTATGTAAATTTCACAGTTTCTAAAGTGCAAATCCTGCACATTTTAGCATGGGTAAATTTTTAAGTAAATCGATATTCAATGTATTTATATACTACTACATGACACAGCATAGAATCAATGACAGCTAACTGCATAAAAATTGTAAACATACGTCTGTCTACCAGTAAGTAAGTACCATTCACAAGTGTGTGAGTAGACTGAGTGAGTTTTGGAAATTCACCTAATTTTGTACCATGTATTATGCAAGGACTGAGGGAGTTTTGGTCAGTTATACTATTGCACATAAAGAGGTAATGTAAAAATATGCCAATGGTGGTGTTGCCTAAAAAATTACAAAAAATGGACTGAGTGAGTTTTGGAAATTAGCTCTTCAATTAGAACACAAAAACATTCATTATAAAACAACCCAAACCAGCTCAAAAGCCCATTTCTGGTTGAGAAACAGGCCTCAGTTGTGGTGTGTTTTGGCAGATTTATTAGTGCAAAAATGGAAGTGAGAGTTGAAACTCCTCTGTTCTGTGACAATTTTGCTGACTGTTAAACTATTTTGAGACTATTTTCATTTCTCTTTTGTTAACAAGGTTTTGTATGGTAAGAAAAATTTGGGGAAGTTCTGTGGACAGAAGTCCTCAGATGCACATCATCCTGGCAATAAGCCCATCTTGTCTCCTGGCAATCGTCTCCAGCTGGTGTTTGTGACAGATGATTCAAACCCAGGGCCTCAAAAATACCTCGGCTTCTCTGCCTTCTATCAGGCTGTTGGTAAGCTATTAGACAGAATGGTTTCATTAAGACATTACTGTTCAGCTTCTCAGTGCCAAGTAAAATGTATTCAGGCAGTACTTTCTTACAGTCAAATAGTCCCAAAGCAGCTTTATAAAGATCCAGGTCCACAACTCTGTTAATCGAAGTTGATAAAAAATTTACTCGAGAAAATTACTGATTATAAACTCCTTAGCAGTTTTTATTTTGAATGTGTAATGAACTTTTAATCAGAATCAGAATAAGAAAACTTTACTGATCCCAGAGGAAATTCCTTATGTTATGACTGCACAGGCACACAGAGACACAAAGATAAGAATAATATAAAATATCTAAAGTCTAAATGTCTAAAGTCTAAATAAATGCACTGTGAAATACACTATGCTGTATACACAATTGTTTATGTATAAATACAATAGATAAGTAACTTATGGTTAAGTGAATTACTGGTAAGACAAATGGTCTTTGAGTATGTTATGTAACAGAGCATCTGTACATGTTCTTTCAGATGTGGACGAGTGTTCCTCTCCTGTTTCTTCGGAGGACTCTGATCCCCCCTGCTCTCAAATCTGCCTTAACACTTTGGGGTCCTACATGTGTGCTTGTGACCACGGCTACCAGCTGAGGGGCGATGGGCGCACCTGTGTGTGTGAGTGATGCCTTTGCAGAAATCTCAGCTGCAGAATTTAACACTCAGATTTACGGCAGGGTGCTCAGCCTTCTTTCATAACACCTGTGTACACAGTTTCTTCTCTGTTCTAGTGGTCTGTGCAGAGCAAATTTTCAAGGAGTCCGAGGAGACCTTGACCAGCCCTGGATATCCAAACAGTTCCCCCCTCGGACTGGACTGCACCTACACCATCTCTGTTGAACCTGGCTTTGAGGTCACGCTTAACTTCAGCCACAATTTTCATATTGAGCAGGTCTATAACAAGGGACCCGTCTGCCTTTTCCACTGGCTGCTGGTATGAAACATTGGTGCATTATATTTTTGTGTGTGTCTGTGTGAAATGAGCCCTGCTATAATCAGTGAAGTCAGCACACCACTAGGCATAAAGACATTTGAACAAAAATGTGTCACAAGATATTTTGTAGGGTGTCACAGAATCACTTCCTTTTTTGTGGCTTCTCTAGAAAGAATTTCTTAAACTGGGCATGTACACTCAGTTAAAGAGATGACCTTCAAAGAGATGATCCTTGTTCAGGAATCCACAAAATTACAGGTATTAGCTGGAGAGCAGTTGGTAAATCGGTGGGTTACAACAGAGCAAACTAGAGCTTGATTCCCAACCTGGGCAAGCACACCACTCAACACCAATACAATTCTTAGAACAGGACTCTTAATGCTACATCTGCCTACATCTGTTTTAAATGTATCTGAATACAACTGTAATCCAGAATGACTGTCAGATGCTAATATGTAAATGTTTGATCTGAATAATCTGACCCAATCTGGAAGAGCTGGTGAAATCTAAATTCACATCTTTGTAGGATAAAAGATCATTTTGATTCTTATTTATTAAATCCATATTAAACCCTGCTTGAAGAAGACTACAGTGATCTAGGGTAAGTTACATGTTTCCAGAAGACACTGTGGCTGTTATGCAGACAAACAAGCTGAAGCATTCAGAAAGCTGTGTGCAAATGAATCCACTTTACTTCTACCATTGGATGTGCAGACAGGGTGTGTGTGCAGTGTCAGCTTCAGAACCTGTAGATTCCTCTCCATCTTAACACCAAGACCAAAGTCTCATTGTAGTATTCTGAAAGCAATTCCTGAGAGCCTGGAACCTAATTATAATATAATATGATATAATATAATTCATGTAAATTAAATACATACATTACCAGTCAGATATTTTTGCCCACACTAAGATTTTCTGCATTTGCATGTTACTCACTTAATATTAACTAAAAACATATTTTTGCCTAAATGTACAGCATTCACCCTTTGTTTACCTTTATTAGCCAGAAAAAGTCATCTTTTTATTCATCACTACTGACCTATAAAAAGTCACCAAATAAAAAAAACTGTAAATAGTACACAAGTTAATATAAAAAGAACAGCAGACGCAATCTCCCACTGTCCACATGTGCCAGTTCCTTCTATATTTTTGTGTACAGCAGCAAGGCTGAGATATTCTGCGAAAGAAGAACCCATTCTTTGTAGGTACATTGAGGTTATTCACTTTCTTTTTCCAGGTAACCGTCCCAGGTCAGAAGCCCATGAAGTACTGTGGTGAGAAAAGCCCCGGAATCCTCCACACTGGCTCCAACAAGGTGCAGCTGGAGTACCACACGGACACCACAGGGCACAGCGGAGGATGGAGCCTTCACTATACCACCCAGAGTGAGCAGGGAGAGCACAGGAGGAGATCAACCAGACAGCTAGGAATCTAGAGACAGGAAAGCCAGAAACATACAGTAGCTGGGCATGACAGTCAGCATGGCTCATAAAAGTTAATTACAAACGTTTATCACATATGAATGTACAGTGAGGAAGTACAGGGTCATGACTAGGTCCAGGCTATATATAAAAATAAAGAGTATTAAAACAGATATTCATATTTAGTATGTATTTTTGTATACATATACAGTGTACAAGACACTGCAGCACCCTGTACACAAAATGCATTCCCGCAACTCAGGACAGACTCAGCCCATGATCATGAGAACTGTAAAGGGGGCATTTGGCCGATGCTCTTATCCAGAGCAACAATCATTATTTACAGGGACAGTCCCCCCTGGATCAACTGAGGGTTAAATTTCTTGATCAAGGACACAATGATGGAAAGTAGGGGTTTGAACCTGCTACTTTGTGGTCATCTTTGAGTTCGCAGGCACGTTTTACCCACTAGGCTACAACCACCCAACTGTAGTCAAATAACTGGTTATTTAGACTGTACAGCTTCATTGAAATTTATTCATCTCTTCTGAAGGGGTGGAGTGTAAATTGGATACAAATATCAGCAATGGAAGAGTGACCCCAGCATCCCCCCAGTTCTTCTACAGAGACTACATCCATGTACGCTGTGACCAGGGCTACAAACTCATGATGGTAAGAGGAGATCTACATGGGATAGGGGTAGTAGTTTCTCTACCGATTCACTGATCTAATGGTAATCTTTTTTACTGTCTTTTCTCCTTTGTTCCTTCTCTCTCTCTCTCTCTCTCTCTCTCTCTCTCTCTCTCTCCCTCTCTCTCTCTCTCTCTCTCCCTGCCCCAGCTTGGGAAGG
>JBBJLS010000006.1:19964959-19980091 GCA_037577275.1 Bryconaethiops microstoma
AGAGAGAGAGAGAGAGAGAGAGAGAGAGAGAGAGAGAGAGAGAGAGAGAGATAGATACTAGTCAGCATAATCTAGACAGTAACCATACATAACAACATTCCTTAAATTCTTAAATTTATTGAAACCTGTAGTTTACGGTATTCTGTTAAAGAGCCCATATTATGGAAAAATGAATTTTTCTCACTTTTCACAATAAAGGGTTTTGATATGGTATATAAACATTATTAATGCTTCAAAACATACCATTCACTACTCAGGATATAAAGACTATGTATGGAAGTGACAAAAACATCATGTTTGAATTTAATGTTATTTTTACATCACTAAAATCAGTGCATTTACATATGTCCATATACAGTAACCCGTTCCAAGAGCACCCACGTATAGTGAAAAACCTAGTTGTGTTGTGGTAAAAAAATGTCTAAAAATGCCTATTTTCATATTGTAAAGCCTAAATATTCCCCCAAATATGCTCCCAAACTACTTTAATTTCATTTTAAACTCATTACCCTTAAAGAAAACGTAAAGATAAACCCGTATCCGTACTGTACAGTTTACACTGAACTCCTGCAGTGCTAGAATGTAAATACCAATATTACCGCTGTATAGACTGCACTGTAATTCATGCACGTGTGTTTTCTTTGGTATGCGCTGTCATTTTCATTGGCATAAGCAGTTAAATACAGTAATAAATTAATTTAATTCACAGTAATAAAAATACAGGGCTTGAAGAAGAACAAAACGAAAAACATGATGAAAAAGAACAAAATGAAAAAGTTCATGCTGGCTATGATACGAAGGAGTCAGAAAACACAATGTGTTGCAGCTTGCTGTGTAGCGGACTACGTAGCTGCAGACCAGTCAGAGTGCCCATGCTGACCCCAATCCACCAACGAAAGCGCTTACAACGGGCACATGGGCATCGGAACTGGTCCATGGAGCGGTGGATGAAGGTGTTCTGGTCTGATGAATCATGTTTTTTTTATATCATGAGGATGGATTGGTGTGCGGATGACATGGCAACAGAATGCAGTGTGATGTTCTGGGAAATTTTCTGCTGTGAAAGCTCGAGTCCTGGCATTAATGTGGATGCTACTTTGACACACACCTGAACACTGTTGAAGACCAAGTACACCCTCCATGGTATTCCCTAATAGCAGCGTCCTCTTTCAGCAGAATAATACTCTCTACCACACTGCAAAAAATTGCTGAGGAATGGTTTGAGGAATATGATAAAGACTTCAAGGTGTTGACTTGGCTTCCAGATTTCCCAGATTTCAACCATCTATGGGATGTACTGGACAAACTTTTTCAACGCTTGGAGGCCCCACTTTGCAATTTACAAGACTTGAAAGGTCTGCTGCTAATGTCTTGCCAGACACAACAGCACATATGTCAGAGGTCTTGAGGAGACCAGGTCAAAAAGCTGGTTTGGCAGCATCAGAGGGACCAACACAAGGGATGAGAGGCAGGTGGTTTAGTGTATATTAATATTTTGAGAGATATTTTATGTTGGTTATATTGAACCTTATATGGAGATACCTAATGGATTGCCAGCGTCAGTTTTGGCTAACGTGAGTCTAGGCAAAGGTAAAACGGTAATATTCAGCTAATTTTTACAATTTTGAACTGTAAGCTTTATACAGAATAATTAAAAACTTTCAAAATGTACATTTGATTGTTTGTGTCCAATAATTCAGAGTAGTGGTTATTATTTTCTGCTCTGCTTTTTTTTCAAGTATTTTTATAATACTGGAGAAACTAAATGGCTTTAAACGTATGCTTTTAAATAATGATTTTATTTAACGAGTACAAGAAGACCTACACAAAACTCACAACTCTACTGCTTCCGAATGCTCAAACTGATATTTAATGAAAGTGTTCGTTTTTATGAGAGTTTCACTTCAGATCAACATGAGCTGTGGGGGCTTTTTTAAAAACCAGTGTTCGTGTAGAATCGGCGAATCTGGCAACCTGCGTTCTTCAGGAGAGGCGCTGCAACGAAAAAATAAATTAAACCTGAAAACGCTCCAGAAAAATATTCAGCACGGATTTCCTCTGGGATAAACGAACAGGCCTAGCTGCTAAAACGGTAAAGAAACAAACCCTCTGAGATAGAGACCTTGAACAGATTTATCTAAGGAGGAGACATTAAAGTTAGAACAGGCCCTGCGTTAGCATGAGCTAAGCTAACGAACCAAAACATTGAGAAACTATGCTTGTTTAATAACGTTAACAGCCACGTTTCTGTCAAGTGTTCAGTATTAGAGTAATAAAAACACATTGTCATCTTAATTCATGTTAGACGGGTGGTTTTTAGTAGGATAATATTAGCCAGACAGCTAGCACCTACAGAGACTTCTGCTAAATCTTGTAACATAAACGTTAGTGTTGCTTTAAATTCCCTTTATACGCCTTATTATCAGTCAAAACGCCAGTTAATGTTCACCAAGCATCCTTCATACTCAAATACAACTAATTACATACATCCTGAGCCCTAGTTTAGTATATAGAGTGAATAAACTAAAACCAGTTCATGTTAATGTGAGTGCATTTTGTCTTATTTTGGTTCAATCTTCAGATGTAGATGGAACACTTAGCCACCAAATAGAAGAGATGTGCTGCGCCTATAAATACAGTAGCACACCTTTAATAGCTTGCACATCTCATGCTCTCTATATGCTTTAAATTACAAATTACAAATCTCAGTCTCAGCTAGGAAATAAACAGCTGCTTTTCTTCCCTCATGCCATGCTGACCTACTCTTGCTGTTTTGTACTGGGTCACTTAAAAGTGCCTAATGTAGGAAAAAGGCATGCTGTGACATAGCTCTACAACAATAAGTGACCAATGTGGTATTTGTAGGTCTAGGCCAATATCTTAAATGTTACATATCTGCTGATACAGATACCAATACATTTATGAAAAACAGAAACTGGTACTATATCTTCCTGGAATAGAAAAAGCATGTATTTCTGTATGCTTGCAAGTTAGTGATAATGATGAGTAACAATTCAGTAATGAGTAACAATTCTAGCATCACCTAAAACATTATGCTCTCCCAGAGTGTGAAAAATGCATCATCAAATATCAGTTTGAAACATTTGTCAATTGTATATAGCCACCTGGGGAATATTTTATATTTTGTAGCAAATATCTGCTGATACCAGTATAAATCCAGTATCATCTTGAATCCCTAATAGCAACATTGCATTTCTCTCTCACTTTTCTGCTCCTCAATACTGTCCACTGCCAGTATTGCCAGTACAATTTTGTGGAATGTTGTTCTCAGAATTTATGACCAAAACAAAAAGGTTTGCATTCATCTTTTCCTTTTTATTACAATTCATTCAGTAAAATAACATGAAAGACGCTGAAAAAAGACTTACTTTTTCCTTTGGCAGTAGACAGTGCTTGAGCAGTAAGGTGTGAGGAGTAGGCTATTGTTTTCTCGTATTCAGCCATATTAAGCACTTTCATATTAAATGTTTGTGTATCCCGCTGGATCTGTTCAGCATGAAGCATGAATCAGAAGTTCTTGTATCAGCACTATAGTGATGTATTATCATATGAATGCTGTCTGACTCCCTGTAGCTCTCCATAACTGTCCATAGTTTATTTGAGTAAATTATGATTAGTTCTGTGGAAGCACGTCAGCTACGGGTATGTGAAATGTCTCCACCTTATTGACAGATGCCTCACTCTCGCCGCTATCCATCTTTGGAGCGGGGCAGCCGTGGGAGTTACCGGAGCCGATACAGAAGCCGTAAGCACAGGCGCAGACGGCGAACCCGATCCCGATCCCCGTCCTCAGGATACCAGCGGGACAGGACTCGAAGCAGGAGCTACAGCAGAGACCGCAGGGAGCGAGGAGAGAGGAGAGGAGGGCATAGGAGAGAAAGCAGCTACCACCGCTCCAGGAGGTTTGTGTGTGTTTGTAAAATGCAGATGTAAATAGCAACATCTGAAAGTGGTGATTTAGCTGCATCAACTTTCTAATATTAGAATCGGCTACAGCCATTTATATGATTCATTAAAGTATGCTCTCATTTTCTGTCCAGAAAATTCCTTGTACATTCTTTTGTTTAATTTTTAGGTGGAAATATACAGAAAGGTGTATTTTTGTTGTCTATGCTCCACTGCTATCTTATGTCACATTTGTGTATTCAGTGTATTTTTAAAAATAACTCGGGTGAGTCACACCATAATAATCAAATTGAAATTTGAGCTTTCATGATTCACAGAAAGTGTGTCTGTGCCTGTGTGTCTTTTCTGGAAGTTCAGTTTCACACACCCACGCACAAAGATGTATGATCTGTTATAGTCATGTCTCATTTTAAATGACATTTAAGATGGTTTTAATTTGAGATGTAGCATCTGTTCATTGCAGCTGATGATTTCAGTTTTTGAACCCCACATTTCAAGATTTCTGTTGCAAATTGGTGTTCAAGACATTTGACATATTCGTGTTTGTCATTGTTGTCTGTCGAAAATTATGCTGAAGCTGGAAAACATTAGCTATAAAGCCAAAGTATACTTTGTCATCTCAGTTAAATACATGTGTACGGTGAGTAGGGATGGGAACCGACATTAGGTTCCAAATAAGAACCGATTCGAAAATATCCGGTACCGGGTACCTACTTGTTTTTTTAAATTTCGGTTCTGTAAATGGGTTCTTAATACTAGAACGGCTGCCTGCGTCAATTGACGCAGTGCCCAGTTTTGCACAAGACTGTCTTGAAATGACCGCTGCTGCAGTGTGTTCGGGCGTTTAGACCTGCAGCCTGCTGGCAGACATCCACGCAAGCTACAGCCAGCAGACACAGCAAGTGTCCAGTGGACTTTGGACCCAGAGCCCGTCGTACAGCGCCAGTCACCACATCAGAATCAAAATCGTGTTTATTACCCGAGTATGTGAGCAACACATACAAAGAATTTGAATCTGGTCCATGGTGTCTCTCAGGCACAACAGTATAAAACAACAACAATATGTAAAAATGTGTGTACATGTGCCTACACCACAACCATATGTCTCTTACAGAGCGTGCTTGCTGCTCCAATAGGCCAATAGACGCAATTCTGATTCTGATTCTGAGCCTGATGAAATTACGTCAGTTGACACTGTCAGCTGTTCTAGTGTTGAACAGTTGTCCTCTTTTTTTTTTTTTCCTTTTTTTTTTTACCTTTGTATAATCGAAATAGGGAATCAATAAGAACCAGAATCGATTAAGCGGAATCGGAATTGAAAAAATTCAAGCGATACCCTTCCCTAACGGTGAGATGAGGCGGCATGGCTCCAGGTTTTACAAAAAGAATACATATAGAATATAGAATACACTTATATAAATAAACTGTAAACTATTAGGAACAATGTGCAGACAAAACTGGAATGTAATTGTGTGCTTTATATTTGCAAAAGATCAGCAGCAGTTCAATATAAATGACACGTAGTATGATATTACTGCCGTTATCAGTATTTCCCTTACTGAGTACTTAAGTGCTGTTTTCAGGATTTCTGTTACTGAGTGCTTTAGTTTTGTTTGCGGTATTTCTGTTACTCGGTACTTCAGTGCTGTTAGCAATGTTTGTGGGTTTCATGGTTTTGTTTCTGTGTTTGTGTGTGGGTGTGTGTGCGTGCGCACGTGTTAGTTATGAAAAGCGTTTAACTGACCGAAGACATTACTATGACGAGCGGTTGGAGTATAGCTGTGCAGGACGCAGTGTGGAGGACTCCTACTACACGCACACCAGCTTCACCCGCTGTTCCCCAGAGCGCGGCCATGAGCGGAGCAGCAGGGGACAGGAGAGAGGCAGCAGGACTGGACGCAGACGTCTGCGCCGCAGAACCAGGACCAGAAGCCGTTCTAGGAGCCGTTCTCGCAGCCAAAGCCAGTCTTTATCATCAGTGAGAGCTGTTCAAAACTCTTCTTCCTCACCAGCCCTTCTCTCTGCAGGACACTCCACCAGTATTCTCTCTTTCTCTCTGTGTAATGTTCAGCACTGTTGAAAAGTTGTAGTAGTAGGTGGTATAGGTTATTGATGAGGTTGGTTGCATACTAACCTTCCATGACTCTCAACAGCCTAGCTCACCAGTCATTTCTCTCGTATGATCTGCCACATGAATCTTTAAGATTTTTCCTGTTCTTTTCTTTCTTTCTTCATTCAGTCTTTTTTGGGCAGCAAATGTGTATGCTCATTTTTTGAGCTACTTATTTTCCTCACAATATCACCGTAGACAACGTCGTTGTATGATGATAACCAAAAGTGTGTTGGGGGCCCTAAAAGGATATATCACTTATTTGGTAGAGCAGTGTGCGTGTGTAAGTTTGGTTTTTGAAGTTCCTATAAGAGACAGCTGTGTAATGGAGGAACGCAATTATGTTTTTAAAAAGTACTTGTTTTAAATTTGTATGGGTGAGAGAGAAAGACAACAAGAGAATAGTATGTTTTTGTGTGTGTGACTGTTTATATTCGTGAGCATACAGAACGTGTAATAGAGAAGGTGGGTAGAGTGGTGTGTGAGAGAGGGAGAGGGAGGGTTAGAGGGTTAGGAGGTGTAAGGAGGCCAGTTGAGGTAACTAGATCTCTGAGTCCTGGCCCTCAAAACATTGATGGGTGTCTCTGGATTTTCCCAAGAGGCTGCGGGCTGCATTTAAAATTAGACCAAGTCTCACACACTCTTCTCCTTCAGACCCCTCACTCTTCCCCTTCCTCTCTGACTGTCTCCCTCTTTCTTTCTCCCACTTTCCTTCTTTCTCCTTCTCCCGTCCCCCCTTTTTGCTCCTCTCTTCTCTCTTCCCTCATTTTTCCCCTCTCCAGTTTGTGTGTGTGTGTGTCTGCGTGCGTGCGTGCGCGCATGTATGTGTGTGTGTTTGGTGGAATGGGAAAAGCAAATGTATATTCCATGTGTAAGGGCTTTCTGGGCTGCCTGTGCTTCTGCTCTGTGAGTAACTGCCTCAGGGCATGTTCTCCTCAAACACACCTTATACTTTTTTCTGTTTGTTTACCTCTCTCTTCTAAATGTGGATAAATTCTCTCTCTCTCAGTCTCTCTCTCTCTCTCTATCAGTTTTACATGATTGTGCTTTATGGCAGATAAATAAACGTTCTTTGCTATTTCTAAATCGTAAGAACAGAGGATAGTATAAAACTTTGTACATTGTGGCTTATATGTGTATTTATTCTTATTGTATTGGTTCATTTACTGTTCAGAAATTAAAGTCTCTCTCTCCCTCTCTCTATTCAGTCTCTCTGTCCCATAAGCTGTTAGCTTTTTTTTTTTATAAGGCTTGATTGCTATCCATATTAGTGTTTTTGTGACTGTGACTTTGCTACGTGGTTTTTATTTTGTCTCTCTGGCTACCTCTGCTTTAGCGAAGTGACAGTCGGACGCGGGCGTCAGCTGTTCAGGACGATGAGGAAGGTCACCTGGTTTATCATCCAGGAGACGTACTACAGGACAGATGTATGTAGAAGTGACTGATTTTTCCTTTTTTGCACTAACCTGCTCACCTTTTACAACCTCACATAATGTAGCATTTCAGTAACATTAACCAATGGGGCAATTCAGTAGTGTTTATCTGTAGAATGCTGCGTTGTCAGATGGTTCCATTGTGATGTACTGCAGGACATTTAGAAAGTGTTAGCGTACAGTACTTTTACATAATATGAACCTGTGGAGTTCCTCTTTATAAAGAAAAGCTCTATACCTGCAGAACACTTAGTTAGCGTTACGCTGTGTGAGGTTTTAGTAAAGATAACCTGCAGGATGTTTAGTCCCATGTCGGGTCTCAGTAGTGTTAAAATGTAGGACATTTAGGACATTAACCTGTGGAGCATTTTAGTAGCGTTAACCTGGAGGGCATTTCTGTGTTGTTAACCTGCAAGACGTATAACCTGTGGGGTGTTTTAGTAATGTTAGTTAGGTGTTTAGTAATGTTTAGGTAGCTTCAGTATTCTTGTTTCAGTATTCTTAACCTGCTGGGAACTGCAGTAGCCTTAATCTGTGGGTCATTTTAGTACTGTTGTCCTGCGTGCTGCTTTAGCAGCATTAATTTGCAGGACATTTCAGTTGTATTAGCCTGCAGGGTGTTTTGGTTGCATATGTAGGGGGCATTTATGTAGCATGAAATTGTGTTCATTTGCATAGCAGATCATTTTTAAGTAGAATTTTACAGCTGACTCCCCTCAGGTATTGCATTCACCAGGTGTTTAATTCTCTTGCTGTGTTTAACTCTGTTTCGTTAGTTTTCTCTTCGTCTGACTGATGTTTACTTGTCTCTCCTGGACAGATGAGATCGTAAACACATTGGGGGAAGGTACATTTGGCAAAGTGGTGCAGTGCATCGACCATCACCGGTTAGTTACACATGCGTATGCGCGTGCACACACACATCTGTAGTGTACCTCTGTTTTGTACTCGTGTTTTCCTGCATCCCTTCCCATTTACTAACATTTAAGAACACAAATCAGATGAAGATTAACTGTCAGATCGGTGATTACCTTCCGTCAGCTGTTGCTTCCCATCTTCTGTGAATATTTGCACTCAAACACACTGTAAAGACCACTGGTGATGACTGACCTGCACATACTTAATAAATGAAAGAGACTCTGATTCACCAGTGCCTCAGGCAGCCAAAAACACCCATGAGAGCCAGCCAGAGACAACTGGTACATGCACTGCACTGACAGCTGATGAAGGTTTGCCCATGATGCTCACCAACGATCTGACAGCCAACAGTTGGTTTGGTGTTTTCCGGGCATGATGAGTTCAGTCAGGTTTGTTAGAGTAGGAAAGTACTACAACGTGCAGAGCAAGGGTTTCAGGAGTAGTACTCAGACACACGGATGTAGACTTTTTTGTGTTAAATATTATGGGTGGAACGATACATTCAGCCCACTATTTGATTTGAATTACTATACTGGATGCACAATTTGTAATTCTCATGATATCAAAAACAAATTAAGTGAAGAATATATTAAGTTGTGGCCCATCCTGCTGATGGGATAAGAGTTGGGTGAAAGGAAGAGTGCAGCATATGACATGTACTCGACTTCTACACTTATTTACAATATTATTAAAAATAATTTATTGACTGACCTGTCTCTATAATGCATTGTTAATGAAATTAAAACCTTATTAAATTGTTTGTGTGTGTGTGTGTAGGGGAGGTTCTCGTATTGCTCTAAAGATCATTAAAAATGTCGAAAAGTATAAAGAGGCAGCTCGGCTAGAGATCAACGTTCTGGAAAAAATACGAGAAAAAGATCCAGAAAGCAAGCAGTAAGTTTATCTGTCTGCTCTCCCAGCTTCAGTCTGTCTTATAAACACAGTCACTGAACTGGAAAAAATGTGTTAAAATATTAGTTTCTAATCTGTTTGTCACTGATTAATTAAATTTCTCTCTCTGCCCCCCCCAGTCTATGTGTGCAGATGTTTGACTGGTTTGATTATCATGGTCATATGTGTATCAGCTTTGAGCTGCTGGCCCTCAGCACCTTTGACTTCATGAAGGAGAACAGCTACCTACCCTACTCAATCAACCAGGTCCGCCACATGGCCTACCAAATCTGCATTGCGGTCAAATGTGAGTATACACACAAATGCGCGCGCGCGCGCACACAGATTGCCTGTCAGGTGTCCTGAGCCTGCAGGTGCGCAGCTGTATAATGCACACTCAGACGGCTGGTGTCTGATGCCATTTGTAATATAACACTCTGCAGTTTGAATATCGAATTTCCCACTTGTGGGACTAATAAAGGTTTATCTTATCTTATCTCTTATCTTATTCACTGAACTCCAGAAGAGCTCATTCATCCTCCAGGGTGCTAGTGTGTACATGCATTAATCTACTTTTTGTCATATTTAGCTTTGGGCAGTGGAGGGCGCTGTTAACAGTGCTTGCTGATGATCTGCGCCACACAGGCTGTTGTGAATGCAATGATGCTGTATTTTCTGCCATCATCATTCTTTTCTTTCGTCACAGTTCTCCATGACAACAAGCTGACGCACACAGACCTGAAGCCGGAGAACATATTGTTTGTCAACTCAGACTTTAGCACCTGTTACAGTGCAGAAAAGGTGAGAGTGGCAGGACTAGGGACTAAACATCTCTGCACAGATTCATGATGAAGCCTTTAGCGCTCTATTATTCTGTTAATTGATTTACAGTATTTATTGGTGTATTTACGCAACATTGTACGAAGATAATAAGCATTCATTTTCTCCATGAAGTCATGGAAATCTGCACTAGTCAAGCTGCAATGTGACAGATGTGTTGTTTTTCGGGGTTGTAGGTGTTTTATGCACAGTTAAGTTGATAAGCCCAAAGTCAGGCCTGCTGTGTAAGAGATGTGCAAGTGAGGGACTTTTTATTGAACATTCCATGTTTTGGGCTTAAGTTATCTAGCTTGCTGAAAAATTCTGCTTTGTGGGATTACTTGGCCCAGATCAGTTTGTTCTCTGGGCTCTAGTTGCCCATACCAGAAACATAATTGTTTATTAGCCAGCACGCTTTGCATTTAGTCTATTGTTAGTTGTTCTGTTTATTACATGTACTGCACAGATCAAGTAGGATGTCTAGGACCCTCCAACTGTGTCTGTGTCTGTGTCTGTGTCTGTGTCTGTGTGTGTGTGTGTGTGTGTGTGTGTGTAGAAGCGAGAAGAGCGTGTGGTGAAGGACACATCAGTGCGGGTGGTGGATTTTGGCAGTGCCACCTTTGACCATGAGCACCACAGCACCATCGTCTCCACCCGACACTACCGCGCCCCTGAGGTCATTTTGGGTAAGAAAGGGGGGCTTCAAAATTCAGATGGTTGGAGTCTAGTCAAGTCTTGTTTTTACATGTAAATGTATGTTTGTGTGTGCAGAGTTGGGTTGGAGTCAGCCCTGTGACATCTGGAGTATCGGCTGTATTCTGTTCGAGTATTACCTTGGCTACACACTTTTTCAGGTTGTGTGTGTGTGTGTGTGTGTGTGTGTGCGCGCACGTGCTGCATTTAATTAATTCAGTTCATTCTACGTGTAAATGTGAGCATGTGCTTGCGTGTGTGCATGCATGTGTGTGTCCTTGCAGCACCTGTGTCATGGGCATGGTCCTCATCTCACTGTCCTTGAGTTTTTCTGGAACACGTGTGTTGCTTACAGATGTTTTCTGTGTTTGTGTGTGTGCGTGTGTGTGTGTGTATTTAAAATTTTAAAGATTCTTTCTTGTTTCAGACGCATGATAACCGGGAGCACTTGGCCATGATGGAGCGAATACAAGGACCAATCCCCTCCAGAATGATCCGCAAATCTAGGTCTTTCATTCAGACACATACACACAGTGTAACAGTCTAAAGATTAAATAGGATACTATGTCCTCATCCTGATTATAGGCGGAAGATGGAAACCTTCAGCCTTGGCATTCATGCGGATGTTACTTTGACCACCTACCTTAACATTGTTGTAGACCAAGTACACCCCTTCATGGCAACAGTATCCTCTAACGACAATCTCAATATTAGGCAGGTGGTTTTAATGTTATGGCTGGTTGATGTGTATATATAATATGTGTAAACTACTTTATGTTCTATGCATGGTATAAATAAACGGAACCTGCTATATATACTATATTTATTATAAATACATGTAACCTGTATGTAATAAGAAGTGTCTAAACTTTACACTAATATTAGCCTTTACCTTAATCTCAGCATATAACCTTAACATGAATTGATTAGAAGATTTACTTATGGCCAACAAAGGCAGGTCATTGTTGTCCTGAAATGAACAAAACACTCACACATGCTAGAAATCGTATTCAGTAGTGTTTATGATCATCTAATCATCAACCCAAGTTAGGTAAAGAAGATCTAAAATAAGTTGTGAGCAGATGGAGAAAGCTGATGGATTTAGGCTGGGAACAGTCATCTGTGTGTGTGTGAGTGTGTGTGTGGGTGTTTGTGTGGTTTATGTATTTTTAGTGTCTTGTTTGCTGATTTGCATGTTGTGTCTTGTATCTTCTGTCAGTGCTGTTCCCTTAAGACTTTCAGCAGAGGGTGCCAGAAGGGATGTGTATATTTTAACGTTGTTCTTTGCCCACAGGAAGCAGAAGTATTTTTACCGAGGCAGGTTAGACTGGGATGAGAATTCCTCATCGGGAAGATACGTCAGAGAGAACTGCAAACCTCTGCGTGTGAGTTCCACAAACATACCCACGCTCACCCCCTTTTATGTGCTCTCACACAAACACACGCACAAACCTAGAAACATGGTCTTTCATTATGCTGCTGATAATAATTGTAATATGAGAAGTTAATGATTTTATACTAGTTCCTTTTGGACCAAAAGAAATACAAAGGCTAAATTGAGATACTAGGTTTTGTTCTGACAGTGACAATAAGTATTTGGACAGTGAAGTAGAATTTCATTACTTTTGTTGCATGAATATTTCTTTTTCAGCTCTGAAGATGAATATGAAACTCGAGTATCAATGTGTCAGCTTTTATTTCTGAGTGATATTATTCATCTAAAGCAGATGAAAGTTGTAAAGAGTGAAGTGATGCTTTGGGATGCTGTGTTGAGACTTAACTGCAGATTTTTCCAGGTTTTGTTTGTTCTGAATGATTCTCTAATTTCATTCTCACTCTCTTGCTGTAGCGGTATGTATTGTCTGAGGCAGAGGAGCATCACCAGCTGTTTGATCTATTGGAGGGGATGTTGGAGTATGAGCCTGAGCGCCGCCTTTCTCTCTCTTCCTGCCTGCGCCATCCTTTCTTCTGCCCCCTCAGAGAGGCCGAGCATTCCTCCAGTGGCAACCGCGATGTCAGCCGGTGACCTCCGACATGTGATATCTGTACTCTACCTCACATTCTGTTCTTCCTGAGCCGTCAGCCTCTTCCACCCTCTGACTCTGGCTTTTGTGCCATCTAACTCCACCTCCTCTGTCCAAAAAGCTCCATCCTCTTCTCCTCCTTTCTCACAGCATCACCGTACTGCCCCAAGTGAGATATACCTGTCACTCAAACGGTGATTTGATTAATGGAGACCATTCTGAATAGTCAATTAGATGAACTTATTGTCTAATGAATGGACAAGGTGGAAATGAGGAGGCATTATGTGTTTGTTTTTGTATTTTTTTTTGTTTGTTTCTTTTTGAGTGAGCTCACCTCTCATTGCTGATTGGCCTTGGACTATACTGACCTGCTCACTGTCTAACCCCCACCCTCACCCCCACCCCTCAAGAGCCACTCAGATTACAGCCTGTCCCATCTGCCAGCCTGATTGGTCACTCCTTTGATTGACAGCTCATCTCTGCCAGAACCATGGACCTGTTCACAATGTCATCCTGGCGCTTAAAGTCATCACACACATGCACACACTGACATGCACATACACAAACACTTTCAAAATGTTCTGATCTGTGTGTGTCTTGTTGCTTTTTTTTTTGTCTTGACTGTCACACATGTACACAGGCTTGCAGTATTTATTTTAAGGAACTGATTTACATTTTTGTATGACATGAGTTATATATATATATACATATATATATGTGTGTAAATACTGCAGAAGCTTCTCTACAATAAAATGATCTTTCCTTATACCTCATGTGTGTCCCAACAGCAGAATCTAAGAATCTGGTGTGATGGGGGTAAGGGTTGAGAGTGATGGGTGTGTGGGTTGTTGGGACAGCGTACTGATGCTGTTTTGTTTTCTTGGCAATGATACTGAAGGATTGTGATGCAGATCAGTGGAGAAGGCTGTTAGAGAGCGTGAATGAGGTGTGTGTGAGAGTGTGCGTGTGCATTGGCCTTGGCAGTGCTCAATGAATGAGTTTGATGGTTTAGTGTCGTGTATGTGAGAGATATGCTGTGTGGGTGGTGTTTGGGTTGTGATTGCATAATCTTGCCACATAAATCTTGAAACCTTGGTCCACGCTTTTATAACATCTTCATTGCAGTAATTCTCTTTATTGGTACTACTTTTAAAGCTATAGCTTTAATATTTTTACATTTATCTGTTAGAATTCTTGTCAATTCTGTTACACCTCAATCCTCTTCAGTTAAAGTTTCCTTAATTTAAAGGAAAGAGGAACACAATTCTACTAGTTTTGCTCTTTTATCTCTCTAGAGATGGCATTGATTCACAAGCAGGTATCAGTTTCAGGTCAATATGCACATTTCAGCACATGGATATTTTAAAGTGTGTGCTAAGTTTAAGTAGAGAGAGGTTAGTGCTCAAGGTTTAGGGGTATGTGTGTTTTGTGTGTCCAACTTTTGCCCTGCCGAAGGTAAGTAGTTCAGGTAATGGATGGATGCATGTTTTAGGGGTTAGTATTTAGAATAAATGTTCAGGGGTTTGGGGTTCAGTTTGTGTTCATTGATCTCATATTATTTTGAAAGTTGGACCTTACTTTAGGCACATCACAGCACCACTGGCCAGCATGGTATAAGGCAAAAAGCTCTCACTCAAGGATTACAAAGTAGACCTGTTTCTGCTCAGTCTTGCATAACCACTCTTTACCTTGGTGTTTTATCTGAACATCCTGTTCAAACTGCAGCCATTTAAAAATCACTTTAGCCAGAATTTAGACAACATCAACGGTCCATAGTCACAAAATTCACCTTGAGACACAGAATGAATGAGTTTTTGTGAGTAGTGTGTTTTGTAGTTTAGCTGGGATTTGTAGCTCCAGCAGTAAAGCCCTGTGTGAGATGAATTTAGAGTAACTGTCCCTCTCCCATCCCGTAATGACCCAGAGGCAGATGGAATCAGTTTCTGTGGAAGTGTTTATCAGCTCTGTCTTTCAGAGACTAATCAGAGCGTTACTTATTGTCTTTGAGGAGTTTCAGTCCATTCTGAGGCCCTTTTTACCCCCCATGATGCCTCTCCTTCACGTGCGGTCACTGATCTCCCCTCAATCCGATAAGCAGATTACACTCCTGTGAGCACCACCGTCTGCTTCTCACACCCACACACAATCTCTCTGCCTCTCTCTCTCCCCCCCTCTCTCTTTCTCCCCCTCTCCCTCTCTCTCTCTCTCTCTCTGTGTCTCTCTCTCTCTCCCCCCTCTCTCTCCCTCTCCCCCTCTCTCTGTCTCTGTCTTTCTCTCTCCCTCTCTCTCTCCCCCTCTCTCTCTCCCCCCCTCTCTC
>JBBJLS010000006.1:19996080-20016285 GCA_037577275.1 Bryconaethiops microstoma
CAGGGAGACTGTCCCCTGTAGTTAGGGAATGGAAGTCGCTTTGGATAAAAGCATCTGCTAAATGCCGTAAATGTACATAAAATAAGACCATCCATTCTGCCAACAGCTGTTTAGGCAACCTTTCACAACTGAAGTGATGAGTGTTACTACTGCACAGTTATTGCTGTGGAAGATGAAAGAAATTGATTAAACATGAGGACCTGAGGAACCTATGCTCTGCATACTTTAGTGTTTTCCTGTTTTAACACCCACTCAGGTAGAGCCTGGTAGCCTCATTCTGCAGGCCCCCTTGTGGCCATTCCACCAGTGGAAATCATCTAGGATATAAATCTACATTATTATATTAAATATTTTTGCCACTACCTGTTGGCAGTTTTACTGAGAGTCTGTTGTCTCTTTGAGTGAGGGTGGTTACGCAGCGGTGAACATTCACACCTCTTCACAAAGATGACCGTACTGAGACAAAGCACAATATGAACTCTTTTATGAGTATTGACTTGCTAGCTCATGTAATAATATTGTAATAATAAATTGTGCATTGTACAAATATATTTCATTAACATTATTAAAAACAAAACTGAGTACCCTCTTCAATGGGAATATCTTCAAGTAAGTCATGGCAATAGAGAGACCAATATAACAAACAACAAGCAATTAAATATATTTTTAAATTAATTTATTGAACAATGCGATTAAATGTCTTTGTTGACTAGAGTATGTGAACCTCTAGAATTATATATTTAGTATAGGGAATAATGGAGGTCTATTAGAAAGAAATTCTTAGAGGAAATAATTTTTTTTATTGAAATTTTTCAATGCCTGTTTCTAAAATGCAACTCCTGCACATTTTAGTATGGGCAAATTATGTACAAGTTTAATATTTATATGTGACTACATGACACAGCATAGAGCCATCATTGTTTATGATCTACCGCCTGGGAGACCTGGGTAAGTAAGTACCACTCGCGACTGCGAGTGTGCTGAGTGAGTTTTGGAAATTCACCTAATCTTGTACCGTGTATGATGCAAGGATTATGCAAGGAGTGCGTTTTGGAAATTTGCTCTTCAGTTTCATAGATAAAGTGATAAATGATAGTTTTTTTGTTGAAAATCATTTAAACTATGAATTCTAGACTGCTTCAGAAAATACAGAACAATTTCAGGGTGCATGTCAGTGAATTAAATCAAAACAGTATCTAAACTGTAGGTGGGTCTTGCAGCATGATGACAATCCTAAACACACGAGTCAGTCCAGTAAACAGTCATCGAAGCTGCAGTTATATTGCATGGCTAACTCAAAGTATACATAATCAAACAGGAATGTTGTGAAGAGAGGAATTCATAAAAGAAAGCTAACCAACATCATTCAGCTGAAGCTTTCTGTATGAAAGGAAAATTTTGATTGAATTATAGCAACAGGAAAAAGATATAAAGGTGCTTCTGATGGTTTTGCTTCTTGATAGGCTTAATGGTTACCATTGGAGACCACAAGTTTCCTGGAGAGTACCTTTAGATTCCATTAAAAAACAACAACAAAATAACACCAAATGTGTCAGGAAACAGAGTCAGTTTACTTGTGAAATCATTAGATTTTACATTGTGATGTCAACCCATAAGGAAAACACATAATAATACCATTAGGAACCAACAATTATTTTATTTGTTTATTTTTTCAGCAGCTGGGTTTAGTTGAAATCATTCTACTCAAGGGAGTCACAGTGGTTACTGAAATAGGATCACATCCTTTTGCCAACAAAGACATTAAATTATATTGTTCAATAAATTAGACATGATTTAATTATATTACAGAATTCGCTTTATCTGTTGTTATGCCTGAAAGGAACATCTGATCATTAATGGCATTTAGCAGACCCTTTTTTTCCAAAGCGACTTCTCCCTGGAGCAACTTGGGGTAAGGGTCTTGCTCAGGAACCCAGTTGTGGTACTCTGTGGGTAGGATTCGAGCCCATGACCTCCTGGTCCAGAGGCAAGAATCCTACCGAGTATCCTAGCCACTAGGCCACCACCACCCTGATCACATTTTAACCTGTGAGAAGAAAGTCCTAGTCATAGATTCCAGAAACATTATAGCAACACACAAAACACGCAAAAAAACACAAGAAAACTGATCAAATGTGTTATTCTCTTATCTTTTGTGTTTAGTAAGAAACACACACAGACACACACACACACACACACACACACACATACACGCATACTAACCTGAGGCAATGCAGTTAGGCTGTCCTGCAGTGTCTACAGTGTTTGTCAGACTGAAACCTGTCAGACACAGTGAGTCTGCACTGACCACTTGCTCAGATGGTGCAAGAAATGAGACCACACTGTTCCAGATGCTTCTTTTTCATCAGTGCTGATCAGTGATCGTCAAGTGCATTTGGCCTCCAGAAAACCCAACCCAATTATGCATACTTCTTTAAATCGGTTCATAAATATTTTAGCACTTCTATCAGGTACACACACACACACACACACACACACACACACACACACACACACACACACGCATACATTCACACACACACACACACACCCCTCCAAGAAGGACACATCTCCAGCATGCCAGGTGCTGACAAGCCCAACATATTAAGTGTTTAGCTGAAAACGGGGTGGTGGTGGCCTAGTGGGTAGGATACTTGCCTCTGGACCAAGAGGTCATGGGTTTGAATCCTGCCTTCAGCAACACCACTGGGTTCCTGAGCAAGACCACCACTGGGTTCCAAGTTGCTCCAGGGAGACTGTCCCCAGTAGTTGAGACTGTCCCCAGACTGTCCCCAGTAATGGAAGTCGCTTTGGATAAAAGCGTCTGCTAAATGCCGTAAATGTAAAACTCTGCAAGGGAGCAGTATAATGATTTACTACAATCACATACAAAAATATAAGAATACACTTCTACAAATGCATAAAATTACAACTTGGTGCCACTATTGTCATTATTACAGTTCTTCCAGAAACTAGATTTCCAAATACCAGCATTTTTTATCATTACACTCATGCTCCAATCTCTCCATTGGCTACCTTAAGAATGATCTTTAAGATACTTAGATCTGGTATGGCAACACGTCCTCCATCTACAACAAGTGCAGCTGACAATTCCAGCAGCTACCTGACCCAAGTGTGAATCTTACTTCTTGTGCCTGTCTGTCTGTAGGTTGCCAGATTGTCAATTATTCCAGCATCCAAATTCAAAAGATGATCTGTTTTTATTTTTTGCCGTCTGCAGACAAGCATTCTTTACGACTGTGGACAATGTTGGAACAAAATCCTAGAAAAAAGTGCCTTATTATTTTTTCCTCCTGACTGCATATTCGTTCAACTTCAGTTCGGCCACGAACCTGGCATCTGGGTGCACACACATCCTGGAGTGTTTAATTTTGCGAGTGAGTGCACAGATGCACCAGCCAGTAAACGAAAAACCAGACATCTGCTTTCCTTCATGCGTTCATTTATTGATGTATTTGTAGCATGCCTTCGCTTCTGAGGCACCGCCGAGAGCACATACATGTTGAAGCAGATGTAAACATTGATAATGCTGCAGATTGGAAGAAGATTGCCAAATGCTGTTTGTAAATTTACATTTTCTCAGGACTGAAGTGCAGCCTGAGTCAGCAAACAGAGGATGTTTCTCAATATGGAGCAGTTCAAGTGTGGCCTCTAGTTCTTGGTAGTTCAGACCTTGCAAATTCAGTTCAAGAGTCCAGACTGCTGAGGATGGGAGGATGCAGTGGGTGTGCATGTGGAACAGCAGCGTTCTTGCTGACATCACAGCTCAGTTGTGCTCGAGAAAATTAAAATATTAATAAAAATGATGTATTCACCATGTGAGACTATAAGAAGGCTAAAGCCAATAATTGTGTGAGTTGGTTGTTATGGTGGAAGTAGGAAGGAGTGAAATAAAGAGTTGAATAAAATGTGTAGAATATATAAGGCAGATGCTGCTAAAAACTTATAAGGCAGATGCTGCTACGTATGAGGCAGATGCTGCTACTTTGTATGAAATGCATTCTAGGAAGCTTGACTATTCTATCTAAGCCTACTTAAATCCCCTCCTGATGCGTCTTTGAGAAAATCCACAAGTTCCGAATTAGTATGAGCATGACGTGTTAAAGCTGTAGTTGGTAGGACTGAGAAGAGAGTGGAGGAGGCTGCCATGCACGCAGTTTGGTAACTAATTTTTGTGTTATCCATGAATGAAACTTGAAATAAACTCCGGACACATGGATACAACATGCTTTACATTGACTTTCGCCTGGCTATACTCTAGCTAGAAACTGTGCCTAAGAGACGGCATTGAAACAGTAATCCACAATCCATCAGACACTCCTCCTAACTCTGATTGGTTATTTGGATGCTGACCCTTTATGCCAACAGATAAAAAATAAAAATAAACAGAATGCACTTGAATATAGTTTCAGTTTCTTTACCAGGAGGTTTAACATCCTGATTCACCATCAAATGCAGGGCTAAACAAGGCCGTACTATTTCTCAGTTTTTTTTTCAGAATGGATACAGAAATGTAGCAATGTCACACATTGTAACCCCACACAATATGGAATAATAGACTTATTCAACTTCACTCCAAAAATCTCTTCTTGGCCCATGAGTTTGTACCATCATGCCTGAGTGATCACAGCGGAGACATGAAAGGTTCACACAGCAGGATCCTCACGCCTCGCCGGACTTGGGAGGTCATTTTTATCCAGATGACCTACCCCCTGATATTCCTATGATGATTAACATTAGAGGTAAATATCATATCCACGTTCGTAGGGCATTACTCCCTCCTGTGCTATCTTTATGAATTATATTTTTAGGAATATCAAATAACTAGAACAAATCTTAAATATAGTTAAGAAAATGGTCCGACTTCTAGAAATGTGATTGCATAAAGCATCTATTGGTCATTGTTAGTTTTTTGTTTGTTTGTTTTTGTTTTAGGTAGCATATCAAATTAGTGACCGTCTGGGACAAGAGCTCTGTGCATTCTTGAACAGTTTGTGATCAAAACATTCCACCTCCAGGTATAGATTTAGCTTTCCTGAATGGTCACTAGCCTTGCAATGCCAGATTTGTCAAAATAATGTTTAATAACTCTTCCATTTACAATCATATGTTCAGAACAAATCTTGACACAGAGGTCATGTGAACAATATTGTGCATTTTCCTAATTTTGTCATAAAATGATTAAGAAGTGCTAGAAGGCACTAATGCAGCCTTATTGAATAGGGCTTAAAAGGGCTAAAAAGTTAAAAAAAGATATACATAAAAATAAACAAAAACTTACCATGATATTTCTGTTTTTCTACTGTAAAAGGTCAGTAGGGCAGTAGGACCGGGTTGTTTCTAGACAACTTTGTGTCAGGTGGCACTGGCAGTTAAAGGTTTAGATGCACCTGACAGAATGCAGGCCTTTCTTCTGATCTACTGGCTCGTGCTTAAATGCTTGAGAAGTTGTTACCTTAACAAAGAAATGCAGATTAGACTTATTCTTTTCTTTTGGGGATCTCAGCACATGCAGAACTTCTTCAAGACTGTTAGAAAAGTGGCCCCTCATGAAGCAGCTTTAGAGAATGTCAAAAATATGTCAAATTTAAGGTAGTTTTTGTTTGTCGTTTCCATGTGTATTTATTTTTTCATAATTTGATGTTTCATAATATTGAAATGAGTAAAATAGTAAACTGAAAATAAGGAAAATTCTTCCTTGAAAAGCTGCGTCCAAACCAGAGTATCCAATCTTGACCACAAATGGCTGGTGTGGCTGCCGGTTTTCATACAAAAGCATGAGTACCCACGATCTAGTGTTTAATCAACAGGTCTTAGTCTTTAAACAATTGGTTAGTTATAGGATATGCATCTTGCTTGGTTGGAATAAGAACCTGCAGCCACCTACAATGTACACTGCTGAAATGTAAACCCAGGCATACATTTGCAGTGTTCTTGCAAAGATATACTGTTGTGAGATTTTATTTAATTTTATTTAACTTTTTTATTATTCACAATAATCATACTGTGTGTGTGTGCACGTGTGTGTGTGTGATTGAGATCAGACTGTGTGTAATTGAGACCAGATTGTGTGTGATTGAGATCAGATTATGTGTGATTGAGATCAGACTGTGTGTGATTTTGATCAGACTGTGTGTGATTGAGATCAGATTGTGTGTGTGTGTGTGTTTGTATGAGTGTGTGTGTGATGGAGATCAGACTGTGTGTGATTGAGATCCAAATGTGTGTGATTGAGATCAGACTGTGCGTATGTGCATGTGTGGGTGTGTGTATGCGTGTGTGCGTGATCGAGATCAAACTGTGTATGATTGAGATCAGACTGTGTGTGTGATTGAGATCAGACTGTGTGTGATTGAGATCAGACTGTGTGTGTGATTGAGATCAGACTGTGTGTGATTGAGATCAGACTGTGTGTGATTAAGATCAGACTGTGTGTGATTAATACCATATAGTGTGTGACTGAGATCAGATATGTTGTATGATTGAGATCAGACCGTGGGTGACTGAGATCAGAATATCTTTACAACTGGCATGTTCTTTTGGAGGGTCAACACATCAATTCTTCACTCTCATGTCTACATGAGGTACAATTTAGCTATATGGGACTACCCAAATAAGTCACTTTGGTTACTAAACAATAAGCCAGTCAATTAAGAAGATTGAAGATACATGAAAATGTATTTTGTAAGTGTCTCAAAATAATCAATATAATATAGCATTGAAATCACTTGCAAACATTCTGTCTACCAGTCTAGCTGTTTGAGAGGCATTGACAAGGCATTGAACCTGACAAGGCATTGAACCTGACAAGGCATTGAACCTTACATATGCAACCAGCCAAGAGAACCAGTCAAATATTCTGACCTGCCAGTGACATCCCAGATCCACACATATCCCTGTGATCACCCAAATAAAGTTTAAAATAACAATCATTTTAATGGTTAACAAACAGTTTGTTAAGAAATGGTATAATAATTTAGTTACTAGGCAGCAATACCGACTCAGTGACTCAAAGTCACTCACAAGCAGACAACTGATAACACCTTTATTCATCGCAAATTCATTTCTAAGTAATTAATTAATCGTTCATTCGACCATGAAAACTGTGCCGCAAGTTTTCAGGAGCGCAGAAAAAGCTTACACCACCTCCACTGCCTGACTTGCCTTCCTCTCTCTCACTCATGTCTCACATCATAGGGCTCTGCCTCTCCATGCTCCTGTCTCTGCCTTCAATCTTGGTCTGACCAGCAAAAGTGAGAAAACAAGTTTGAGGTCTGCATTTTCCAACTTCCCACACAGTCTTATATAATTCTACAGGCTAATTTACACAAAAACAGCCCCATTTCACACTCTTAGACTAAACGAGAGCTACAACAAAAGAAAGTAGCAAGCTAATGTTAAATGTGAGAGCTGCATTCATTCAAACAGAGCATTCAGTAAACTGGTAGAGGCTTAGTCAAGGCTACTAAAGATTCGTTTAGGCTACTAAAATAAACACAAAAACTGAACAGAAACAGTTATATGTCATAATTGTAGCAATTTATGCCAAAAATGGAAAGCTGGTAACCTACACGTCTCCGACCCTGTGCTGGATCAGTCTTCATGCTGATCGCAACAAGCCTGGGCAAATTATGATTCATAGGCTGCTGCATCATTTTGCATTTTTTTATGTCATCATGGAGACGTCTCACAGGAAGCATTTTACAGTGTTTTTAAATAGCAAAAATGCAAAACAGTTTAATCTTTTAATACAAATTCTGAAACCATTTTCACCGGCCCTATCAAATACAAATGACAAAATTCTGTTTTGTATTTGGAAATATTAATTTCCAAAATATTAATATTAAACATTAATTTAAACTACATGCATCATAAATACTGGCCAACCTTGCTGATACTGAAAACACATGATCAGATGTAAACGTCTGTGTGACTGGGATCAAATTGTGTAAGACCAGAGTGCATGTGTGTGTGTGTGTGTGTGTGTGTGTGTGTGTGTGTGTGTGTGTGTGTGTGTGTCTGTGTGTGTGTACGAGAGCCAGAGAGAAAGTGACCAAGTGACTGTCTGATAATGTCCTTCTTTTCTTCTTTAATTTGCAGCGGCTGTACCGTGTCACCTCAGATCAGAACAGACAGAGAGCTGGAGCTACTGGAGATTAATTAAAAACCTCCACCCTTCTACTTTTGTCTCTCAGTTTCTCTCTCTCTCTCTCTCTCATTCTCGCTCTCTGTTTCTCTGTCTCTCTCTTTCTCTCTCTCTCACTCTCTCGTCTTCGCCCCGCCTCCTTTCTCTGTTTGCTCTCTCCATTGGTCGCGGTCCTAATGACGCAGGCCTCATACCTGTGCTGTGGAGCGCGCGGCCTTGGGGGAGCGGTGATGAGGATGCTGCTGCCATGGCAACAGGGCGCCGAGCTCGAGACCGTTCGCGTGCGTGTCTGTTATTTATTTATTTATTTATTTACTTCGGGCGGCCGTTTGCGCGCGTGCGCTCTCATCGATGAAGCGGCGCGTCCTTGTGGCTGATCGAGGAGGACCGCGTGCGCGCGTGTGAATGACTGTCCATGCGTGCGTGTGTGATTGTGTGTGTGTAGGTGTGATTGTTTGGTGTGTGTAGGTGTGATTGTGTGTGTGTGTCTGTCTGTCTGTGTGTGTGTGTGTGTGTCTGGGAGTGTGTGACTGTGTCCGCGTGGGGCTCCGGGAACAAACCGGTCTGAGCGCGTGACGTGTAGGCCGTGACGGAGTAAGGCGCGCGGTCTCCGCTCGTCTCGCGCTCCGTTTCATCTTCAGCACGCGAGGTGGCATGTCTTTTGTCACGGAGCGGAGCCCTGTTGCGCACTGAGGCGCGAGCTTCAACAGCACCCTCTCCATCATCATCATCATCATCATCATCATTATCATCATCATTATCACCACCATCACCACCATCACCACCTTCATCATCATCATCATCATCATGCTGTTGCGCCTGTGCGAATGTGAGCGTGTCAGTGTGAATCCGCGCGCGCGTGAGTCAGCGCGCGTGTGTAGGAGCCCCAGACGGGGCGCGCGCGCCGGACACTGACTGAGCCGCAGCGGCGCGATCAGACAGTTTGGGCAGGAGCGCGCGGGACGCGGTGATGGCGCCGGCGGGGCGGCAGTACTGACGGACGCGCTGAAGGACACGCGGCCCTGCGCGCGCAGCCAAGGGCATTGAGGGCAGAGAGATATGTGAATGAGAGACAAGCGGGCACGAGCGCTGCGGGAGCGTGCATTACACTCTCCTGACGCCTCGTATAGAGGAGAGGAGTGTAACAGGTCAGAGACCAAGAGTGTGTGTGTGTGTGTGTGTGTTTAAGAATGCATAAGGGTGAGTGTAACTATGTGAGCATATAAGTTCGTAAGTGTCTGTGTGGAAAGTTGCATAATAATAGTTATTAATATTATAAGTATCTGTGTGACTGTGTGGGAGAATGTGTGTAAGTGTAGAAGTCTATGTGTGTGTGCGTATATACGTAAGCGCAGAAGTGTGTGTGCTTCTGTGAACTGTGAGTGTGTGCTGCCATGGATGGTGCCGTGGGCTCTGGCGGTCGTAGTGGTGACCCAAAGCGGCGCAGTAAAGGCAGTTTGCCATCTCCGGGATGCCGCCTGTCTCAGGCCTCACTAGAAGGCGATCGTGGCGACCCACCTGCCCGTCGGCGCCCGTCAGTCATGAGTTCCTCACGGGATGGTGGTCCATTCCGTCCGGGTACTGCTGCGGGCACAGCTGCGGGCACCCCCACCACGCCTGCCCCAATGCCCCCACGATCGGTGGGCTTTGCAGCGTCCCGTGCAGCACTGGCCTCCACCTCCTCTTCGGGCACTGGAGTGGTGGTGGTGGCGGCAGCGGCCGATACGAGCGTGAGCACTGCAGCTGGAACTCCTGAGGCCCTGCCGGGACTGGATGGAGAAGACTACAGTTACTCAAACCAGTCCACCTTCATCCAGAGACAGTTTGGCGCCATGCTGCAGCCCGGAGTCAACAAGTTCTCTCTGCGCATGTTCGGCAGCCACAAGGCCGTTGCTCTGGAGCAGGAGAGACTGAAGAGTGCTGGAGTGTGGATCATCCACCCATACAGTGACTTCAGGTACAGGGGGAGAAAGTGGGGAGGGATGGACAGATTGATCTAGATGGGTGAGTGGAGAAAGGTGTGAGTGGGTAAAGAGAGAATGATGGAATGAGAGATAGTAAAGGAATAGAGAGAGATGGTGGGGGGGCAAAAGGAGAGATGGAGTATGGAGTGGTCATAAAGGGGATGGTGAAGGGGTTGATGTAAAGACAGATTTGGATGGAGGAGTGTGTAAGTATGGAGAAAAGGATGTACACATAAGTGGAGTAAGGCATGAGTAAGTAGAGATATTGGTGGTTGGTGGGGAACTGAGGACAAAACTCAGGTCCAGAGACAGAAAAGGGCAGATGGAGCAAGACAGGTGTGGAATAGAATGAGTAGGAAAAGTATTGATTCATAGAAAAAAGTGGAGGGATGGGCAGAGGGCGTGGATCGAGAGAATCAAAAAGGTGGGTGGGGGAGTCGATAGATGGGTGTGGGAGAGTGTGAGTTGTTATAAAAAGAGTGACAGATAAATGTATGAATGCAGGGATGAAACATGCAGAAAGTGAAAAGGGACAGATGGAGAGTCATTGATGGAAAGTGTGAGTAGGAAAAAGAGAGATGGATTAATGGATGGATAGATGAATGGATGAGGAGAGTGATAATTGATTGGAAAGGGAAGAAGGATGGGATGGATTGATGAGGAGGAGGGTGAGATTGATGGTCGGATTTTGGGAGGTACAGAGGGGGAAAAAGGAGAGAGGCAACAGCAGGGCATCTGAATGGAAGAGAAGCTTTGACTCGCTGTACACTAATAAAGGTGAAGGTAAGAGAGAGACAGAGAGAGAGAGAGAGAGCGAGAGAGAGAGGAAGGGAGAGAGAGGGAGGAAGGGAGAGAGGGAACAAGCCTCAGGTGGGCCAGCCTTGATGGAGAGATCAGAGGAGAAGGAAACACTCAGACACCAAATTTGGAAGAGTTACAGAGAAATCAACAGTCTGAAGGGTGTGTGTGTGTGTGTGTGTGTGTGTGTGTGTGTGTGTGTGTGTGTGTGTGTGTGTGTACAAAGGGGGTATCTGTGTCATGCGGAAGCTCCTCGCTGCTGTTGCGATGTGGATAGTTTTAGTTAGATTTTGTAATCTTTCCAAAAGTCTTTGCCTTCATTTACACATATACAGATTTGTCTTATTTATGAATGAGATATTCTGGAAATAGCAGTTTGTTATGGAGCCACAGCTCTGTAAGTACAATATGATTATTTATGATGTTTGTAACTCTGTGCCCTGTAACTTATGCCAGTAGCCGCAATGTTATATGCAAATGAGGAGACCCCAGTACACGCACACAAGACTTTTGTAAGTCCAGTTCAAGCTTTTAGCAATGATACTATCAGATGTACCAAAAGTATTTAAAGTCCAAAATATGAAAATATACTGACTTTTTCAAAAACAAAGATTCAGGCAAGAAAGCAGAAATTCTAGTCTAGTGCCACCTGCTGGTGAAGTTCTGCTCATGGTGGATGTTATTTACCAAAACAAGGGAATTAAGTGGTTCGTAGCCTTGAGCGATGGCTCTGTGGGAGTGGATTTTGGATTTAAATGCTGCTCTGTGGTTGCCGGAGCTGCCAAACTGGGGCCTCGGCACAACAGAGAAGTTTGTCGTATATGTAGGTTTTGCATCAGTATTCACACTCAGACAGACGTCCTGCAAACACAGAGCTGCGTTTAAATCCAAAAGCTGCTCCCCATGGAGCCATCGCTCAAGGCTACAGACCACTTAATTCCCACTACGGACCCTTAATTCCTCATGAACACATGGCTCAGTGTGTAAATTGTACATTCTTACTAAGCGTAATTTGCTTGGCCAGTTCCACTAAGTGGACAATTCCAACAACCTGCTGCAGCCAACTTCTCTCTGAGGTCCCTCTCTTACTGCTCATGAACACACACACTGCATCACAGCCCCTCTGATGTTGTTCACTTGCAGTAAATTGTAATTCTAGAAAAAGTGGTATAGCTCATTTTTATTGAAGTTCTCAAAGAATGTTTAGGATTCACATTTTAGCCAATCCCTAATCCTGACTGTAAAGTGTCATATATAAACACACACTCCCTGATAGCAGACAACCCGTGTAACTGGTTGTTGTTTGGGAAAGTGTATTCCGTCTTTCTCAGACACCTGTCGGTAACTTTCGCAACTACAAGCAGACAAATTGGCAAAAGACTGCAAATATTCTGTGCATGTTGATCACAGATTGTCATGTGTATTGTGTTGTAGTTATGACTGGATCCATTCATAATGCTACCTTCTAACCTCGTAGTCTTACAGCCACAAATGATATGAATACAGAAGAGATACAGAGAAGGGGGATGGAAGCAAGGATTTGCATTTTCTTCCAGTTTCTAAAATGCTCTTATTTTATAACTCTTACATATCCACAGACATTGTCATTTTTTCAGTGCCATTTTTTTCGATGTATTATTTGGCAATAGAAACATACTGCTGAAAAGAGAAAGAAAGAGAGATAGAGGAGAGAGAGGGAGCTGACCTATTGGGTGATTCTAGTCGGGTGGTAAAAAAGCAGAAGTAGGAGTGTTTGTCAGCTGATTGCTCTTCAGATGTGAATGTGTGTGTTTGTGTGTGTGTGTGTGTGTGTGTGTGTGTTTGTGTGTGTGTGTGTGTGTGTGTGTGTGTGAGTGTGGCACTGTGATATATGGTGTGCGATTTGAGGTCTGTGGCCTAAATTCATTGTCGCTGATGAGCTGAAGTGGGGCTGAGAATCCCAGCAGACCAGCTTTAATCGTCTGTGCGCTGCTAGCATTAGAGCGGCAGTACGGCCTGTTCACACCCCGACCAGCAGATTTTACAACCACACCTCCCTCACTGCTTCACCTGCTCTGCATCGGACCTCTGACCTTTTTGATTCTTGTCCTTTTTTCTCAGGATTTGTTCAACAGATTCTAGCCACTCACAGTCTATTTTAAAAGCTACGAAAAACTAAATTTAGCCAGTTTTCTACTTACGCCAGACTTAATAGATCACTTTTGCTGTCTGAATTTTAAATAGGCAAACACTGGACATGAAAGGAACAAGCGCTATTCTTTGACGTTATTTCATGATGAACTGACCAATAGAAATGGTCCAGAATGACTTAAAATAAAAATGTGGTGCACTACCGTACATTATTAGTTATGAACATTTTTCCCTCCTCCTGTAAAGTTACTTTGCGATATATTGTCTGAAATGCATAAATGTGATTTTACGCTCAACTATCATTTGAAGACTGCGTGGTTGTGTTAAAGTAGACTTGGAATCTCATGGGCTGAAAGGATCATTGCTGAGCTGTATTGAGCCTTTCAGCTGGTAGGATTGGAATGAGTCTGAGCCTGAAGCTTAGTTCTGCAGTCCTGGCTGAGAGTTCAAGACCCGTACTGTCTGAGTTTAGGAGTCAGCTAAAGCAGCACTGGGTTCCTTCAGCTCTTTTTGTACATTACCCATCAAAAGATTGGGCATCCCATGCCATGCCTTGCTTTGGAAACCTTAAATAAGAAACATTTATTAACACTGGTTTTGAAAAAAAAAAAAAACGATGAGTGCTGACATCACAGCAAGGAGACACAACAGCTTTTTATTTGATATGTTTAGTTAATACGTTTAGTCAAGCAAGCCCACTCATTTATATTAAGTATTGACAGGAAGTGTATCTGTGTCTGTTTACAAGCTGCAGTACAGGCAGTTCTGGATGTATCAGCTTCCAGGTGGATTATTCCAGCTCACTGTGTCCATGGATTTATGCTGGAGTTATTATGGCTGAGTTCAGATGTCACAGAAGTGTTAGGCCTATATCTGTGTATGTGTATGTGTTTGTGCGTGTTTGTGTATGTGCTCAGTATGACTGGGCTGGGAGCTATAGATCTGTTCTCTGTGCGTCTGTACATGCGCTTGCCCTCTGTCCTAGCGCTCAGTTCGACGACCCATCCCGAGTTGTCGTTTTGTTTAGCTGCCACAAAGGATAAATGAACCAGTCTAAAATGCTGGGACACTCTTTCCTTCAGCGAAGGGGTAGAAAAGGCTCTTTTTTTAGCACTGGTTGGTAAAGTCACCTCTGTGTGTCCTGTGAGTCTTTTACAGCAGCAGCAGCAGCAGCTTCATTCAGCACACAAACTCATACAGAGCTCTTTCTCTCTCTGACATCATGTGGTTCATCACAATGATTAATGCAAACATAGCAGCCAGTGAGAACAGTGAAGAGTTATAATTGTCATTTTACTACACACTCAATTCACATTGCATCAATATTTAAATGGGATTTTATAACTACATAATCAATCACGCGATTAGATCATTAGTAGCATTTACATTGTGCAACAGTAGTTTTGAGGCTGTATTATGATTTAATAAAATGACAGTAAACATTCCATAAAATAAGAGAATACACACAACAACAACCTTTCATCTCAAAGGAAAATCACACTTCTACTTGAAAGTCTAGAATCTGTACATTGTATTTTTGTTTTTTGTATTTTCTTGGGAGGTGAAGACTATTAGTATATATATTAGTTATTAGTTACCTGTGATAGAGGTACAGGGAGATGTTTTTCAATGTCTGTTGCCCCAGGGAGGTATCTAGAAGTAATGCTATTGAAATGTTAAGCTTTAAGGGCTGAGGTCATGTACTCTATGTGTGCAAGAGTATCCAGACGCCTCTTCTAATTAGTGGCTTCAGCTGCTTAAACGTGCACCTTTTACCAACACAGGCCCTCAATTATACATGGCTTGTATGATCTGCACAGAAAAGCACCGCCAATAGAATTGGATGCTCTGGAGCAGTCACAAATGAGCTTAAGGTCACCATGTCCATTCACTAGCATTCATTAGATAGGTATGAAGCCTCCAGCATTGAGCTGTGGGGCAGTGGAACTGTGTTCTCTGGAGTGGTGGAGCTCCATTCAGAGTCTTTGTGATAAATTGGAGTGGTGTTTATGATCCAGAACTAATCATCCTGCATCAGTACCTGACCTCACTTATGCTCCGGAGACTGAAGGCAATCAAATCCTCACAGCAATATTCCAACATCTAGTGTAAACCTTCTGCAGCAAATTCAATAATTCAGGAAAACATAGTCTGCAAACTTCCAAGATTATTGTGCATCTGCCCAACTTCACTCTAAAAGTAAGATTTTTTATGAGGTGAAATATTTTTCAGTTTATCAGAGTCTTACTTCATTAATGAGAATGGTTGTAATGCACCTGGAGATCAGCAGAGTCACTGAGAAGAGTGCAAAGAGTAGGGATGGGATCAATGTTTTGTTTGTGCCCTTTCCTATAGTATAGTGGTTTGGGCTTGATTGTCATGCTCATGATGTGGATGGTTGTCATTTTAGGACAGTTTTGGATTTTTTTTTCAAATGTTCTTAAACTTTTTATTTTAAATTTGTATTTCTCTGAAATGTTGTTATCTCTAGAATGTAACCTCTGCTTTTGAACAGTATGAAAAATATTATTTAAATGAAATCATCTGGAATATTATGGGGTTGGCTGTCACAGATGCAGAACTTGAATTCAGCCTAATGTCTCATCATATTAATGAAATTAGCTACATAAAGCTCGAGTTATTTAACTGGATCTTAAGATTAAGCTTCTTTCACACACCCAAGTTCAACTGACATCAGTTATTTGGTATACAGTGTGATAACCTACCCCGTGTTCCATTACTTCTAAGGGTGTGTTGTGTTTCTGAATGTCATTTTACCACAGTCAGCTGAACAGAAGCTCACAGCTACACAGATGTTCACATAGATTTTAGGTTCTTCTCAAGGTCATATTAGCCTGTGCATATGTGTGTGTGTACTTGTGCAAAGTAATCCAGTATGTTAGTGTGTCCGACCAGGCTTTTATCATTTCTTCTCTATGTTTGAATGCTTGAGATTCGGCACAGTGTCTATAAATAACCTGTTGGTGTGTAAATAAGGATCTCTCTCTCTCTCTCTCTCTCGCTCTCTCTCTGCATACATGCTAATACACACTGTTGTGTCATCACTACATGCTGCCTTAACCACACGTTAATGTTGTGAGGAAATGATGTCCTATTCGAAAGCCATCGATTACACAAGAAGAAGATGGAGCGAGTTAAAATGAGTGCGAGTGAGATGGAGACACACAGCTTTATTTCAGCTCCGCTGATAAATGGCTCCCGCATCAAATCCTATTTACACTCATTTAAATGAGGATGAAACAGATGTCCTTCACTGGTTGTGAAGGAAACATCTGTTTCAGTCGGTAGTTATCCACAGCAGACTCACGGATCAGTTCTTCAGCTTGAGTTTGAATTCCTCCCTCACAGTGCTGAAGATCAGAGAATAAGAATCAGAATTGTTTTCATTCTGGTGAGGCTGCACACAGTGAACAAAAATTTTCGAAACGGACACAATATAATAGAAACTAAATAAAATGACATTTACACTAATTCAGGTGGTTCAGGTGGAATGGAAAAGAGAAGATGGTTTAGTAGTATTAATATTGAATAGGGAGCATATACTGACTCTGCTTCATGTGTCTAAACACTTAACTGTAGTAGAATCACTGCACTATAGTCCAGAGTAGTCTTTGGTTGCCATGTAATTTAAGTTTTCAATATCTTGGCATATTGCCCTCATATGTGTTGTGCACAGAATTTCATAAGATCCTTGAAAGGGACTTCAGTCTGATTTTAGAATTGAGATTATCCATACTTTGGTGACGTCTGCATCCCTTCAGCTATCAGTCAGACTCTTTAAAGACCTCTTGGAATTCTCTTGTTTCTGGCCTGAAAACACTGAGGCACATCATGCTTGTCTAAGAAAGATAATTGTGTTGTGTATGGTATTACAAAACATTGTATTGCCCCCTATTTATTACCCTCTCTTCGCCTCTCTTCCTGTTCTCTTTTCTCCTTCCCTCTTCTGCCCTCTCCTCTCTCCTCCTCTCCTGTCGTTAGGTTTTATTGGGATCTCCTCATGTTGTTATTGATGATGGGGAATCTGATCATCCTGCCGGTAGGAATCACTTTCTTTAAGGATGAGAACACCCCTCCATGGATCATCTTCAACGTGGTGTCGGACACGCTGTTCTTGGTAGATCTGGTGCTAAACTTCCGCACAGGCATTGTGAAGGAGGACAGCACAGAGATCTTGCTGGACCCCAAAGCTATCCGCCAGCGCTACCTGAAGAGCTGGTTCCTGGTGGATTTTGTCTCCTCCATCCCTGTGGACTACATCTTCCTCATGGTGGATCTGGAGGCTCGACTGGACTCAGAGGTAGGTGGAGCTTTTTTTATTATATACACATAATAGAAGCTTATAATCATCCATTAGCATGATTATATTATATTTCCAAATTTCAATATTGCACTGTTTGTTATTTTATGTATGCATTTTGCCTGTGTATTATATTATATTATTTTACATTATATTATATTATATTATATTGTATTATTAGTAAACATGTACATCACATAGCATAGTAGTAGGTTTACATCCACTTGATGAGGTCATTTCTACCATATCTCTGCAGGTGTACCGCACGGCTCGAGCTCTCCGCATCGTCCGCTTCACCAAAATCCTCAGCCTGCTGCGCCTGCTCCGTCTCTCCAGACTCATCAGATACATTCACCAGTGGGAGGAGGTAAGGGCAGACTGAAGATGGATTAGTGGAAAGTCATCTGAGTGGGACAGGAGCTAAAGAAAGAGGAGAGGAGGGATGTACTGAGAAAGTGCAAATTATTTGTGAAAGGGTTGACTTGTGAAAGGGTTGGCAGCACTAATGAAAGCGTTAGGTTATGTCTTGTGTATAACAGGGTTTCTCAATCCGTGCTTCCAGCACACCTGAAACAGGCCATTAGAGTTTTTTTCTATGTTTAAAATGAGTTTGATGTTGTTCATATGCATGTATGTATGTCTGAAAACAAAATCATTAACTCCACAGTCTTTATGATCCATATATGAAACCGTATTCACTGTTTTCAATTCACTATTTTTGTGATGTGAAAAACCCTAAGCATTAACATATCCAGCCATTCAGCCTGAAACCCCCACCTGTTCATGGTGGAGGTATCAGAAGTGCTCCAGCCGGAAAGCTTTTGAATGAAGGCTTATCCAGGGCAGCCATTCAGTCATTTGCATGTATTAGTCTTAAAGGCACAGTTACAAAACCTGTCTTATTCAACAGGACAAATTATGAATTATGACTGTTTGTGGTACACCACCACAAGATAAGTAGACATCAGGGAACAAACAAAATACTAGAAAATCGAAAATATGGGCCTTTTAACAACACTAAATGCCTGGGACAGGTGTACTGGGAGCTAAAAAAATTTGGACCATCTGGTGTACTGCAAGGACTAGGCTGAGAATTATTGCCCATCCATTTTAAAGTCTCACGTTTCAAAATAACAATTTTTTTGGGGTGTATTTTAAAATTATAAAAATAAAAAAATACAGTAGTGGAATGTAACAGTACAGTAATGCTTTTTTCTATTTTCTCTTTCATTTTTAATGCTTGAATTTGATTTTTTCAAGAAAAGTAATTGTTTATTAAATACTATAATAAACGATCAGAATTAGTTTTAAATGTTTCACATGGAAGTGGTGAATAGGCACCTTCAGACCAGTACAATTACAATTCACAGTCACAAATCATCGCTGAATTATCATGCCCTCCTTGATAATGACAGTTCTCTCTGGATCACAGATCTTCCACATGACGTATGATCTGGCCAGTGCGATGGTGCGGATAGTTAATCTGATCGGCATGATGCTTCTGCTGTGTCACTGGGACGGCTGCCTGCAGTTTCTCGTACCCATGCTGCAGGACTTCCCCACTGATTGCTGGGTCTATAAAAACAACATGGTGGTGAGTGTATGTGTGTGTAAGTGTACATGGGGGTGTTTGTAAGCACACACAGGGAGCTCGTTTTGAGGTCGCATCAGTTATGCACAAATATTATTATCACAGCATGTGTACACAGGGTGCTTCTGGTGTTAGTAGCAGGGGTGTGTGTTTATCTTTGTGTGCATGCAGATATACCCAGTTAAAGATTGTGTTTTAGCTATAGTGCAGCATGTTGGAGGTGTGTGGGTGGTGTTGAGTAAACTGTAATGTACATGAGGTGAACAAAACAGAAACACCAAATACATGAATCACTTAATGAGGAGCAGGTCCACTCTTTGGCTTCAGAACATAGCCCTTAGTCCTGAATTGTGTGTGAGGAGATATTAGATGATGCTACAAGATGCTATTTAGTTTGTGATGATAAAACACTATGATTACCATAAGACAGTGGGACAAAACATGATGGATCCAGCAGCATGTTTAACACTTTGGAACAGACATTGCAGTTTAAATGACTTTCAATTTAAAGATACCTGGATTGACTAAAAAGGCTGCAGTATGAATCATCAGGCCCCTTTTTGTTTTTCTACGCAGAAACGTCTTTTAATTTTCTACTAAGATTCCTTTTCAGGTCATCCAGGTTTGGCTCCACTTTTCCAGTTTGTGCTTCTTTGTGCACTGGCTTTGGACTTGGAAAGGGGTTTCTGATCGTCTGTGGTAAACGGAAGCTTTGTACAGCTCACAATGAACAATTTAATTAGAGATGTGGTCTCTTTTTGTTAGGATTGTCAGGCTTCCCCTCTTGCTGTTCTCGTATAAACTGCTTGTCTGCATTCAGCCTGAAATAACCCACCTGTGTAGATGCCTTTTTAATGAGATTTAGTTACTTAGTCATATAGTGTTTCCACTGTTTTGTCCTGTAGTCTTTGAAATTAATTTTCTTCCTGGCAGACGTTTGATCTATACAGTTGTATGCAAACATTTTAAGAAATTCTATTAATATTGACACATCCTCTACTAGCACCAGTCTTTAGTATGGCGTTTTTGGTGCACTGCTTCAATGACATAAAATATATAATTTGTCATAACTTATTCACAGACCACATATTAGTTGTTTTTCCATTTCAGTAAATTAACAATAATTGTGCATTAAATGTGCAGCAGGGTGTTCCTTGTGGGGGATGTGTCCTTATTTTCACCCAAGCTTTTTATACCACCGGATGTGTGTGTATATATATATGTGTGTATATAT
>JBBJLS010000006.1:20019532-20040113 GCA_037577275.1 Bryconaethiops microstoma
AGGGTACCTCAGCCGTGACACTAGCAGTTGGGATTTGAACCCCAATCCTCTGATTACAGGGCCAACGCCCTAACCACATAAAGATATATTAGATAATTTGTCATGAAAAAATAAATGATGGCCTTTTTTGAAGTATTAATCTACACAAGCAATATCGGTGGAAAGGTAAATGTGGGAAAATTGTCGTTTACATAGCACAGTGACTTTACTGAACTCTACTGAAATAGGCTTCCGGTGATCCATGTTAGAGGTGTAACATGCCTGAGTGAGTAATTACCTGGTTAATTATGCAATGAATTGTATTCAAATCAACATGCATTCTGTATTAACAAGTAAGTATATTTTTTCTCACGTTCATATTATGAACACAAATGAGGTGTTGGTAGTTTCAGACACACTTTCAACAGAATTTCGATGTGTGCAAAGTGAGCAAATTAGTCTAACAGTGATAACTCCTGCTTCTAAGGATTAATCCCTTGAGTATGTAAAAAAACTTCATATGCAGCTGACATGAGCATTTGGCTGGTGATGTCCGGCTTTCCCTGTTCCAGTGTCCTGACCCGGCAGTGTTTCACAATGTTTCCACTGTCTCTGAACAGGAGATTGTGAGCTTCAACTGCCGCAGCCTGGTGGCCAACATGCCTCTATTCGCTAACGCAGACCCCAACTTTGTGACGGCTGTTCTGACCAAGCTGCGCTTCGAGGTCTTCCAGCCCGGTGACTTCATCATCCGAGAGGGAACTGTCGGCCGTAAAATGTACTTCATTCAGCATGGCCGGGTCAGTGTGCTCACACGTGGAAACAAGGAGACTAAACTCAGTGATGGATCATATTTTGGAGGTGAGCTTGCGTGTGGTTTGTTTTTGCCTAAAGTTTTCAATAATCTTTGCCTTCATAGGACCAGTCACTAGTCTCAAACTCTTGCCCTGAATGCTGTTTAGTGATTTTACAACTCAAACACCTGACTTTATTCATTAATTATTTATCAGGCTTAGTGGGTCTGTGTGAGCAGGAAATATGTCACACGTTTTGCTTTGCTGCCCATACTAGGTTGATTTTACACAGAAACAGCCACAAACAAGAAAAGAAAGCTCTTGTGACATTTTCCCGTTTAAGGATTATCTAAGAAAGGTTCAGCCAAGCCAAGGGTAATCTACACATCACTGCATTTCACTGTAACATATCACCTTTTGTTTACAGTTGAGTTCTCCTGGTCATTTCCTAGGTACTGTATTGTGTCTTGTGCCGAGAGATTGCTACTCAACTTTCAGTTTGCATTCACACATAGCTTTTTATTTACTTATCTGTGTAAAAGTGTACATGCGAATAGGCCTTAACATTTTTGTCTTGGTCGACTAATGATGTTGAGCTAATGTTCACTTCAGCTTTCCATACTGATACTGAACTCACTAGCAGCAGTTTCACATATTTTTTATTTTTTGGAGAACTCAACAAATCTTTGTCATGAGACATACTGGAGACATACTATATATATATATATATATATATATAGACTGAGATTAAAGCAGTCATTCAGAGTGGCATTAGGTTGCATTACAGAGAAACCTTATACCTATTTTCTTTACAACAGTAGTGGCAGGAACCAGGAGTCCCCATGTCTACATCACATATTTCTGACCAGTGAACATACACGTATCATCTACATTTTTAATCGCAAAATAGATTATGTTAAAAGAGTGTTAAATAAGCATTAAAATAAATGTTTTCTTTGGCCATTATTTTACTTTGCAATGCATGTACTTCATCTACTTCTCTGTAACGAGTGAATTTTACTAAGAGAGCTGCAAACTGTTGTAAAACAAAAACATCTTAGGCCTCAGGCAGCATATTCTTAACCTTTCCTGTAATGACTTTCTGTGAGGCAGATTTTAGAAAAATTAAACTCTTGGGACATCTGGTTCCAATCACCAATGCTGAGAACTCAGGAGGTGGTGATGGTGGTGGGCTCCCTTTAACCAATGACAGCTGCAGAGACAAATACATCTGATCTGTGCATACACAAATTTGCTTCCTGCAGCCATAACATGTTGTATCGTAAAACATAGTGTAAGTCAATATGGAATTTCAGGATGTAAGATCTCAGCATCCTTTTCATGTACTTGAGCTAATAAGCATGCATACAGTTGTCAAAATCGGGACAACTGGTTAGCATTCTGTAAGAATGTTATTAGTGTTAGAGTGTCGTGATGAATCTGTAATCCATTAATGTCTGTACATATACCCAATTCCAGCACCTTACGCTCTACTTTCAGTTTGTAATTTAGCACTTTCTGTCATTTGTGGAAATTATTAGTTAGAATTTTCATCTGTTTTCAACAAAATGTTCTTCTGGTTTTTGACTCTGTGTGTGTCTTTGTCTCTGTGTGTGTCACGCTCAGAGATCTGTCTGCTGACTCGAGGCCGGAGGACAGCAAGTGTCAGAGCTGATACGTACTGCCGCCTTTACTCTCTCAGTGTTGACAGCTTCAATGAAGTACTGGAGGAACACCCCATGATGAGGCGGGCCTTTGAGACTGTAGCAGCCGACCGACTGAACCGCATTGGTAGTTCCTAATAATCCTGTCCTCCCCTTATGTTAAAAAATAGTTCAGTGCAATTTTAAATTTAAACAACTTCTGCCTTATCCACAATATGGCTGGTCAGCCATAGCTTGGAATAGATATACCAATATCTTGAAATAAAATTATTTTTCAGTTTTGTCAATTTTTATAGATAACAGTGTGAGAATTCTTAACTGAGAATACTTGGCTCAATGCAGCATGAGATGAGGTGAGCTGAGTTACATATGTAGTGTTCACACTGCTGTTTACGGTATAAGCTTCCATTATTTTTAGCTACTTTTCACTTTTAAGTGGTGTGCAAAACTTCTGAAGCAAACTTTAAATATGAAATATGTGTAGGTTCATCATCTACAAATAACTGTGGCATCACATCTCTCTCTCTGTTCCTCTCAAACAGGTAAGAAGAACTCCATCTTGCTGCGAAAGACATCTCAGGGCGGGTCTGTGGCAGGAAGCAGTCTGGGTCGGGGGCCTGGTGGGGGTGGTCGTGGTGGGGGCTCTGGTGCAGCTGGCTCATGTGACAGCATCCTAGTGCAGCAGATCGTCAAACACGACAGTATGCCTACCATGCAGGATATCACGGCTGGCACCCGGAGCAACACAGGTGGCACCGTGTCTCCCCACCCCCGGCCTGTTATCTGGGCTCCATTGGTCCATGCACCCCTGCAGACGGCAGCAGCCACCACCAATGTGGCCATCACCCTGCTGCAGCAACAGCAGCAGCAGCAATTCCAACAACAGCAACATGGGCTGCCAGCTGGGATGTTCCTGCCTTCTCCACTCCCGATTTCACCCTCGCCCTCTTCCTGCCCACTCTCGCCTCCCCGTCCCCCTATCCTGCACCCACGGCAGTCTCTCAGCTCTCTCATCGGAGTGATGGGCGGCCTCCCCCCTCGTGGTGTACCCTCCTCCATGACCCCTACTCCCTCCCCCTCTACAGCTGGACCACCTACTCTGGGAGGAGCCCCACTAACTCCTGGAGCTGGAGTTGCTAAAACTCCACCCACTCCCATATCGTCAGTCTCTGCCCCTTTGCAGACTGGCCGAACACTACATTACAGTCTCCGTCTCCACACAGAACCCTCGGCAGTGAGCAGCATGGTGGGGGTAGGGACTAACACATCCCCACTCCACAAAGCCACGCCACCGTCTTCTTCAGCCACAACAGCTATGTCCTCTGAAGGCCGGATCAATCAACAGGGGGCGAAGGAGGCATTGATGCGTCACGTTGGAGGAGGCAGTACACAGGGACTGCCAGCGCTTGGGCGCCTGACCCAAGAGGCCCGGCTTCTCTCAGTATCTCAGCCCACACTGCCTCACCGTGGCTGGCCAGGTATCCAGCCTCATCCACCCCTGCACCGGAAAGCTTCTGGAGGCAGTCTGCTGCCAGCACCTTTTCTGGTGTCGCAAGGACAGCTTGCACGAGGTGGAAGTGCAGGAGTACTAAACTCAAACACTGCCCAGGTCCAGAAACCACCTGTACAAACACCTCTGCCCCTGCCCTCTCCTCTCATACAGACACACGCAACAGCCCCAGCTATGGGGCCTTCTTCTTTACCGGTTGTCTCCTCTTCCCCTAAACAGACTCCTCTCTCTTCTGCTAATGCTTCTCCTGCTCTCACCCCAGCCTCCTCTGCTACTGGACTCCCGCAAACCCAGCGCCCAAAGGTTTCACGCCCTGCTTCCCCCACTCAGGCCTCGTCCTCCTCAGAACTGACACTTACTTCTGGTCCGACACCTCTGGCTCCTCCACAACTTCAACAAAGCAGTAAAACATCTCCCACCTCCCCCTCACAACCTTCATGCTCCTCTTCTTCTTACTGCACCCAACAAGTTGCCTCTTCTTTGGGCTCCTCTGTGCCTCAGAGCCCTCGCTCCAAATTCTCCCAGACACCTCCTTTGTTGTCTCCTTTATCCTGCACCACCAGCCCAACTCCCACTGCCGCTACAACCCCAACCCCCATTCCGACCCCTGTTCCAACCCCTATTCCAACTCCTAGCCAAAGCAGAACTCCCACCCCAGCTCAGACTCCAAACTCAGCTATTCAGACTCCCCAAATTCGGAGCCCAACCCTCATGCAAACCCCTGTGAATATTGCACAAACCCAAGCTCCAGTTTCTGTTTCTGCTCTCTCTCAACCTCGGACCTCAGCCCCTGTCCAAATTCAGAGCACAGTGAAAAGCCAAGCTCCAACCACCACAGCCCTCACCTCAGCTCAATTTCAAACTCCAAGCACTGCCCAAGTTTCTGTCCTCTCTCAAGCTCGATCTCCACCCAGTCAAAGCCCCACTCAGACACCATCTCAAACTCAAACCACAACGCCAACCACATCCCAGACCAGCTCTCCTCTTCAGACTCCCACTCAAGGCCCAACTTCAGCTTCAACCCAGATTCAGACACCCAGCCCCATCCAAACACGAAACACAAGCCCAGTCCTGTCACCAATGTCTATCCCAGCTCCATCACAGAAGTCTGCCCCTCTTCAAATTTCCAAATTTTCTCAAATCCCTGCACCAGCCACATCTACACCCTCACAATCCCCAACCATACACCAAACTCCAAACCATCCCTCTACCCAAAACACAACCTTTAGTCCAACTTCCTTAACACCATCTTCTGTGTCTCCAACAAAATCAACCTCTGTCTCACCTGCAGCATCTAAACCCACCCCAGGCACCCAGGCTGCCTCAACACCTGCCTCCTCCACTTCCAAGGCAGAGAAACAAGACCAGAAGGAATCAGATGCACTGAGACACAAACTGCCAGCTAATATGTAAAGAGGCTGGTGTTATTGATTTGCACCTGGACACTTGAGGAGGGTCAGAGTTCACATATCGTGCTAGTGATTGTAGGGGCAAGTAAGATGGCAGAACTGGAAAGAGACTAAAGCATATGGCAGCTCTACTAGTCCAAACCTGTGAGTACCACAGGCATGCCATTTTTCTTTAGGGCCTAAGGTCTGATTATACTTCTGCTTTGTGAATCAGTGAATATGGGCGGGCATCTTGCATAGACATTCACATGGGTGTCTGCCAGCATATTTGCACATAACAGTAGTGTGTGGCTGCGTTGCATTTATCAAACCAGAATATAAAGAAAATGAATACAAAACCTAGAAACTAAAATCCATTTTCAACCCCAGAAAAAGTCTTACATTACATTGTTGTGAGAGAGTTGATGGAAATAGTTGGATTTAATCATTTAATACTGGAGTTTAAACTAATGATTTCAATAGCCAACATCATATAATATTGGATTTGAAATAACATATTTTACAGTATTTTTACAGTCTCTAGTGTGACTGGATATTTTTTCTTGCTTAAACATTCAGCATGCAACAGACTGACATGATGTGCGGTTGAGATTGGCGACTCCTCAGTGAGCCTCTGCAAGGTGCAACCATCCATAAGCCCCTCCTCTCAGCTCCATGTCATTATGTTCACCTGCATCTTTGCAGAAGAATAAATCAGCCTTAAGATGACTGAGGCACTGATTAGACAGAGTATGGACTGTGTAGTGAGCAACTGATCTTGTGCAGTGAAAATGTGGCCAGTTCTCACTAACATACTGCTGTATCATCTTCTGTTAGTCAGCAAATAACATGTTTTTTCTTGGTCAGCTCAAATGGACAGCAGTTGAACTGAGTGAATGTTGTTCATCAAGCACAAGTACCTGCCCATGCCTCTCTCAAAGCTCGTTTAGATAACATCAGGTAAAAACTGCATAAATGACATTGCACACTGAATGGTGTTGACCTGGAACAGCGACACACAGCCTGCCACTGCCAGCAAAAAAAGGGACTGTAGAAAAGAAGGGTGATGAAGATCACGAGCAGAAAACCTGTCTTTGTTTTCCAGTTCCACCCTCTTCTTGTCACCTTTTATTCACCAATATAAATACTATTATAATAATATTGCTGAATTAACAGTACTGAAATAATGACATTAATCAAAGTAATTAGGAGCAATCCACTAGTAGTTTCTCGTCTCAGGTGTTTGGTGTTAGCTATGGACAATGCAGCTCTAGAGTCCTCATTCACAGTGACTGGTGTGATTAAAATGTGTTTATTCGTGTTTCACTTAAATTGCTCCGTTTTCACAGTGACTACAGTGCTATAGTTCCACCTAGTTCTCTGTAAATACAGGCTTCTCTCTCTCTGTCTCTGTTTGTAAAACACATGCACTTACTGTTCCTGTGGTCTTTCATCTCCCTCTGTGTGATCAGCTTTTATCTGTCAAATTGCCTTTATAGCTGCTGTCGTCAGCCAAAACACACACATGCACATGTGTGCACATACACATACATACACACACGGATGACCTGTTCTAAAGATCATACTTGCGGTTTTGAGTACTTGTATGCACGCCAATGTACTTTCCAGTAAATGCTTATATGTTTATAGTGTGCAAGACCCCATAAATGCACATTTTCCCAAAGACCACATCAAAGTGTTATCGACTAAAGTATACAACAAAAAGCTGTTTCATCAGGTATATCTATTTTGTGTTTATGCTCATTGTCCATCATATCACTTCCACATAGATGCAGTTTAGTTCATTAGAGACTGTAGTCCGTCTGTTTCTCTGCATCATTTGATAGCCCCCATTTACCTCATCTATCAATGGTCAGGACCGCCAGTGATGAGGTCTTATTTGGGTGCTGGGTCATTTTCAGCACCGCAGTGACACTGATATAGTAGTACCATGTTAGTATGAGCATGCGCTTGCGTGCTGCTGGAGTTTTTAAACATTGTGTCCACATACTGTCCACTCTGTTAGACACATCTAACCTGTTGGTCAAGCTTGTGGATGTAAAGTTGATCATGCTTTACAGGTTTTGTGCTGATTATCCTCTTCTGACCACAGCACACAGTTCGCTGGATATTTTGGTTGGTTATCCACTCTATGCAGCATATACACACGCGTGCGCACATATACACACACACACACACACACACACACACACACACACACACACACACACCACTACAGTGTCAGTGTTGCTCCTGAATGATCAACCCCCCCAAATAATACTTCCTCACTGGTGGTCCTGTTCGGGTCCTGACCTTTGATGAACAGAGTTATCAAGTGACGGATGGAATACAATTTGTAATTGTAAACGACAAAATGCACCTATATGGTCAGTGAAGTCGATAAAATGGACAACGAGAGTAGATATAAAGTAGGTGTAGTTGATAAAGGGGCTCGTTAGTCCATATCCCACAGTTCAAAGCATTGGTGTCATTCTAACAAAGAGGATTAATAAAGCAAGATCATGTAAAAGTATTTTCTGAATGGCCAAGCATAGTCTTAGAGTAAAGGTTTTGCCAGATGATTTGACTATTTAGAGCCTAAACGCATTTTCTCATGTGAAAAATGGTTTTGTTTTGGGTCTATAAAACAGCTCCCATGACTTGCTGAACAGTCTTCTGTTATTGCTCCGGGGAACAGAGGAAGGTTTAAGTGGATGATGCAAGATTTACGCAGTAAGGAACTGTAACACTTTTCACTCCATTGGCTTAAAGTTGCATGGGTCATTCTGGTTCATCTCATATACATGCTGTTTTAAAAATTTCGGAGAAGAACAATGCCACAACTAGCCGTGGCCAGGTGTCTTAGAGAGCATAATTGGCCTCTGCTCTGCATTATAGAACTTAAAAACCACAAATCGCAAGTGTGGACTTTGGGACAGGCCCAAACACACACTCCTGGTCCCTGTATCCTAATATCTTTTTTGTCATTCCTTCTACGTTAAGTTGTGTGCCGTCCTTTGCCGTCTCGTGCAGGTAATGTCCCTTTCCTACCCCTAAAACCAGGATGCCTAGATTGTACATTTAAGGACCAAATGGTTTTATTTTTATTTGTTATCACAGCTTTAGCTTTTGAGCAAAACAATAGTCTTTGATTCTAATACTAGTGGAAAAAGGATGATGATCATGATGATGATGATTATGATGATGATTATGATGATGATGATGATGATTATGATGATGATGATGATGTGAATGGTATGTAACATGAATGATGATGTGAGATTGATTTTAAACAGAATAAAAAAAACGTAGAATCCATGTGCTATGTACCTTTTGTTAAAGGTGTGTATGTGTGTTCAGTGCATATATGTTCAAAAGTTCACAGTGTCTTCTGAGATTATTAATATGGAGTTTGTTTCTGTAGTAAGAGTGTCTACTCTCCTGAGATGCCTTTATATTATTTCCAATTTACTTGTTTGCTTTATTTTACCAGAAAAATACAAATATACTCTGTTGCACAAAATGTATATAGGACTTTTAGCTGAATCTATTTTATAGCCCCTGTCCAAACGTGTATGTGCAGTAGATGAAATAGAAATTTATAACATACATATTCATTGTGTATATGAGTATGTATCCATTTGGGTGTTTGTACATATCTGATCACCTGTTTGACTGTGTGAATATAAATGTGTGTGTATATCAGTGGTGGAATGTTTGAACACTGCTATGAGGATTTGATTGTGTTCAGCCACAAGAGCCTTACTGGGGTCAGGTACTGATACTGAATATATTCTCCAGAGAACATAGTTCGACTGCTCCATAACCCAAAGGTGGAAGGCTTTATATCCCTCGATCTGATGCTTGTTACTGGACACGGTGACCTTATGCTCATCTGCTCCAGAGCCTCTCATTCAATTGGCAGTGCTTGTCTCTGGAGATTATACAAGCTGTGCACATTTGACCACATTCCCTTAAAAGAATGGTTGGTCAAATTTACACAATTTCCTCTTTACCCCAGATGTAGTTGATGAGCCAAGACATGTTTGTAGTGCATTTTTTTCCCCTTCTTTACTTTTGAATTGGAGCTACGCAGCTAACGTTCCTAGCAAACAGTAGAGGTCAAAACTCTCTCAAAAAAAATCTCAAAATTCTTCTTGACCCATTCAAAGTACAAGGTATGACTTTGCAAGGTATAACAATGAACAAAACTTACACTATACCACTACATACCAGCTGGGCTGGAGATGACTAATGTTGTATTTTTGTATTTTGACAGTCATTGCAACAAACCTGTTTCTAAATCAGAACTTCTCCTGAGGCAGTTTGTGAAAAAAAAACCTTTTGAAAGGCTGTCTGCAGTGTTCGCCTACACATTAAAATGACATCAAGTCTGTGCCACCTTAATAAATAGCTAAATGCAGTTTGATTGGGTTAAGAGTTTTGGGGATGTATTTACTGTAACAGTTTGAGTGACTTCCCATGTTTGTTAACAATTCCAGCCACACAGATCCAGTTCTAAACTAAAGAAGCAAAATTTGGACACAAAACATGTCTGGGCTTATCATCTACAAATAGGTCCTGTTCCATGAAACAGGATTAAGGGAAAGTCTGTCTTATTTCAATGGAAATGGGGTAAGTGGTAAGTTTTTGTTGTTGTTGTTGTTTTGCTAAACACCTTAATGTTACTGAATGTATACATTACGAGAAGTGTCCGGACTCTTTTGGACAGATAATAGCGAGGGACATGAATCTCTTTCTTTAACGTTAAGCAGGTTTGGAGGGCATTCATAAGAGAACAAAAACTTCTGAGATGCTTGAGCAACAGCAAGAAGACAGAGAACTCAAACAATGGAGAAACTTCAGAGTATAACAATATTGATTCTGAAATGAGATATTGCTGAAGAGAGCTAACACAAAGTTGAACGTATATACTCCAATAGTATGTAAGTGTTAAGTGTAAAGTAATGATTTGTCATACATGAACACAGCACACAGTGTGAACGGCGTAAAATTGTACTTTGAATTTAACCTATTCACCAAGTGAAGCAGTGGGCAGCCAGGAACAGTGTATGGTACCTTGCTCAGGGGTATCAAGGGTATTTAATGTGTCTTGTTATCTTTTGTCAACAATAGTACAAAAATCATACAATGTTGAAGCTCTCTCTCTCCTTCTCCCTCTCTATCTCTCTCTCCCTCCCTCTCTCCCTTTCTGTCTTGTTTAATCACACTGAGAGAGATTGGAGATTGTGCTGGTTTTAGACTGAGGTTAAGCCTCTCCATGGCACAGGGTGCTTGTGTCATCACGGCCGTCCATCCAGGTGCTATAATCCTCCTGTAGAGGACGGAGATCCCAGCCCTAACCTCAGCTCTTTCCTCTCCTTTTCTCTCCTCTCCTCTCTGACTGATCTCCAGTCAGAAAGTCTTTTTATTCTGATGCCACCTATATATAGGTGAGTGATAAATGGAGAATACACACATCTTTCACTGGGACTTAAAGCAGCCCAGACACCAGCAAACCTACAGTACCAAGAGACTCCACAAGATGGGGCCAAACATCATATTACTGTTGATGTTACGGGGTCATATCATGGAAAATGTATGTAATTCCCCAGTCCCTATAGTTCACCTGAAGGCCATTTTGAAATCACTATTTTTGTAAAGTCAACTGTTACATGAATCTGCTTGGAAGTGTTTCAGTCCAGACGGCACAGTACACACATTTATACAGTACACACATTATTTTACATGTGACAAAAGAGAGAAGGTCAGTGAGATCTGCAGCAGTGTTTATGACCAACTACTTAGCAAATTAATCTTTTTCCCCCTTCCCCCCTTCTTTAATTTTTGTTTATTATGCTAATTCCTTCAGCAAATAAACGAGGCATTCACGGAAGAGAGAGATAGAGAGAAAGAGAGAGAGAGAGACTGCATGATGCTTTCTGCTCTTACACAGTAGCTGTAGCAGGAGCTGAGATTGGTAAGGTGGGCAGGTAGTGGGGGAGAGACCACAGAATGAATTTATCTCACACACACTGCGCCGCTTCTGTGTGCTCATTGTCGTGGGAGGCTGTGCACACACAGACGCTCTTTCTCAAACACACACACACCATTCAAGCTTAAGTGAGGTGATCCCCTCCGGAGCCTCTAAAGGCTAAACCACTTCAAACAGGAAATGTGTGTGCATCTCTCTTTTCTTTTTCTGTTTCTTCCTCTTTCTCTAACTTTGTGTTCTCTATTCGTTCTGTTGGGTTTTTTTTCTTCTGCTGCGTCTCATCTTGTTTTTTTTTTAACGCATGAATCATTTTACTATACAGACATCTCTACTTACTATCAGACCCACTGATCCGACATGTGTGTGTGTGTGCGTGCGTGTGTGTGTGCGGGTGAGTGTGCGTGTGTGATATCTAAGCAAAGGAAAAACCTGAATAAATAAGTGGAAAAACACAACCAGTGGAGATCCTTCCAGACTTTGAAAGAAGTTCGGTACTGAAGCCGGAGCTTCAGTCACAAAGACTGCCCAACTGACTAGTGTTTCAGTAGGAACAGTGACTCAACTGACATCTGCATTTAGACTTGTGGGAAAGACGTCAGTAAACAGTTGGAAACTGTGGTCGAAAGTGTTGACCATTCTATGACCATGATGCTCGTGCTTTAGTGTGATATCTAAGAGAAAACAGAAGAGTGTCTGTTCCTGTAATGACTAAGAACATCAGTACAGCGATGAGGCCGTCCCAGCAAGAACAATCTGTCCACAACTACATAAAGAATGACAATAACAGGGCGGTGGGTGGAATAGTGGTTTGGAAGTTGCCCCTGCGATCACAAGTTCATGGGTTCGAATCCAAGTAGTACCAGTGGCACCACTGAGGTACCCTTGAGCAAGGTACCGTCGCCACACACTGCTCCCCGGGCGCTTTGTTCCCCGGGCGCGGTGTGCCCGCTGCTTCACTTGGTGAATGGATTGAATACAGAGAACAATTTCGTGCTGTTCACACTGTGTGCTGTTGTGTGTTCACGTATGACAAATGGACACTTTCCACTTACACAACAGTAGGACTGCAGTCCATAAACTCATTACAAAGATGAAGATCCCTCTGAGAGTTCAGTTGTGTAAAACCCACAGACAACAGTCGGCAGAGCTGTGGAAAAGAGTGTCATGGTCAGATGAGTCATCCTTTATCGTACTTGTCAGAGTCATCAGTATATTTTTATTACTATAGTTTAGCCTCTTTAAGTTCTCTTTTATTTAATGTCAACTGTCATTTCAGTATATGTTGTACTTGTATAACTATGAAGGTGATAAAGAATCTTGAAATCTTGTATATTCTGCACTCATGGATGAGTGCAAATATAGATGTTGGGCCCCTGTGCTCTGCCGAAAAATGCCACTGTCATTAGAGAGCAAGAAGGAATGTACATGGTCTGTAGCAGTATTTAGGTGAGTAATACAAAGTAGTGTCCATGCCCATGTCTCACATTGTCCACCCTGCTGGGCAACACACACACACACACACACACACACACACACACACACACACACACACATTACTTTGTTGAACCAAACAGCCAATACTGCACCTGATTGCCCGTCTGGTAGAACTATCAGCCTATCCCTGCCCCGGGTGGGCGGGGCCTGGCGGAATACGGGTGGGGGGAAAACGTGCAGAAGTAAATAGGACCCGCTTCGTGGGTTTAATAGAGGAGGAGGAGGAGTAGGAGGAGAAATATTATGAGAGAAAGTGTAGAGGGTGGGAGGAGGTGTGCGTGTGTGTGTATGTGAGAGAGAGGCAGGGGGTAAAGGATGGTGTGGGTGGGGTTAGGACGGTGTGTGTGTGTGAGAGAGAGAGAGAGAGAGAGAGAGAGAGGGACAGAGGGTGAAGGATGGTGTGGGTGGGGTTAGGATGGTGTGTGTGTGTGTGTATGTGTGTGAGAGTGAGACAGTGGGTGAAGGATGGTGTGGGTGGGGTTAGGATGGTGTCTCTCTGTGTGTGTGGGGGTGGGTGGGAATCGTCCGTGAGCGGAAGCGGAGTCGCGGAAAGGTGACGGAGGGGGGCGCGCAGGGCGGCAGTGTACCGGAAGCGCGCGCGGACAGGTGGGACGCGGAGCGACAGGTGAAGAAGAGAGACAGACAGAGAGACAGGTAAGCAGAATAGAGAGAGAGCGAGAGAGAGAGAGAGAGTAAAAGTGAGTAAAAGTGGAAAAGTGTGTGTGATCAGGGTGAGGGGAGTGAGAGTGTGGGGGGAAGTCATTAGTGTGGCAAGTGAAGTACGTTTAGAACGAAACTCGCCGGCTCGAGACACAGAAACGGAGCGGAGCGCGAGCTGTACTCGCACTCATCCGCCGCCCCCCCCTCCCTCTCTCTTTCTCTCTCTCTCTCTCTCTCTCTCTCTCTCTATCTATCTCCCTCTCTCTATCTATCTATCTCCCTCTCGCTGCCGCTTCTGCTGAAGGTCGCTGCTGCTCTTGTCACGCGCTGCGGTTACCTGAGGACAGGTGAGGCAGCTTGGGGAAAGCTGGAAACAGAGAGAGAGAAAGAAAGAAAGGAGTGCTCAAGTACTAATTGCTTGTAGTTCCTAATCTACTGAAACTGCAGGTCTGCTGTCTCCCACCCTTACAGTCTGGCTGCTCCTCTGTAGCTTTGGCGTAGACTCTCTGCCCCTCTTCATCAAAGTTTCATACACAGCGAGGCTTTAATGGGACTCCACTTCACCCTGCTGGAGCTGCTGTATCACCGGCTGTCTGACTCAGAGGTCAGCCTGAGGGTCCGGTTCTGTGTTGGATTTGGGTTGTCAGTGGCTTTCGCCTGCTAGAAGAGCGAGAGCTATAAAACTAAAGCTCCTCACTATTAATTTGAGCCCTTATGAATGTGACCTCCTTTTCCTCTCACTTTAAGGCTGAGTGGTATGGCTGGGTAGTGTCGATAAAGTTCACTGTCATGATAGTTACAACCGTGAAAATAATTGCGTTAATTACAATTAAGGACCCCATTCTTCCCCAGTACTGCGCCAAAAGAAACTTACTAACAGATCTTGGGTTGATTTGTTTCATACTGCTTGGTTCCGGTTATACAAAATCATGAATGTTGACGAGAAAGAAAGCCCATTTGTAGTATTTTGAACTGTTGTTTTTAAATGGTCTAAAGCTTCTAATAATTGACATGTATTACAGTTCGGTCTTTCACACCTAATGTCCTGTAGCAGAAATACTGCTCTATTATGGGTATTTTTGTGGGTACAGTGTTTAATAATTAAAATATTGTCATTAATGCTGAAAATCTGTCATTGTTTATCAGACAATATATAATTCTACCCTCCTGAAAGGTGATCACTCACCCTGGATTACCTAAATCTATTTCATACCCTGCTGTGTCTCTGTTTATACTGTGGACACATGTACGTATGTGTACAGGCTGTGTATGAGTGTGTAGACATGGGTGAGTGTACTTCCTATGTCTTGGCTATGCAGACTTGGAGTGTGTTGTAATATTATGTTGACACAGTTTAACTGAGACAGTGTTGTGGGACTGTACAATACTTAAGTTCAGTTAAAGTCAGGTCAATATGGTAGTATATGAATTTAGACTGCCGCTCTCTTGACTGTTGTGGAGCAGGTTGAGCTGCTACTTCCTTTTAGTCTAAACATGTTGCTGACTCTCCCAGAAGAGCTGAGTGGACTGGCTCAACCAGCTCAACCAGCTCTGGAAGGGCTCATGGCCTACGGCCCTGCAGCTTAGGGCACTACCCTGTGGTCCTCAAATGAGGCTTAGATCAATGGTCGTGCCCAGTCTGAAGTAATGGGTATATTGTGACTAGATGTTTGTTCTTTTGACCCTGTTGAATTATGGGGTGCCGTTTGTAAAAACAGCGTAACAAATTTAGAGGTGTAATTTTTTTCATTATTTAGAACAATTTTCACACATTTAGAGCTAAATGTGTTTTAAAAAACAGTGTTAAGTTTTGGTACATTTTCTTGCTCTGTAAATGTTAAATGTTAAATTTAAATGTTAAATATATAATTGTTCAATCTAAATGTTAAATCTTAAATCTAAATGTTAAATATATATCTAAATCTTAAATCTAAATTTAAATCTATCACTTTTACAAACAGTGACTTAGAAGGGGGCTGGACTTCATGCTGTGATATCATCCCACCAATGGAGGATTTGCCTTAAATGATCTTAAATCTAAAAGTTAAATATGAAAACTATATCTTGCACTCTAAATGTGAAAAATAAATCTTGTGCTTTAAATGTGAAAAATATATCCCACGCTCTCTGGAGAGGAGAGCTTAGCCAACGGTCACATTCGTTGGGTCTGGGGGAGCTGAGGGTCCCTGTAAAATTCTGCAGGGCTAGGCTTTTGCCCAATTGCTGGGGGCTATTATGGCAAACGAGGGGTCATTGGAAAGGTGTCACTGAGCCCTATCTAACTCTGAAGTTTCACGTTTAGAGATATATTTTTCATATTTAACATTTAGATTTAAGATCATTTAAGGCAAATCCTCCATGTTGTCGAGGGGAGTCGCCGTTTGTAAAAGTGCTAGATTTAAATCCCACATTTAGACCGCAACATTTAGATTTAGATTTAAGATTTAGATTTAAGATTTAACATTTAGATGTATATTTAACATTTAGGTATATATTTAACATTTAACATTAAATTTAACATTTAACAAGAAAATGTACCAAAACGTAACACTGGTTTTTTTTTTTTAAACACATTTAGCTTTAAATGTGTAAAAATTGCACTAAAAAATGACACCTCTTAATTTGTTAAGCTGTTTTTACAAACGGCACCCCATATTGAATTGTCCCTTTTTACGTACAGTATTGTGTGAAATGCACTATACATTTGAGGATGAAGCCAGCATTTCGTTTGAAATTATTATTATATTTGGCATTAATAGGAAATAACCCCACCCCTCCACCCCTATTGCTGCAGTATTAGCCTCATCTCTTCTGGGAAGGCTTTACACTAGACTACCAATATTTCAACACGAGATGTTGAAACATTGCTGTGAGGATTTGATTGCGTTCAGCCACAAGAGCATGACTGGTCATGACTGATGACTGGTCAAGTATTGATGTCAGATGTTGAGTTCTTGTTCACAAATGCCATTCTAACTCATAAAGGTATTAGATGGTGCTTTATCACTCCAGAGAATGTAGTGAATTTACTAATTAGAAGGGGTGTCTGAATACATGTAGTGTAAGTGTATCTTCCCAGTGGGCAGACACAAATCCTAATGGTTTCCTGGTGGGTAGATGGTGTATAACAGCATGTCACATACACTACACCTCTTAGATATTAGATGTTCTCACAGTGATCAAACACAGCAGTGATGCTTGCCAATATGTACAGCAGAAATGCAGTCTGACCTCTCAGAGGCCTTTCTGCCTGTGTGACAGACAGCGGAGCTGTTCTCTGATAACCCGAACCTGTCCACCCCAACCCCCTCCTGACGTCACTGCCATGGTAACATAATTACCTGTGTAATTTAGTCACCTGGAGCTTGTGATGTTCTCACGGTTCCCTCACTGCCAGCAAATCTGTAGCTCACTTACAGAGAAGCTGTGTTTTGGGAAACCTCTAAACTTTCCAAACCAGTGAAACACAATTAATTTTGACAGAGGCACATACAAATCTGACCAAGAATCACGAATGGGAATATGACAGTTCTTTTGATCCTGAATTTTGCAATTTTGTTGCATTTACTAGAATGACAGCACCTCTCCAATGCCTCTTATTACACTGCATTTGGTGTGTGAGATCACACATTGAACTTATGCCTCAGTTCATATTCAGATATGGCTGCTGTACACCTTTACTCTGAAAAACAGCATGTTAATTCAGCTGCAGCCAATTCATTTTTGACCAGAAAAAACACTTTAGCAGCAGGAGTCAAAGCTCCAACAAACTGAATAATTCAGAGCATATTTTAAGTTGCTTATAAAGTATCAGAATCAAATGATAATGCAGATATTGTGACTGCTTTGCAGTATTGTATTATGAGCATGTCTCATAGTGGGAAATCAATGCCCATCATGTGTGAATTAAAGAACATGTGTGAAATAAAATAAAGCATGATCCACAATACAAACTCGGAATTAAGTCAGCTTAACTTCTTGCTCTGTGTGTTTTGATAGGCAAACAGAAAACCGCAGTCTTTTTGTTTGCTATAGAATCCCTACTGTTACCATCTGTTAAATGTAGTAACAGTATAACCGCTTTTTTCAGTGTCTTCTAGGTCGATCCACCACCATGCCTTTTCTCTGCCAGGATTGGGAGGACATTGCCCAAACAGGTTTAGTTGCGAAGCTGGGCCAATGACACTGTTCCCCCTGTACTTTGTGCCTATAGGCAAATCACTAGGAATCTTTGTTACTGTACCCCTGGAGGTGTTTATCATGTTGTTTTTGTTATTTTGTTTGTTAAATCTGTTCTAAGCACTCTTTTGATTCCTCTTACTGATGTAATGGCATTTCATCACCACTTCATTTTGAAATGCCTATTTTGTCGTCACACTTTTGGAAACACAGAGTGCCCAGAATTGGCTTTTATTCTATGTTCCGCTGGTTGTGGAATTCTTAATGTTAATAAACCTCCTTGTGGGTTAGATTTACACACTATGCTGCAATTTAAATTGATTTTTTTCAGCTTTAATGATGCTTATGGTGTGCTGTGGCCAGGGTTGTCTATTCATTTATTTTATAACATCTGTGGGCGAAAACAACTAGGTTAGACCGCAGAGAGATGAGAGGAATACACACAAACTGTGTCTATGGGTGAATCTCAGCTCCCTATATGGTGCCCTGCATGGGCCATGAAATTGTGAGTAGGCCATACTGAATTTTATACAAGGAGTCGTTCAATTATGCTGAAATAAAAGTGCCTTTCTATTCCACACATAATGCATAACGTGTAGAACCCGTTATTTCATGACCTATGTAGCACGAATTACACAGGTAGTAGCTATTTGGGACTGAGCCCATATTTTGTCCAGATATGTTCATGCGATTGTTATTGTAGCACCCTTACAGGCTAAGAATGCTACCATACACAATGCGAAACCACTCAAGGAGGTGATCAAATCTTAAAGCTTTGTGTTTTTACTGTTAAATAAATAGGATACCACTCCAACCGAGCAAAATACAAGTTACTATAAAGGAATATGACCACTTGTTATCACTACAGCTGAAAAATAAAAATCCCTGCTGCTCGTAGTTCATTTTTGTTATGCTCTGATTTGTGCTGTAACATGGTTGTGTTGGAATCCACCCTTCGCTACTGAGCGTTGAATGATATTAAACATGCTTGCTGTTCAGTCTTTTCAGTTTGAGCCTGAGCAAGACATTACCCAAGAAGAAAGCACTGGTTATACCCAATTATATTGTATTGCCTATTAGCATTCCGCTGAATAAAAATTACGAACCAGAGTAGTTGTGGAGGGAGTGGGACAAAATGAATGGTGTGTACAGTAACTGATGCTGAAAGAGAAAGAGAGTACACATTGAAAAGAGTTCCCCTATTGTTCTTGCCGAAACTAACACGTCAGCGTTTATCCAAGACAAATTGTTATATGGGCTTCACTTATTGTAAGTTTTCTTTGTAATTCTACTATATGCAATCATCCCAGGACTGAGCAAGGTACCGACCCCCACACACTGACCCAAGGTCACTGTGTCCCTGGCTGCCTACTGCTTCACTTGGTAAATGGGTTAAATGCAGAGAAAAAAAATTCACACTTTCCACGCTGTGCGCTGTGTTGTGGTGTGTTCACACGTGACTATAAGGTGCCACTTTTTTTCTTTACTTTCTACAGAGCCCCACTGGTGACTTCCCTGTTCATAAAATATGCCACGACTTCATCAATTTCTTAAGCCCCTTACTGAGTCGTGGCCACCCATTAGGATCCCCTTCCAAAGACGTGAAAGCACGTCACGTCTTTGGGGCCATTTTAAATGCTTCCGACGCCCCTGCAAGAAAGTAGGCAAATAAACGCATGCCTCATGTTAACCCTCAAATGATCTTAAAAAAATAGCCGGTTCATAGGGAAAACCAGAAATCCCGGTAGCTCTGGTTGTGGTGAACATGTATGCATATCTGTGGCGGGAAAATGAGGCGCATCACTGCAATCACACTGATACCGTAGCTCGCGCTCACTTCAAATTCAAAATTTAACGTAAAGTGGAGACAACGGTCAGTTGAACCTCTTCAACTGACAACAGCCTTAGTTTTATTTAATTGCTCATCCCTCACTTGTTTTTGAAGCTTAATAACACGCTCAGCAATGTCAGAAGACCTCTAATGCTGATAAAATTAACAAATACAGTTATGTTTGTTTATCGTGACCTCGTAACATTGACGCGAGGGTCGTCCAGAATAACTATGGTTCATCCCAGCAGCGTCAAGTGAGATTAGCTTTAAGTAACATTAAGTTTCACTTTAGTTTGGATATTTCTATCAGAAGACTTTAAATGTTGATCAAATTAATTTATACTTCAGTTATACTTCATTTATCGTGACCTGGCAGCGTTAATAGTTTTTATCCCAGCAGAGTCAGGTGAGATTAGTTTAAAAGTACCGTTAATTGATACTTTCACTTGGATATTTGAAGCAGAGTGAAGTAATAGCAAGCGAATCTCAGATTATTCTAGTAATACGTTAAATTACAGAGCTAGTGCTAATGTGTCCAAGAAAGTAATGTTAAACCAGTCTGTCTTCAGGTAGGTAAATGAATTATTTAACTAAATTGAGTTTTAGGGGCGTTTTGGCGATATAACCCTTTTTCTGAGCCAGGGTCGTTTCCCTGAGATTGCGGCACGTTTGTCGTAGTGTAAAAGGTGCTTTTGAACAGGGGGTCCATCTTTGGAAGAACCGATATCTCAAGTTTAGGAATCAGAGAGGTTTAGGACTCGAATTCACACAGTGACATTTAAATTCGTCCGCAACTCCGTGCGCACACCGTATTATATTCTGTTGTTGCTACGGGTCTGGACAGTCTGTCTGAAAAGCAGCCGTCCACAACACACATATCGAAAGACTAGCTGGGGTTACGATCAAAACTGCCAGTGCCATAATATATAACAACCTGAAGGAGAGGAGAGCACAACTGAGCCTGTCACACACACACACACATATATAAATATAAATATATATATGTATATATGTGTGTATATATGTATGTATGTGTGTATATATATATATATGTATGTATGTATATATGTATGTATGTGTGTGTATA
>JBBJLS010000006.1:20049069-20067371 GCA_037577275.1 Bryconaethiops microstoma
TGTGTGTGTGTGTGTGTGTGTGTGTGTGTGTGTGTGTGTGTGTGTGTGTGTGTGTGTGTGTGTGTGTGTGTGTTAAAGGAGGACTCCTTTCGGATCTTTTTTAGGGACTTTATATTGTCAACCTTCAATGTTTAATTGTGGGCTGCAGCAGTTTTTTGGTTTCTGTCAGAAATCTGCCAGTGTGAGGGATGAGGAAACCATATTTTCAGCAGGGGACAAAAGAAGTGATCTGTTACGAGAGGAGTAGGAGGAGAGGATCCGCTCTGAGGCAAACAGAAACATTCAATTCTGAATTATGCTGCCCTTTCTTGTGAACCCCACAGCTCTCACTTTAAATTTATCATCCGATTTGCTTCAACAGAAGTATGTGTCCTGGTTAACAGCAGATTCAGTTTTACCCCGGGAGAGTGAAACTTTGAGTCACAGCTTTATTATTTAACATTTTGTTTTACACAAGCTTTAATAGGTCAGGAAATTGAGTACAATTTGCAGAAAGCAGGTCATTGACGTTGAGATCACCATAATATTCACCAGCGTATTTAAAATGGTACAATTTGTGCATCCCCAAACACAGCATTGCTTCACAATATATGTACAAAGTAATCAAAAAAGTTCAACAAGACTAGTCAACATAGTGTTCCGCATTAATAAAGAAGGTTTTCTCTTTCAGTCTATAACCTTTATTACACTCCCCTAACCAAGACTTTAGTAGAATATTTAGACATTTAAACAGACATTTTAATTGTGAAAACCGGTTTGGCCTCCGATTTGCCTGTGGCTGTAATGCTGTGTGAGTGAACGCTCATTCACTGTTTGTATGTGTGTCTGTCGAGTCCGAAACAGTTTCAACACAGCAGGCCATAAGACCAAGCAGGAAGATGGTGACTAAGAGAAATTGAGAAAAGACAAAGAGTCAAAAAGTTTAAAACAGAGAGAAAGGGTGTGAGGGTGTGAGTGTGTGGGTGCTTCTTGTCAGCGTTGAGCCATCTTCTTTTTACTGTACTTGCTTTTGAGTAGAAATTGGTTTATTTTAGGACAACAGTACAATACCCTCAGCGTAGGTGTGATCTGTGTTTCTCAAGTCATAAGATTCACTTCTTTGCTGTTGTGTGTGTGACTGTGTATGTTCGTGTGTGTTGTGTGGAAGCACGGGTTTGAATGGGTTTTTCAGCCACCCCGGTCAAGAATCCCACCCTCTTAAAAAAGTTGTAAGAAAAAAAGAATTGTTAAGAAAACCCCTTAAAATTCTCCTCTGTCAAACTGCTGATTCTTCACGAGTATTGTGCTTTGCCAGTACATTGTTGTCATATAAAACCTTTATTCAAAATCAAAAGGTTGTGGGTTAGGTGGCAAATAATATCACAATGATATCACAGTTTTCCCAATACACAGTTTGTATTATTCTGACATCTTTTAAGTTGCAGTGGACAAAAAAGAACCAGCCATGCCACGTTAAAATATTAAAACTAGGAGAACAAATTATTATTTTATGTTTCACAAACTGCCATGGGCTAAATCAGATTAAACATGATTCATTATACTTTGTGTGTAGTGAAACAGGCAGCTGGGCAGTACCGAAGACATCATGATATACTCAGAAAAGCACATCACTAAGTTCTATTTTTTTTTTATTTCCAATGAGATGGAAAAAAATGTTTATACAACATACAATAATGCATATGAAAATCAACTTTAAAAACTGAAATAATAAATTTTAGCCTCAAAGTACTTAACAACAGAAAACAGACACCTTTATCATCCCTGATTTCAATGCTGTAAAACATGTAACTACCAAACAACAGCTTGATAGTATACAAGGAGTAGAAATTCAGTACTCAGGTCTGACTGGCAAAATCACATCCTCCTCTCAGTATAATCTGACCACAAGCACTAGTCAAAATTCACTGACATTAAAAGCTGCCCTATTATTTTACTAATACATAACTAAGCAATAAGGATGTTTCAGGAAGGTTTTTTTTTTTTTTAGTTAAAATGAGCCTACAGTCATTTTGAATTTTAAAAAAAATCTAATCCCAATCTCGCACTAAATATCAGTTTATTGAATGATTTTTTTTAAAAAACATTAATTTTCGTTAATGTGTTAACAGCGAATATAAAAATGATGCCCGGAACAATATGAATGCGGTTTATAGATGTGCTTTTAATAAAAGCAAAGGGAGAAGCCTTCATATTCACCATATTGTGTTGTACTTACAGTCTAAGAAATACATGTTTTGACTACTCATACACGTTTTGACTACTAATCATATTGTAGAAAATTACTTGCCATAGAACATTACTTGCCACCAACTCGCCAAGTATTGATTTTTGTGACGTCCCTAGTTCAGTGTTAGAAATCTGGGACATACCTTGTTAAGGCTTCACCACAACAATGCCACAACAATGCTTTTTATTCTCTTTTGGATCTCATGGATGTAGTTTTTCTCTGTCCTGGATGTAGTTGTTGTAGAGACATAGGTATGATAAAATTGCTCTGGTAAATGTATTGTCAACAACATGTATTTAAAACAAATAGCCATACAAACAAGTGTATGAATTGGGAATGTACGTATTTCTTCTCTGTACGTTATGAGGAGGAAGTGGAGCCCTGTGCCCCTTTGGGTTCTTCTTTAATGCATTCATAAACGTCAACCCTGGGCCTAGATGACTAGTTTCTTGCAGAGTTTCTCTTATCGCAGAATTTTATCCATAAACAAACAAACTAAACATAGTAATTAACTGATCATTTGATATATGTGCATCATCAAACTGTGCTGGGCATCAGCCCTCTAGGAGGATTAGAGTTGACAACCCTTAGTTTAGCACCACTAGTTGAGAATATGATCAAATGATTTGTTGATGATGCACTCAAAACCAGGTTAGATTGTCTCACTTGTGAAGATCACTTTAGACTATTTTTTTGAGGGCTGGCCTGAAAGTGCTTTTACAGATGGCGGACACCTGGCTACATTTTTACAATGTCATGAAAGGCGTTTCCTGCTTTGTATATCTATTGCACGTCACTGCGGAGGTCGAGGGATTTTGTTTTTCGGAAACTTTGCTATCGTTTCGAAACGAGCCGATGGGCTTGGAGCGAAGGAGCTGTAGGCGAGGGGGGAGGGGTATCTCTCTCCATCTCCGCTATTCTTTGTCAAACACCTTTTTTCAGAAGACAGGAAGAAGAAAGAGAAAGAACAGAGTTAGAGAGAAAGAGCATGTTGGCGATCTCCATCGGAGGGTGAGCAACCCCAAAAATTTTCAAAGCAGCAGCACAAGAACGAGTGCAGGTGAACCCCGAGTGAGAAAAAGCCTTTAGTAGCAGAGGAGAAAAGAGAGGAAACCAAAGAGAAAGCGGATGCCATGACACACACTTCGACAAGGCTCCCGTCCACAGCACCGCGATTCTCCATGACCGGCAGAATGGTACAGTAGAATCCAGCCTGACTGGCCTGCTGCTGTCCCCAGGCCAGGCAGTGTGTGTGTGGGTAGTTGTGTGAGAGGGAGAGCTGCAGGTCAGTCTAGATCCCACAGTTGGTGTCATCTGGAGCTGTAATGCACGTATCTTGATAGCAGGTGGACCAATTCAACTGTGTTGTAAAATTCTCTCCAAAAGAAACTTGGTGTAATGTTTTTATTCTACATTCCACTACTGTGTTAATCGGGGTGCGCATGTCCAGCACAAAACATAGGTGTTCTTGTTAAAACACACTCACTAAACCTGCCGATTAACAGTTGAGTTGATCCAGGTGTGTTTGAGCAGGGAAATCCCCAAACTGTGCTGGACACCAGCCGTCTAGGTCTGGATTTGCTTCTGTTCTTATTTGTGTATTCAGTGCATTCCTAAAAATGATGTGTAATTTTAAACATAATTGTGAGTTGTACAAAACTAATCAGATTGTACTGTAGTTGAATCCTAGAACATTTGATGCACTAAATAATATCTTAAAGAACAGTAATTGGACAATTATCGGAGGTTACCTCTTTTGGCTTCAACATGAAATTCTGAAATTCCACAGTAGTGATGGGCGTGGGCAAATGAGAACACGTGTGTCTGAGCTAACATATGTGAAACGGGTGGTTGTAGTAAGGTGTGTTAACAACTTGTGTGATTTGGACCCTGTGCAGGATATGAGAACTTCTTGTGACCACGAGTGAGAAACAGAACAAAGCTCTCCTGAACTCCCTCTTGTGTAACATTGGCAGAAGTGCCAAGATGCCGCACCTGTTCCTCAGAAATCTCATTCCTAGAGAGAGGAGGGGTGCTTGAGGGTGTGTGTGTGTGTGTGTGTGTGTTTTGGAGCAGGTTATTCAGGTGTTGTTGAGTAGCTCCATGCTGCAGTAATATGGGCTGAAGAGGGGCTGCGGGTTGCTAAGGGGAAGCGGAGCAGCGGTTGGTTGTTGGTGGAAAGTTCCGGGCTCAGGTGTGTGTGCACTTCTGCAGAACTCGAGGGGGTGGGGGGTCGGATGAGGAGACGCACCATCAGATCAAAACAAGCAGCAGCATAACAGTTATATATATGTATATATATATATAGACTGATTAGATTTTAGACAGGTTTGAATATATATATATATAGCACAGTAGATTAATCCTTATATTTAAAGGACCCATACATTTATTTCACACCTGAGCTTATTTCTTAAACTGAATACATCCTGGAACAAACCCCTTAAATTGCGTATACAACTGTCTTACTATTCTGTAACTACATGGAAAACATTGCAACTGATTGCAAATAATTTTTTCTATCAATTTATAGATGAGAAAATGCCAATCTGGACAGGCAAAGGGTCCACAAAATGTCAGGCCTATTTATTTGTGCATTTTAGGGCTTGTTATTAAGGATTGTTAGCCACTGACTACCGTTGACTTATAAAAGGAATAGCACATGTTCAGGCCTTCAGATTTAAGAAGTAAATCCATCCAAGTTAGTCCAACTTTTTCTGTGTTGAGAAATGTAATGCAACAATTTGAGCCACATATGCTCCTAATACTCCTAATCCTATCCTGTCACAAACCCAGTTTGATTTTTTAATTTTTTTTCCTTCGTTGTTCCGAATCATCTTCTGCATTTAAACAGCGTTCCTCCTGCTGTCTGCTGTGTTGGGGAGCAACTCTTATCTGATGCTGACTGTGAACCTGGGGTGGAAAATTGAATGTAAAGTTTCTCCCCTTCTGCAGTTTCCCTGCCCTTGTCATTATCCCACCCACACACAATCTTTCCTCATCATACACACATTCACGCACATCTTTCTGTCTGTGACACACACACTCCCGTTCAGCCCGTTCATACACTCTTTGTATATAGTGTATAGACGAAATGCGAGCCCCGCATTTTTTTTTTTGTTTTTTTGTTTGCCTGCATCTCAGAGATTTCCCTCCTATAACAGTCAACTTTTCTGTCTGTCTGGCTTCTTGTTTTCAACTCACAGCCACTGATCTGACATCATATGTTTCCTTTGAGCAGCATGTCATGATCAAACCATCATTCACAATAATGTCTTTCAGCCAAGCTATAATTTGCACTAACCTCTATCAATCAAGCTAGAATTCACACAGACGTCAGTCTGACCACAATTTACACTAATGTCTATCTCTCATATCAAAGTTCTAGAGTGAAACCACATTGATATTTTGACACTTTGACAAAACTTTTTTTTGTTTGTTTGTTTCTTGTATTTATTATTTTGTACAGACTCATTATTTCCTTCCTAGTTAATAAATTCTGTTTATATGGTCATACTTCTGCACAATTGAAAATTAAGTCAAACATTTTAAAAGTCTGTCACCCTTTGTTTGAAAAACTTGTATGTTAATGATAGTACAACAAAAACAGACCAAAGAGCAAATCTCATTTACATTTTTATCACTTTATGAAATGGAGTATTCCATTTTTGATTCTAACGGGTGCTGACACAAAAACACCTCGTTGCTTGAATATGATGCATAGCAAGTACAACATATACACTTGTTTTTAACTAGGAAAATCTGTTCTTTAAGATGACATCAAATTAGTGTGGCTATTTAACCAGTAACATTAACCAGTTAAAAAATCTGAGAAACATAATATGAAAACTCCAAAAGTAATGTGATTGTAGAATACTCGTGCAATTTGTATTTTACTTTACTTATCTTCAACATTCCTAATAAACTACAGACCCATAAAACTTTGTATAGTTATCAAATCAGTTAAACAGTAAGTAAAAACAAACACAAACATACATTTCACTTTTAATTATAACATTTAATAATTACAACAATTGTTATTCTGGCCCAGCTGTCACTCCATGATGGAGGGCCATATTCAGTGATGATAATATAAGTGAGTTTATATAGCATCACATATGAATATTACAGTAAATAAAGTATTTGTTAAAAGGCAGTCTAACTGTGCACTCCCTTCTCTTCTTCCTTGTCATGGACTCCAGCAAGCTGTACTAGCTCTCTGTCACCTCAAAATAATAAATGTGGTATAAGTAATGTAATTTTTAAAAAATAGACACATACTATCAAGTCATTTACATTACTCTAAATAATTAAACTGTGTTAACAGTAAATCCAAATTAACTGTGAATGCAGTCACAGATAAATTTATTCTGACATGCACCTGATTTATGCAGAGATGAAATGAAGTGCAAATAGCTCTGAAATATTTAATAATTCAGAAAAATTGTGTACAATGCAATGGCAAAGATGAACAGAGGCAGAGGGTACCAGAATAAACATTTGATCTGTTCCAGTATTCTTGCCTTACTTCACTGTGCCATGCTGTAGGCTAAATGTAACAAGAGAATTTTGAAAGATTTGAACATATTTTCACTCTCTAATACCATTTATAACATATTTAGATACTTACCTAGGAAGTTTGAACTGGATTAAAAAGTGTTATATAAAAAGAGTTTTTACATTCATCCAGGCATACGCAATTCTCTACTGGGCTGAATTTCATGACTAAATCTCTATCATGTTGAAGCAAGGTAGTGTTAATAATGTCATTTATAACAGATAATCCAAGTTAAACATGAATCAAACGTATTAATAAAATGTTTTAAAACAGCCTTACCTCTCTCTCCTGCGATGAAGTTATTGTGAAAATTTGAGGATCTGTTCCCTGATGTTCCACAGTTAACAGTGTTGCGAATGGTTGTTTTTTCCAATGTCATTTCAGTAAAATTTTTAATGATTTCCTGCCACATACCTTTTAATAAATTATATCAAACTGTAGCTTAGATTGTCAGCTATATAGGACCGCTTTCAGATTTGAAATCAGTGACTGGAGTAAAATCATGTATTACTGTAGTCAATCTGTCATCATTATTAGATTATTGCACCCACATAAGATAAATCCAAGTGAAGCTAAACAAAAGACAACAGTTTTGGTTGTAGTGCCCAACAAGACTTTGTCCCTTTTCTCCCTGCAGGTGGCAATGTCTCCTGGAGAGGACGGCCTGATTGGGATCCCCTTCCCGGAGCACAGCAGTGAGCTCCTGTCCCGTCTCAATGCTCAGCGGCGCTCGGGTCTGCTGTGCGACCTCACATTGACCTCCCGTGGTGCTCGCTACCCCACGCATCGCTCTGTTATGGCTGCAGTCAGTCTCTACTTTCGCCGACTTTTTGGGGCGGAGGAGGGTGTGGAGGGCTCAGAGGGTAGCGTAGGTACAGGTTGCAGTGTGTGCCAGCTGGACTGCGTATCACCAGATGCTCTGGATGCCCTACTGGAGTTTGCGTACACAGCTACGCTCACCATTCGCAGCTCAGGTATGAGGGAGGTAATGGAGGGAGCCCAGTTGCTTGGGATTCAATGTGTGGCTGACGCCTGCCGGCACATTCTGGGTGAGGCTGGAGAGGCTGCAGAGGAGACACCCCGCCCTGTGAATGAAGATGGCCAACAGCAGTCATCACGCAGGAAGCAAAATCGCAACAATGTGGCCAAGGCCTGGAGGAACACAAGCACACCTGAGCCAATCCGACAGCAAATGTCCGAATATGAACTGCCGCCCAGCCCAGAGCACAAGGAATGCCCACAAAATGGAGCATCCAGAGGTGATCAGCAAAGGGTGCTGCTTAATGGAGGTGGATCCAGCACACAGTGGCCCCATACACAACAACCCGAAGATCCACCTTCGGAGGAAGAGGAAGATGAGTCAAGAGGCGACCAGCCTGTCAGCTCTCTCCCTCACGGTCTTCCCATACAGATCGAAGAAGGGCGGGCTGTAGGTGGTGGTGGCCGAAAAAGAAAATCTCAGACACCACAGCAGTGTCCTGTATGCCAGAAGATCATTCATGGTGCAGGAAAGCTCCCTCGCCACATGAGGACGCACACGGGAGAGAAGCCTTTCCAGTGCATGGCCTGCGGAGTCCGTTTCACACGGTACATATGAGCTGAAAGTGCAGGGAAATTTAAACCTTTAAATTTTAGAAATATGGAGTTATTACTGTTATACAAGTTATTATACCATTCAACTACATTTCTAGCATTAAAAAAGTAGTGTGTGATTAATTTCAAATGATCTTGTATGTATGAGATAGGTCACACTCATCATAGATAGGATATTCCTTTGTCATGTGATCAGGGTTCATGTAGTAGTAAACATGTTTTGGTATTACTAACCAAATTTTTGTCTGTAGCACTGGCTACTGTAGCATGGCAATCAGTGATTTCTGAAGGATACTTCACAAAGTAGGACTTCTCAGTTAGCCAGATACGTTAACTTGAGGATTTACCAATATACATTAAACCCCTGCAGGGGTTGCGTTCCGAGAGCACCCATGAATAGTGAAAAACCGCATGTGATTGTGATGTGTTAAAAAAAAAAAATGCCTGAAAATGCCAATTTTTATAGTGTAAACCCTAAATATGCCCCCAGATATGCTCCCAAAACACTTTATTTTAAACTCACCTTAATACATTACCCTGAAAGAAAATGGAAAGGTAAACCCCTATCCATACTGTACAGTTTACACTGAACTGCTGTCTCCCGCAGTGCTAGAATGTAAAATACCGATGTAACCCCAATATAGACTGTACTGTAAATCATGCACGCGTGTTTTCTTTGGTATGCACTGTTGTTTTCTTTTGTATAAGCAAGTAAATATAGTAATAAATTAATTTAACTTACAGTAATAAAAATACAGGGTTTTAAGAAGAACAAAATGAAAAAAAACAAGAACACTCAGCGAAACAATTGAGATAGCCGTGAGTCGTCCGGGCCTCGCCTGCCATGCCCCCTCATCCTCATGCTGGTTGTTTATGTTTGGGGGTGGCGCTGAGCAGTGGAGGCTCATTCAGTTCAGGTGCATCTGATTGCCTTGCTAACCGCCACGCTCAAATATAAACAACCAGCATGGGGACGAGGGGGTGTGTTGGACCAGACCTGGAGGTCACAAAAGCAAAAAAAAAAATTATAATGCAGAGGATATCTGTGGTTTCTACGAAAGGGCGGGGGTTTCCACAAACAATTATTAGTTTGGTTCTCAGAAATAATCCGCGATGACTGAACCGAATAACAGTGAACCGAATAAGTGAATAACCGAAATTACTTTATTGCTCAACTCATTTTCTATTGGTCAGACCTTAAGTTATCTCACTACACTAAGAAATTCTGCATTGTGAAATATCCCCCAGACCAATCCTGGTCCTGGTGTAACGTCCTTTTTTCAAATTTTAGTGTTTTCACTGCTAAACTAATAAGCTAATTAGCAAAATCTTTGTTGAAGCGTAGTTGAGTAAGATTGTGGGAAAGGAGAAAATGCAGCAGAACAGGTGTACTACAGGATCAAGACTGGCAACCTCTGCACTATAGGAATTACAAAAACATTTTCTTTATTGAATATGCAATATCTACAGATAAAAAAGAAATCAGAAACTGCAGCACTCATGAAATAAATAATGAACTTTCTATTTAGGTATCTTGATGAAACCTGTGTACTACAGTTTCTTTCTGGAATCTGTGTTATCATTCTCAAGGCACCTACAGAAGAGCATAGGGCAGATATGTCAATTACATTAATAAATGATTTACATTTTGTAAATGAGCAGGACCATAGTGATTACTCGATTAAAACTGATTGCTCGATTTTTAAAAAAAAAAGAAAAAGTAATAATTAAAAGTAATTATTGTATAACATGCATGCTCTTGATGATTCAGCTTAGATGATTGCTTTGCAGTTTGAAGAATTAACATAGTATCCACAGGCCTTTATTAAGTGTTCAGTACTAAGGGGGCTTCATCACAAATCCACACCAGTAGGTTTGCATACGTGAATGCAAGTTTGTACGTAAAGATTTCGTGGATATAAAGTATAATGTTTGGTGTTATAAATTGTGTCTGTATGATTACATGATAAATTAAAGTTAATCTCTAGAAAACTCGATTACTAATGTAATCGATAGTGACAACCCAATTTGCTCTTACGCTTATTTTTGTACTTACAAATACAGGGCACTGATTGAAAGTTTAGAATATCTATTTTTAACAGAATGTCTCAGCTTGTTTCAGTGGCTTTCAGCGAGGTTCGTTTTCTCTAGCTGCTTTTTGCTCCTCTCTTACTGGCAGGAACGACAAGCTGAAAATCCACATGCGGAAACACACAGGTGAGCGTCCATACCCCTGCCCCAGCTGTCCTGCCCGCTTCCTGCATTCGTACGACCTGAAGAACCACCTGTCTCTGCACAGTGGTGACCGGCCCTATGAATGCCCACTATGCCACAAAGCCTTCGCTCGCGAGGACCACCTTCAACGCCATCGCAAGGGCCACAGCTGCCTGGAGTTCCGCACACGAAGACCGCGAAAAGGACCCGAGGAGCACCCCTCCCCTCCAGCCCAGCTCCAGCATAGCCCACTCCGGTTGACCGCAGCATCTTCCAGCTCCTCTGCTGGCCACCTCCTGTTCCAGCAGAATAGCCCTGGAGCAGGTGCTCACAGACCAGCCCTGCTGGGCTCTGGCGGTGTCAGCTATCCCAGCATCCTCTGGAGGGCTGTGGAGGGCCACCACAGGGCCATTGCAATAGAGGAGCTAGAGAGCACTTCACACACACACATGGCATGGGAGGAAGATGAAGAAGATGGAGAGGAGGAGGAGTTGTAGTGGTGTGTTTGTGTGTGTATATATATACGTGTGTGTCTGTGTCTGTGTGTCTTTGTGTGCATGCAGATCAAAAATGAAGATGTCATAGGAGACATATTCAAGAGTACAACCTCCTGCACCTGTGCTTTCCCTCATCTTCATCATGACCTCAGTCTTCCTCACAGTGTGGAGAGCTGGAGCACTTACAGCTAAAGAGAAAGTTAAAATATATATTAAAAAAATGGAGAAACGGGTTTCTGACTTCCGCTTTTACAGACCTCTTATACAATTTTCGTTTTCAAGTTCTTTTATGTTTTGGTTTTATTATTTTATTTTGCCAGTTTGTGTTCAGATTTAATCTTATTGCTTGACTTGATGAAAATGTAATGTAGATTTATTTTTGTTAATATATTCTGCAGGCAGGGGTGATGGTTTTTGCTGATGCTATGCAAAATAACGTTAATGGAGATTGAACATAAAACAGTAGCAAGAAGAAAATGCGAGTGCAGCCTTTGTGTTACTTTCATGTTCTCTTTTAGAACAATGCTGTCATCTAGTGGTGGAGAATGGAATTGCACTTCATTCTGAACTCGGCTCTAGATTTTTAGAACGTGTATATTTGATACTTTGAAAGAAATCTGTCTGTCTGAAGCTGATGATTATTTAAGTCAAAAGAAGAGAGACTAAAGCACAAATAGAAAATACCTAAATATATATAAATGAAATGTATAACTGTATACCAAAGAATTCAATAGAATTAATTACTATAGCAGAGATTCTTATTTATTGTTCAGACAATGAAATTAATGATTTTGAACATATTTGTAGCTTTTTTGAAAATAGGGATTTTTTTTTTCTCACTGTTCTCTCCTTTTCAGTAGTTTGTATTCTCCACTCTGGGTCTTTTTCTAAAACTCCCTATCAGAAGGGTTTTTTTTGAGTTCCATCCTCAACTGTCCATAACCCTTAAACTCTGACTTGAACACTTTTTACACACAACTATGGCTATATATAAAGTGGGGTTTTGGGTTCTGTGCTTTTGTCCACTTCTTACATGTTGGTGTGGGAGTGGTGGCTTTTTTGTGAGTAGATGTGATGTTCCTGGGGTCTTCTTCAGTGCTTCAGAACTGCAGCTCATTTGCAGAAGAATAAAGGGAAGTTGGAGGAATGAGTCAGGGAGGTGTGTATGTATTTATTTATTTATTTGTTTGATATTTATTGTGATTTTCCTTGTTTGATATGTCTCCACATTCTCCCTCTGCTCTGAAGCCTTTGCTGTAATTCTAGTGGCTCTCGGTTTTGATTTGATTTCATTACTGAAGTGAGGAGCTGCTGTAGCCCTCGCATAGAAAGTGACCTTGAGTGTAGGGTTTGGTGTTTAGATTTGGGTTTGGGTTGCGGTTGGCGGTCACCCCAGGCTTGAAGTCTAGCAGCAGTTTGGCCTTCCTCTGTGCTTGCCTAAGGTGGCGTGTGCGTGCGTGTGTGTGTGTGTAGGAGATCCTCATGAGTTTAATGGCTGTATGCTGAATGCACACACCTTTGTTTGCCTTCTTTTCTTTTTCCCAATGCACAACTAGAGTTTTTCCCAATGCACAATTTTTTTCTCCGGGAGGCTTTGGTGCTCTAGAACAGTTGTTTCCAACCTCGATAGGATGATGAGTTGAAGCAGTTGTGCTGAGAACATAGAAAACTAAAATGTGTTGGGGTGGTGTGCTAGAGTTGGGAAACACTGCTCTAGACCACTGGTTCTCATACCAGACGGTGGACTTTTTTTTTTTTTACACCTAACTTGCAACCAATATAAATAAAGCAAAAGTGTGTCCCTTGGGACTGGTTTACCAACCACTGGTCTAGACTTCATGCTTCAGAGTATTGAAGCCTCTAGCACAGCGGTCTTCAGCTCCAGACTTTGAATCTAGTTTCTGGTCTTGGATTTTGTAATTATTGATAGGTTTAACACTAGGTGGCAAATCATTTACAGCAACAGTTCATTAAACTAATTCAGGAGCAGAAACTGGATTCAATGATCTGAGCTGGAGAACTGTTTCTGATTCTAGATGTTATGCTCTTGGATCTGCCAGCCTTGGTGCTCCAGTAACGTCACTGCTGTAAGGTGACAACGTTAAGAGAATTATATATGGCTTTGTTGTGTGGTACCTAGCAGCAGCCCTGCTAACTGAGTATGTAAAAGCTCCAAGCTGGGCAGACGCACACTGCTCCTTCATGATAAACTAATTAACGGTTAGAGTTACGTATAAGGTCTTTGCAGTCATCGCAACTAGTTGCACCTAAAGAAAATAATAATTTTAAAGTAATTGAATTATCCAGCTATATGTCATTTTAAACCTGCTTTTTTCAGGAACTTTAACCTACTATTAATTTCACATACCAATACTTTAGCTACCTAGCTAACGTAGCTGGTTGACTCCACCAGAGCTTATATTATCCAGCACAGGATGTCGTCTGCAGGGTTTGAGCTAGATGCCACATGGTTTTTTGGACTGTAGTTTCTATTTTGGGCCTGTGAGCCCCTAAAGCACACAAAAGACAGCACGCCCTAGTGACAGCACTGGACAGGGCTAGGAGGGATTTTGGGGGGAAAATAGGACGCTTTCTCCAGTTCTCTTTTTCTTTCTTTGTCTCAGCATTGTGAGGGACTAAAGTTTTGCCTTTCTTGGAGGAAATAATTATATAAAAGCTTTACTTGAAAGTAATACTGTAAAAGAGCTATGGCACATTGTCCACTGCCATGATGTGAAGTCTGTAGGTTGTACACAGTACTGTTTTTTTCTGATGAATTAGAAGTTGAGTTCTGTCGGTTATTGGCTTTGATTTAATTTAAATAGCATCAAACAAAAAAAAATCACTCAGCTGTTTTTTAAAAGCTTTTGATCATCTTGTTATTTTCTTAATTTAATGCCATTGTAGATCATCAGAATGACAGAAATGAAAGCAAATATTTTAGAAACAGGGCAGTTAGATGGCAATGGGTTGAATAAAGCTCACAGTTAGCTAGAAGAGACTCAGAGTTTGTATCACTGAAATTCTGTACCACATCAGCTTTATTTGCACTAAAATGAGAACTTACTGATGAACCTTTACCTTCATCACACACTCCAGGATACACAGTAGATACTCAGCACTTCCTTGACTTCAGTGCTTTTGACTGTAAATCATCCTGAAGTGTTTCTGCAGCATAGGTGTACAAATTTTAGCTAAACATATCATTCATTTAAATATTTGCTTTGTAAGGGGTCAAGCTGCCTTGTGTTTTTTTGGCAACTATTCTCAGGAAATAATGAGCAATGCACTAAAATGATTATGCAAATATGTGGAGGGATCATTATATGTTTGTGTAAAAAAAAATATTAACACCCTTTGGACAGTTTTACAGCAGCCTTGCATTTTCATTTCGAGAAATAATACTTTACTGATTGTTCTTTACTCATACCGAAAGTTGATTTGGTTCAATATGTGAAATACACAATTAATTACAGGCTAACATTCTTATCCAGTCAACAAGTTCCTGTTTCATTTGTTTGAACACAGATAGGGGTGTTAATATTTGTGTGTGTGTGTGTGTGTGTGTGTGTGTGTGTGTGTGTGTGTGTGTGTGTGTGTGTGCGCGTGCGCGTGCGCGCGTGCGTTTGCGTGTTTGTGTGTGTGTGTATGTGTGTGTGTGTTTTGCTCTGGGTGGGGTGAAGGTCTGGGGCTGGAGAGCCTCTGCATCAGGGATGTTTCCTGTGTTAACAGGAATCTTTTTCACTGATAGTAAATAATTATTTTTGCCTGGCATTCATTTTCCCTGTTGTATAGATGAAGAATAAATAAAGAGAGGCTGTCCATCAGAATCCGATCTCTTTGTCTCTGTGTCTTTTTATCATGCAATTGTAAAATGTGACCATTTGAGTCCTGCTTTGGCCTGAATTTGATAATGACTGAAAATGCCTGAAATATTGTAAATCTTTTCTCCATTTCATCTTCGCACTTAAATTAAATTTATTCGCCAAGATGCTGACATCTATATATGCCCTCAAAGGTACATCATGGTTCAATACTGTGTATTAAATGAGTTTTAAAAGTATGCTATGTTTTTATTTTGCATATCTGTGCCTTTTCATACCTTAACATTTAATTAAAAAATAAATAAAAAGCCCAAAGTGTATATACAGTCAGTGCAACTTTAGAGAAATACTTAAGTGCACAGATGTAACATATTCGTAGTTACACCGTCTGTCTATGCCAAATGTACTTAGCCTGACAATGTTAATGACCCAGGTTCCTCTACACCTGCTGCCGTATTAATGCTACGTCACAGCTCAGCCTTACCTATCCAACTACTCCCACACTGCCAGTCTTTCTTTTAGCCACTGGTGTCTGACTGTGTGGACCGCTCTGTTGTAGCTGGAGATTTCTGACCTTCTGGATCAGGTAGAAGAAACAATCAAGATCAAATACATCAGTTAAGTAAGTACTATTGCCTCATATTTTATGCCACCATCATTTTTTCTAACGCAGGGATCTAAATAGAGATTAGAGGGATCTGCCTAAGTAGCACTAAGTAGCGCACACTAACGTCCCCTTGCTTTTAGACACACTCCGGATGTGAGGAGGGCCGACCGACCTTCCTTATTACTTCCACTTAGTGATTATGAAGCTGAATAAAAATTGGCAAATTGCTCTTCTGTAGGGGGCATTTGACACTTAGAGCTCTAGACCAGCCTCAAATATGACTTAAATCCCTGCCATTCTGAAATCATTATTTTGGCCTTATTATCAGGGAATGTCCATTTGAATAAATTAGCCCAACATGCCCTCAGTCTGAACTGTCCACTGAGCCTAAATACCACCAGCTGAGGTCCCTGAAGTGACCACTGTTGGTTCAGACACTGATTGATGGACAGGCTGTCTGTGGTCACTGTCAGATCTGGTTAAAGGGTACATATGTTCATCTCTCCATATTAAATCATAATCAGAAGACGGAAGCAGTGGGTAGTATTTGTTGAAAAGGATTTCATCAAAGGATAATTATTTTTCCTGATTGTACAAAGTGAATCTATGCTGACCCAATGCCCTATCTAAATAAATAACAATCAAATCTTCAAAATGAAATAGTACATTACTCGGTTTTATTTTTATGTATCTTTTCATCAAAGGATGCATATTCATCTAGTTTTTAACCCTCACACACACTAGATGAATAGTGTGAACTACATGCTACAAGTATTCACAACCAGTTACAAGCTAATAATTGTATATCTGCAGTTTAAAGGCTTTGTGTTGTATGTTATGGCGCCTCTCTTTAATGAGAAACTCTATCTGGAAGTCTGAGTCAGAGGATTTGTTGAAAGTTTGTTTACAGTGATGCTGTCACTGGGACGGTCACTCACCTGGACGGGGGGGCGTTCTGCTGCAGTGATTCTGTACAACCCCACACATGCAGGACGAGCCCTGAACACCGCTGTCAAGCAACAGGTGGCACCTTATTACATGGTTCCCACAAATCTTTGAAATTTTTGAAACTGTGAATCTGAGGGCAAAAAACATCAAGGTCTTGAAATGTTTTGAAAATATTTTGTATCTATGCCATAAAAGTTGTTGAAGTTCTTTTGATATTTGCATCAAATATTTTTATAAACGTAAGTGAACAGGCAATATTTCATCTACATGTGAGTTTCCTATCTTTGCACCCTTGTTACACCTGCATCTCCTTCAAAAAAGTGAGATGCTGAACTATTGATTAAATGAGTGACAGAAATCGATGCAGGTTAACAGCCGAAAGGAAGTTAGAAAGTTCACATTCAGCGAACAGTGGGGTGACAGTAATCAACCTTGATCTGTGTCTGGAACTGTGCTGGGTCCTTGAATTGGGACTGGAACGTCTTTGAATTTGATGTTTAAGAGGTGTGGGACCCCTTTTATTAACACTTAACCATACTCACACAACACATTCACATTTTCTCATCATACACAAATACACACATTAACACACACATGAGCAGCCATGAACTTTCACAAACTTAATTTATTGTAGCCCACTTCACAGAAATAAATATTCTAGATGAAAGCTTCATACATTTAATAATTTCTTTACCTTCACTGGTCTGTGTGTGTATTTGTGTATTTGTAAATACAACCAGGAAAACAAGAAGAAGACTAAATTTGGGCCCCTGAATGACCAGGACAGAATTTTCACTAACCTGTATGGCCGCCATGACTGGAGGTATCAAAATTCATGCATTCATTTTTTTTTCTTGTAATTAAGTAATCTTGTGACTGTTCTGACAACTAATTGAGTAGTCGCACTCATAAGAAAATATTCTAGCGTTGATTACCTTCCTTTCAGCAACACAAAAGCAATTTGAGTGCTAATAGCACCCCTTGTAGATTAGATTCAGACAGCAAAATACTTTTATAATCATGTAATCACTTAGCCAATTAATTGAAAATGAATCTTTAAATCATAAAGTAGTCAGGACAGCCCTAGGCATCTCACACATCACACAATACAGACTCTTATTGTAATGTATATGGTTGATATTTTAAGGTTTATATACCCACTGTTTTAGCTCTTTTTACTATAGCATGTTCACTTTCCTCCCTAGCTTACATTTAATGTTCCATACTGAACCACATTTAGGTGAAGAGCTTCTTTAAAGCTCACTGTTAACAAGGAGTCTTTTGCAGACTGAAAGGGGCACTGAAGCGAGGTGACTGGTATAAGACCAAAGAAATCTTGCTGAAGGGGCCTGAGTGGATCCTGAATGAGGTGAAGGTTTCAGGACTGAGGGGGAGAGGGGGTGCTGGCTTTCCCACAGGGATGAAGTGGAGCTTCATGAACAAACCCAGTGATGGCAGGTAAGTTTTTTACTTAGATACGTTATTGGTCTTACTGTAACTGCCTTGTCATAACCTTGCTTTATTCTAACACCAGTAGATGCCTTTCATCAGCCCCTGTTTTTCTTCCATGATCAATAAGGATTTCTGATTCTGTATCTCCTGTTTTACTCTTATACCTGTGCGAGCCTTACACCTGGCTTATTGTAAACCCTGCCTTACTGTAGTCCTTTTCTGTAACATGTGGTAGGTTTACACCTAGTTTACTGTAACTCTTGTTTTACTGTAACTGAATATATATATATATATATATATATATATATATATATTAGTGGAGGAAATAATTATTTGACCCCTCACTGATTTTGTAAGTTTGCCCAATGACAAAACAATGGAA
>JBBJLS010000006.1:20076339-20093230 GCA_037577275.1 Bryconaethiops microstoma
CTACTTTCTTTGATTGTTCCACTCGCTGCTGTAACAATGCTAATTTCCCATAATAAAGGGTTATCTTGTCTTATTCTTTACAAAGACATAAAAGCCTTAACTCTGAACCAGATCAGCAGTTAATAAAATAATACTGATTATAGTAATCTGCAGAGTTTATTCCAGTAATTCTCTTGTTAAATCTTTTTTTCTCTTTTTTGATTTGGGTCTTCCTGCTCTCAGGCGGCGGAGTAAATGGGACCAGCCAGGTCCAGGCTCAGGGGGCGAGGCAGACACAGCCCCCACAGGTGCCTTGGACGCTGCTGCTGCTGTGGCTGCCAAAATAAATGCCATGCTGGTGGCCAAGGGGAAACTGAAGCCTTCACAGATTGGAGCCCCTGGGCCAGTTGATAAGGTCAGCACTCCTTCAAGTAATCTGTGCTGGAGTTATGAGTCCTAACAGCTGTAGGCTGAATAAATGGTGACTCTGTTTCTCCCGTTGTAGACCACTGGTGCAGGTGGGAAGCCTGTTTCGGTAACAAAAGCAAAGGACGATTTAGTGGTGGCAGAGGTGGAGATAAATGACGTACCGCTCACTTGCCGGAACCTTCTGACTCGCGGACAGACTCAGGATGAGGTCAGGCTCACCCTTTGATTGGAATAAATATTGTGACTTAAGTTCCATATGCTGTTTGGAAACTAAAACATGAAATGATTCGATGAACCATGATTCGGGACTTGATTTTGACTTGTATATAAAAACACTTGAAGACATTTGTTGTGTTCACAAAACCTAATCGTTTAACCTAATATGTTGAAAAATAACTAATGCTTGTGGACAGTTCATTTTGCACTGTCATTTTACCGCTTCTTTTGCCCTACACTGTTAGCAGAAAGGGTTCGATATAGTACAAAAAACAATAGCAGAACAGTGTATGGTGCTCTAAAACCATTTTGTGAAGATTCTACAGAACCACATAGAGTATATTTTCAGTCATAGACCGGTTTAATCATCTAAAGAACCATTTATGCTTCCTAATAGTTTGTTGTGCTGATAAGGTTCTATTTATAACCATTGACTTTATGAAGGAGCCTTTGAAGAGTTACTATTTTTAGGTGGTCCATAACTTTTTCCCCATCTTTTAGATCAGCAGAGTTAGTGGGGCTGCTGTATCCACTAGGGGGCGCTACATGACAGCAGAAGAAAAGGCCAAAGCATTGCCCAGGTACTTCCACTCTAAATAGGATCTGGTTTTGGCAAAATGAACTAGAGGCAGACAGCTGACTGGGATGGTGGATATTGTTTTACCATGCACTTATTCCATAGATGATAATGTTCATTTAAAAAATCTTTAAACAGTGTAAGGGAGAGTGTGTGTGATGGACATGAGTAAATGTGTAGGTGACTCTCTGTGGATAAATGCTGAGTGGCTCATTTATTGTTTAATGATATGTTTAGTGATGATGGATTAATTATGAATAAAAGTTAACGTTTGGTTAATCTAGTAACACTGCACAGGCCACTAAGATAGCATGATATGTGAGTAAAAGGTTTTCCTCTGTTTCAACAGTGATCGTCCTCTATATCTACATGTACAAGGGCAAACTAGAGAACTTGTTGACAGTAAGTGTTTTTTCCCTACTTAGCTACAAAACTTTGTACTGTCTCAGTGTTACTGCTCAGAAATGTACAACTGGAACTGTATGTTGATCTCTTTAGAGGCAGTGAACAGGATAAAAGAACTCATCACTAATGGCGTAGTGAAAGCTGCCACTAGCTCCAGCCCCTCATACAATGGAGCAACGGTCACTGTCTACCACCCACCTGGTCCTCCTCCTGCAACGCTGCCCCCTGCAGGACACAAACCACATTTTACTGGTGGGGTAAGTGCAGAAATAAACACACGTGTTTCCATACATACACTCCCAATATGGACAGGCATTGTACAACATTATAGCCTTAAGCATATATCTTTATATAAGACACACTCTAGCACACAATATAACATCTACTGTTTAACATTTCTTAATTATTCCTTTGACATTGTGTTAGTCTTTGATTTGTTTTAGTTGGCAAGAGAACGAGAAATCTATCATAGTGTTAAGTCTGACGCTGATTTCGCTGATTGGACTTGAACACTCTTTTTCTGTCTTTCTCAGATGCATTATGTGCAGGATAAAGTCTTTGTGGGTTTAGAACATGCTATCCAGGGTTTCTCAGTGAAGGAGCGTGTGGAGGGTCCAGGCTGCTCCTACTTGCAGCACATACAGGCTGAGACAGGAGCAAAAGTCTTTCTGAGGGGGAGGGGTTCTGGATGCCTGGAACCTGCATCTGGGAGAGAGGCCTTCGAGCCCATGTATATCTACATCAGGTAATTTCAGCAAAGCTGTATCTGAATCAGGTACAGGATTAAAATGTTTGGGTACTTCAAATAGGTGGACCACTTAGTATTTAGACTCACAGTGATGTCTGTTCCAGTCATCCGAAACCAGAGGGACTCGCTGCAGCCAAAATACTGTGTGAAAACCTCCTGCAGACAGTGAGTACACATTGTGGCCTAAGAGTGCACACACACATTAATAGGCTGTTTACTTTGTGGACAAGTACTATTCTGCAGTCAAGGTCTGATTCTGGTTATTGTGTCCTTTGCGATCAGGTGCATGCAGAGTACTCGCGCTACCTGAGCCAGATGGGTGCTGTGATGCCCACACAAGGTAAGCCAAATCTCCTTCATCTGCTTTTCTGTCACCATTAAACTTCTTTTCCCCTGCCTGACCGTTGTGCTTGTGAATGCAGAAGGATTTAAACCACTGTTTTAAGAGTTCAAGGTGGCTCTGCATGGGGAACTTGTGAAATTAGGCAGGAGTGCTGGTTGTCTTCTGTGTTACATTAGAAGACTCTATTGCTTTTGAAAAGTCTTAAGATAAGGCAGCGAGATCATACTGTGGAATTCACGTAAGTGCAGAGGTGCTGGAGTATGAGAACTTTTTTCACAGAAAACAGAAAGTGAAGTTGAAAAAATATTGGAATAAGGCTGTTGCAGAATCAGTTTTCAACACAATAGACACTAATTGCAGCCAGGGAGAAAACATTGTCACTGTCCTAAAGCACTGTTTTCATGAGGCAAAAACTGTTTGACTGCTATCAGCCTGCTAATATCTTCAGCCTGCCAAGCGTGAGTCAGTCAGTCACAAACCAGGTTCATGAGGTGCTTTGCATTCAATAAAATACACTATATGACCAGTGAGCATTGCAGCACTGTTCATTAAATAGTGTTTCACATGTGTTTCATTATTTCATGTCTCTTTTCTTATGTGACAGGTTTCATTCAGCCACCTGCTGTGAATGGGATTCCCCCTCAGCCCCCATATTATCCCCCTACAGGATTCCAAACCCCATACCTTCCCCCTGTGCCTCCTCCACAACCTGTTCCTGCTCCCTACTCATTGCCTCCCCCTACTGTGTCGCCAGGAGCACCAGCTCCAATTCCACCCCCTAGCGCTCACTACCCCATCGCACCTGTTCCAACTAATATACCACCACAGGTAATATAGCATCTGCCTCTTACTCACACACACTTGCTTTTTATGCTTTTACAACAGAGGTGCGCAGCTCTGATACTGAGGTGCAACTTTTTGATAGTTCCTATACTCATACACACCCACCAAACCTGGCAGTTAACATGGGTTGATCGAGTTGATTACCAAACTGGATATTGGCACTGCAGGACTGGAGTCCACTGCAATGCTGTTCTTATACAGCCTTGAATGAAAAGCTTTTAAATTAAAGCCTTGTGTTAAAGCTTTCTCAACAGATAATATTAATGAGAGTGTCTTCTGCTTCAGAAAGCAAGAGTGCTAGTACTTTTGCTTAAGTCTTTGTTTATGGATCCTGTTCCATATTTGAGTCAGTCCATCCTGTCAGTCTTATTTGCTAACATACTAGCTGGAGTATAAGACCAAGAAGAGAAACATTCCTGTCATCTGCACCTCAACTAGGTCAGCTGAGTATTTGTGTTTTTAATGATCAGGCAGTGCCTTGTTTATAAAATGCAGAGTTTTTCTTAAAAAAAAATACAGTAAATTCCTGGTTTTGTTTACTCAATAAGCAACAAAGTGGAAAGCTGAGTAATTAACAGAGTTTTGCTTTACATAATACCAATGTCTTCTTTGCCAGACCCTTCCACCTGCAGCTTTTCCACCTGTTGCTCCAGCTCCCCTTAAACCTGCAGCTGCCTCTGCCCTGACGCCTCAGAAACGTCGCTTTACCGAAGAAGTGCCTGAGGAAACGGACAGCGGCCTGTTGGGATACCAGGTGAGCTAATTCTCTCTTTGTCTTTTTTCTCCTGATTCTGTAATATTTCCCTCTGCAGCTGCAACATGGTTAGCCTGTTATGTTTTACAGGCCTGCTTTGAGACTAAAATAAAATAATTTGCTTGCTGCTTTGTATAATACTCACCTATAGTGTCTTTAATTGAATAATAAAGAAACATCAATTGCTTTCCTGTGTGAATGTGTAAGGCAACAATCCCAGACTTCTTTTCCTCCACAGCAGTGCTACACAGAATGATACTGAAGACTGAAATGCAAAAAATCAAAGAGAGATGTTCCACTGAATGGGGATTTTGGGGAATATATTTCTACATCAGGAACTGAAATGCTTTTGTAAATGGGTGGGGGGGTTGTGTCAGTGAGGATGTGTGTTAATTGTATTATGTGTTTTTCTGCTCATAGCATGGACCCATTCATATGACTAATTTAGGTGCAGGCTTGGCTGTGGGCAGCCCCGAGGCTTCAGGACCCCCACCTGCAGGTCCCTGTGGGCCCCCCCGGGAGAGGGACAGGTAGGACATGCCAGTCCATTTTTCCACTCACTGTTCTTACACTGTTGTTCTCAGACACTTCTCTGAACTGCTGTTGGTAAAGATGTGGTAAACAAAAAAAAAAAGAAAACTCACTTTTCCGCTTATCAAAAAATGTAGTCTGACATGTTCAGCCTGGACATGTGTTCAGATTAGCTTTTTAGCGTTGAGTTTTTTACTGCAATTCTGTGGATAATGTCTTGACTTCACGGATATGATGGATTAAGTTGTCACATGCAACTTGTTGAAAAGAATGCATCCATGAGTTGATTCTAAAGCAGCTGATTGACCAGTAAACAGTAGCTTTCTCTCTGTGTAAACCAAACTACAACTACCCTAGCTAAGTGGTTTGTCAGAATGATCTAAAATAGTCTAAGCCATGTTGGTTCTGTAAGTCATCCTGTCACATGCAGTAGATAGCTATGTACAACTGTTCATTATCAGCTTGTCCTGGAAATGTGTTGACATATAATTCATCTATACAAGTAAAAATGCTATCAGGCTGGTATGTAAATATGATTAACTAGGTAAACGGTGCTGCAGCATCAGCATGGTTACAAGATGTTCTGCGTTATTATTTTATTGAAAATTTTTTTTCTTTTTTTTTTCCATTACAGGTCTTCATATTTGCGGACCACATTTGGAACCATAAATCGATTATTTGTCAATTATTTTACATGATTAATCGTCCATAAAAATAATTGATTTTGTAGCCCTAAGCACCATGCAAACTTAAACTAATACGCAGTATTTAGATATACTTTTATTTTGAACTTTTTACATCCATTTTAGTACTTAACAACATAAAATTCAGGCAGACAGTTTGCACAGTGCCATTTTCTTAGGTACAAGTACATGTATTGACTGATCAGCTTCATTTGGGGTAAGGGGGAAGATGCCAAACTGAACTATTGCCTTAATTTATTAGATAGTAACTGATAGATCTGTCTAGATATATATTAATCATTTTTTTCCTTTTTCTCTTCTGTCTTACCCAGTAGGCAGCTGATGCCCCCACCACCACTGCCGGTAAATCCTGGAGCGAGAGTACAAAAGAATGAGGAGAGGAGAACCCTCCCAGCCTCGATGGGTAAGATACAGACACGCGCACACACTACACATGCACTCACACAAACACACACACAGACTCTCCATCTCACCACTTAAGGATCTTTCTACTTTCTCTTTGCTGGATAGGATCCTTGTGTAGCACATTCCTCTTAATCATGCAATTTCACTTTCAAATGTGCTTTTTGCATGCTGTTAAAATACCACTTTTGATGGTTTTCAAACGGATGTGCTGACGAAGTCCAGTTAAACTAAATTTATCTGATCGGAAAATTATGGAGTCACTGAGGCCCCTCTTCTTCTTTCATTCTCTGATTGGCTGGTGGCAAGAGTCAGTCCCTCCCTCTCTGATGACATCATCAGAATGACGGAACATCTGTTTGTTTGTTTAACCACCTTGCTAACAGGACTCTCTCTTCTTTTTGTGTTCTCTCTCTCTCTCTTTCTGTGTTTTTTCTCTTTTTCATGACCCTCTGGGGGATGCTGGACTTTCGTGTTCGGTTTTGGTGGGGGTGTGGCTACGTTCCGTTTTGCTTCTTGATTGGACGGCTTAAACGTTACCCCCACCAACCGACCAATGACGGTCTCCAATCTATGGCACACACCTCCCTCATGATGATGCCCGCACATGTGTGCTTGTTTCTCCCAAATTGGGCAAAGTGATGCTTTGAATGTTTTTGCTGTTGTGTTGTGGTTCTCTCTCTCTCTCTCTCTCTCCCCCTCCCCCTCCCTCAGAGCCACAGGTGAAGCGTATTAAGACGGGCTTGGTCGCGTACTCTGGTGATTCCTCAGATGAAGAGGAAGATCATGGTTCTCATATAGCAGGCAGTTCAGGTAACATGGGTCCAGGTTCCTCGCCCCCTGGATGGCCTGCCGGAACATACCGCTGCCCCACACCACCTCCACCACGGCCCAAAACACAGACATCGCAACCCATGCCTTTCTGGATGGCGCCATGAGACGAAGGTGCCACACACACATCTGCACGCACACACACTCACCCAGACTCTTCTGTTTAAAGTGAAGCCTTTGGCAGTTGTGTGCTGACTCAGCAGGTCTGACCTGCAAAAATGTGCTGTATTCTTCTACAAACTCTGCTAGAGAGGCTGTTCTTTAGTGCAGAGCCTGGTGTACGGCTCTGTCTGAAGCTCGACAAGCACCATCTGTTGTTCAGTCTGTTCATCTTCAACCTTCAGCTGGTCCTAAGCAGCCTGAGAGACTGACCGTATCTCAAAGGGGAAGTGGAGGAACTCGTTTAACAGGCTGAGAGGTGGTGCATCTCCCTGTGAAATTGCTTGTGGTGGTCAAACGAGGACGTATCTAGTCCTCACATGTACAGGCAATGTTCCAATGGTAGTTTTCCTTGATGGACTTGACTGCTTGATGTAAAATGACTGACTTTCTTCCTGCTCTTTGAATAAAAGTCATTTGTACTTGGTGTTTTGTTTCTTTTAATTATTAAATATTTGGAACTAGGTAATTATTGAACTAACAATGACTTTTTTTTTTAACTGTGGCACTGGAGATGATTTTGACTAGAGACTTTTGGATAGTGTCATTTTTAACTGACAATTCTTTAGATGTAATGAGTTAAAGGAGTAGGACAGTGCTATTACACATCCCACCCTGTGTTATCACAGAGAACGTTTCTAACCGCAGTAATTTAGTCCAGAAAAAAACTTTTCTATAGTCATATTTTGATTGTTGGTGACAAGTGGAAGTGCAGTGCATGTTACTGTACCCCTGCAGTCTTGACAGTATTTTCAATAAAGTCAATTGCATCGCAGGCTGCTTGATTCCAAATGTCAATCTTTACTCCAAAAACAAAGACATATAGACTACAATATATTTGACTCAAGCCAAGTTTATGCTGATCAGTAGATTTCAACTCCTATGCAGGGTGTCAACAAATGACCATACTGATTTTAATTTTTGGTCATAGGCTGCTGGTCACAAGTACACTCACTGTTAAGATGGATTTTAAAACAAGAGAAGTAACAGCTTCAAAGTTATTTCCAGTAACGTCACAGAGCATTCCAGATTCACACAAAATTCCCTTTCACCAAATAATGTTAGAGATGCTTTAATTGAATTGTTAGGCACCAATTTACGCTTCTCGCATGTGAGAGATGCATGTGAGTGTCATCTTCACAGTACAGTCAGTGCAAATTCAGCCTCCAGTCCCAGTCACTTGGTTTCAGCATCATAGATGAAATCCTCAGGGAGGCTTTGGATTGGGATGCTACGGAACTGCTCATCAAAAAAGCGCAGCGTCCACAGTTTCTCCAACTCGTATGTTTCTCTGGTCTCTGGTAGCATGAAGTGTACCACCATAGAGCCTGCAAAAGGTGTGGACAGTATGAGAGACAAAACTCAGTCTGAGTTTTATGATAACTGAGGTTTATGATTGTTTTGGTCATATTTACCAAAGTCGATGCACATCCAGTCCTCAGCATCTTTGCCCTCTATGTGCACATGTGGGTCAAAGTCTCTCTTCATAAACTTGTACTGAGAGTAAGAACATTTGTAATGGTCATGATAGGACACACTTAATTTACCAAACTAGACCTTGAACTTATTTCAGTCTGTGAATTTCAACCATGTACGTGTTTTCGGTTACCACTTTGATGGCGTAGAGAGCCATGGCCCTCAGGTGCCTGGTTGATGAGCCGCTGACTATGATGAAGAACTCTGTGTATTTGAGCTCCATTGGTACTTTAATCACACAGATGTCCTCAGCATTTTCCTGCCGGAGGAGTGACACCAGCACGTCCAGGTTAAAAACGAGTGGACCTGCTGGACAGTGGAAATACAGTCAGAAATGAACTGATTTTCTATTAATGCAGAATTTATACAGAAATTCAGTTTGTACAGGTCAAAATGTTTATAGTACTAGTTAAAGTTAATTAAAAAAATTTTAATTGTGTGTTCTTAAAAGCAAAAGTAAAAATTCTCAACACATTAAATATTCCTTCAAAGATTTTTACATGAGAATTTGCATTCTATTTTGAGAATTTGGAATCTTCACTACTTAAATGAGAATTTTTTATTTATTTTTTTTACTGAAAACTACATTACAATTACCTTTGTGAATTACATCTTAATTCATACTTGTAAAAATTGTTTTTCCCTTTTTGAGAGAAGGAATAACTTCTATTTATTTAAACTGAGTTTCTGAAATCATGAGCTTCACTCATATACTCCTATTTTGACCCACATGTGCACATAGAGGACAAAGACACTGAGGACTGGACGTGCAGTCATAATCTCATAGTTATAACGAGTTTTGTCTCATAGTGTCCACACCTCTTGCAGGCTCTATGGTGGTACACTTCATGCTGCCAGAGAAACATACGAGTTGGAATAACTGGACGCCGCGCTCTTTCGATGAGCAGTTCTGACTGGTACTTGCTTGGTTAATGTCCTCAGATTCAATGAGTATGGAACTCTCTCCCACAGAATCTTTTAAATGCTGTTTCCTTCAAAACGCAGCTAAAAATGTATCTTCTCTCTCTGTGTTATGCGTCTTGGTCCTGCTTTCTATTTGTTCCTGTAATTTGGACTCTGTTTTGTCTACTACTGTCTGTCGTGAGTTGTTTCTTGTTTGAGAAAGGCACTATATAAATAAAACATATAATAACCAACAATATTAATAATAATAATGTAAAGTGGCCCTTAGAGTAACGTGTGAACACATCACAGTGGAGCATACAGTGTGAACAGTTTGAAGGTCTTCCTCTGTATTTAACCCATTCACCCAGTGAAGCAGCGGGTAGCGGCGTATGGGGACGGTGCCTTGCTCAAGGGTACCTCAGTGGCAGTCCTGGGATTCGAACTCATAAACATCTGGTTGTAGGGGCAACTCCCTGACCACCATCTGCCCCATTATTATTATTATTACTGTTATTACAATAAGAGCTAGGAGTCTTGTCATAAGAAACAACACTGAGAATGAAGGAGAAGAGTAAAGAGCAGGACTGGTCCTCACCCTTCTGCTGCTGCTGTTCAGGTGGAGCTGTCTGTGCGGTGCTGTGAGTTTCTCCATCTGTGTGCTCTCTTGGGCTGGTGTGTGTGTCCGAGTGCAGCCCCTGGAAGCCCCTCAGCTCTGTCCTATTGAGATGTGTAGGTCTGATCTCTGTCCTGTCCAGGTGTGTGAAGGCTGAGAGTCCGGACAGACTCCGGACTCTCTGATGAATAGGTCTGACTGTGCTGACCGCTCCTCTACACAGTTTAAACAGCACACAGCCTGAGCGCCGCACAGAGTTCATTATTTCATCTACTGACACGGTTTAAGAGTTTAATGCCCTCTAAAACTCTCCAAAACAAACCTCAAACCCTCACAAGGTAACACACGCGGGTTCTTCTGTTAAAGTCAGACAGACAAACTCCTGCCTCTCTCTCTCCCCCAGCGGCCCGGAATGGAATCACTAAGGAGGAGACGTGTTCAAGATTTTAAAATAATAATAATAACAATAATAATGATAATAATAATAATAAAAACAAACGACTACTACCACTACTACTACTAATAAACTACTACTACTATTATTAATAAAAATAAAAAATGCTACTGCCACTGCTACTACTACTACTACTACTAATAATAATAATTATTATTATTATAATAAACTATTACTATTACTACTACAATAATAATAATAATATACAGTGGACTAGTTGAGGCTGTTGAGGCATCTCAGATATGACAAATTTGCTCTCAAAGTTAAGGATGTCCTCAAAACTGGAGGGAGGTGATAATATAGTAGTAATAAATAATAATAATAAATAATACAATAATAATGTTAATAACGAAAATAATAGTAAAATACTAATAATACAAAAATACTACAACAGTGGACTAGTGGACTAGTGATCGTTTTGCAGAGAGAGCAGAATGAAGCCAATCTGGTGACCGTGATGAGCTGTAAAATTAGTCTGAGACTAACGGAGACTGTTGAGGAATCTCAAATGTTAGACATGAAAATAAAGCTGTCCTCAAAACTAGAGGAAGTTACAAACATGCTTAAATGTGACCAAACTTCAGTAATAGCTCCCAAGATTATTAAAATCATGGAGAAAGCAGAGAGCGGAGCTCATCATGAAAACTCCAAAGAAGGTTGAGAAGACCTTAGACCAGGGATGCGCAGCTCCGGTCCTGCAGGGTCAGTTAAGTAGTTTAAGCAGTTTCTCTTCTCAAACTCACTCACTAAACCTGGAAATTAACAGGTGAGCTGAAGCAGGAGTATTTGAGCAAGGAAATCAAGAAACTGCGCAGGACACCAGCCCTCCAGGACCGGAGCTGGGCTCTCCTTACTGAGAACTCCATGCGGGAAAAACTAATGAGATGGAAAATACACTAATGAGCTAATGAGCTGACTGCGCTCACCTTGTACCTGCAGTCATCGTCCATTTTATCACACACACACAAACGTCACTGCTGTACTGAGAACTGCCATCCAAACACCTGCTCACTCTGTAAACTGACGGACTTCAATTTGTATTTTAAACTATAAAGTGCGGGTTTACAGTCAGTGGAATAAAATGGACCGTGAGAGTAGATACAAGTGTATGATCAAAGCAAGAATAAGCACAATTTAGATTTTATAGCCCAAGCGAGAAGAAAGAGAGTGGTTAGATCATTAAAGATAATTTTTCTCAACTGACGGACAAAAACTAGGAAAAAATAGTGGTTGATCCTGACACGGTCCTCGCAGTGGAGGTAAAACGACTTCCAACAAAAAGGAAGGAAAGGGCCGAAGCACAGCTGTGGTCAAAAGTTTACATACACTCATTACAAACATGTTTTTCACGGCAGTTCTGGGCAGCTAATGATTTCTACACCTGTTTTTTTCTGTGGCAGAATGATTATACAGTATATAACATTACAGAAATAAAAACTAATTTGGTGTACAAATTATTACACAGTCAAAAATAAACATACAGCACTGCTTAATGTCCCTTAGCACAGTTCACCTCGATCAGAAGCTTCTGCACGAAATCTGGATATACAAACACACTTCTTGGCAGAATTGAGAGAGTTCAGTAATATCTGTTGGGCACCTATCCAGGGGTCCCTGTGTCGGTTTCTTTCTTATATGTTGCATAATCATCCTGCCACAGAAAAAGATCAGGTGCAGAGATTTTTTGCAGTCATGACAAACATGTTTGTGATGTGAAACAAGAAAAGGAATTTCAATTATTTCCTTTTATAACACATAAGGGACATTCAACAATTTTCTGCACTTCTGAACTCTATTTATTAAGAATTTCAGAAACAAATTTCAAATTTCTTTTTTTATAACATATGAGAGCCATTTAAAAAGTTTTCGCACTTTTTAAACTCTATGTATTAAGAATTTCAGAAACAAATCTTATATTAAACTGCATGGGCAGCCGGCTTGCCAGACAGAACAGGTTACATGATGCTCTCAGACATGCCCAATTACTATTCTTCCAGTGAAAATATAAAAGTGAGGAAACTTTTTGAATCTCAAACGTATAAGTTAATTCGTATCTTAAAACAAAATGAGCTATGGTATCAAGTTTAAATCTTTAGTAAACAGAAATTAAAACGTAGAGAAATAAATATTTATAAACAACCTGTAATTAATCAAACTGTTAAAATTACCATTCTAATAGATGCATCTTCTTATGTGTCTACAAACCCATACAATAAAATAATCTGGCATCAAGCTGACTTAAAATAGTAGAGTGGAATCTTTATACATGCAATTAAAGCATCAGCTGCCACAAACACAGGATAGTGGCTTATCATTTACAAATGAAATATAATAGCATCCACATCTAAATTATATTCTTATTCTGATCAACATGTCTAATATGGGCGTGAGCATTGCACTCTGTAACCTCAGTACAAAGCCTGAAATTCAAAGGCACACACGTCCTCATTTTGTGCACGTAACTGCAAATTTTGTTGCATTTTTATATAACTTATTACCAAAATGTCCCCTCATGGTAGACAAATACCACATTAGACTTATTTTTCACTTAGATATGTCCACAATAGATCTTTTATTGCTTTGAAATCCTTCTCTTTTTATAACTGAAAGATACATTTCTAAGAGAGGTACATTTCTAAACCTATAAATGGGATAAGGTTTAACAACCTTAAGCTGAACACAATTTTGCACCATAAAGCTTGAGGGCACTTTCGAGTACTGGCTCTTTCATGGACACTCCTTATACAAAGTTTCCAGCAGACCATGCATTTGTCTCATGTCTCTAATCAAGTGATATCAGAATAGAGCATCCAGAGTGAATCAGTGTACAGCAGTTCCAGAAACGAGGGCTGAGGTTTGTTGGGTTGCAGTGTTGGATCCTGTTGGATTGTGCATCTCTGTGTTAATTTAGTTTCAAGCTGATGCAGGTCTAAAGAACTGGGGTTGTTGCATAGATCCAAGTGCATAAGAGCTCATGCAGAGGTTTAGGAAGGTCAGATATATTTATTGGCCAAATTCTTTATATCATTCTGAGAAAACTCATCACTGTCCACCGAACACAGATTTTCAAACAGCTGTGTCATCTGCCTCCTCTCATCCGCGTCCAGCAGCATCAGAACCACCTGCACATACACGTGCACACACGATCACTCACATAAGCACAACATGTCAGACCTAAATTAGCTTACATAGTACCAACCTGTATTATACTGTAGCTATTTGGAAAGATAACACCACAGTAATGAACAGAATAAATCAATGCTAGACATGAAAAAAATTCCATGCCAAATCATATTCATAACAGCGGTCTTGGAAGACTTTCAGGTCATGGAGAAATGCAGTTAGTCATTCAAAGTTCAGTGCACTATGTTGATTTGCTTTTGGCATTAAGTCAGAATTTTATTTAAATCCTAGCTAATTGTTTTTTAGTAGACAGATCGGCTGACTCAGTGATTTTACTACAAATCACTGAAGAAAAGTACTGTCCGTTGTGCCATAAACCACTCAATGCCATGCCTTACAATGGTTTTGAAACTGTAAAGGATGGATCTGATGGATACGGGTATATTCTAGGTACAGCCAATCAAATTTTAGAACTTACTTTACAATCCACATTTCTTCACTGTTTTTGGCAACAAGCAAAAGAGCATGTTTCTTACCGAGAACCTTTCTGTGGTATAAAGATGGTTGAGAAGCTGATAAACCAAGCCTGGCTCAGACGTCAGCAGATGTGTGTCCAGTGCCTGCATGATAAAGCTGAGAGTTTGTGCATCCAGCTGAGTGCTTAAATACTGAGGAAGACTGGCCGGTGGCACACTACGAAGGAGCTGAGCGCCAGCCACTGTGTCGTCATGAGAACGGGCTGCGTTCAGCGCCTGGCCAAACTCATATGCATTCGAGGGCTGCAGATTGATGCTATGACCAGCACTCTTATGCTCTCCATCTGAGCCACTCACTGCAGCTTCGTCCTCCTCATCTTCCTCCTCCACCTGCACAGTGTTAGAAACATTGGAACATAAGACTGACCATATACAGTATACACTGTGTCTGAAATATAAGAAATGTTTCATGTAATATGTAGGTTTTTAGTGATCTGCTATGCTATCAGTGTAACCTGTCCAGGGTGTTTCTCCACCTTTCATCCTATAAACACATTGACAGGCTCCAGCAACTCCCACAACTCTGTTTTATCTGTGGTTTATAAAATGAATGAATCTCTGTTGCCTAACAACACATTGATGTAGTACCACAAGATGCCCCTCATGTTAAAAAGCGTACAATAGTTGCCTCCGTACTTTACACATATTCACTAATATACTTTATATTAGCTGGAAATTTTCGGGTTAGCTGGAAAGCGTGAGATTTGCATGTGTAGAGTCTCCTGGCTAATGTGTGAGGCTTGAGGGGTACAAAATATTTTATATCGTTTTTATGACATGTGGACAATCTGACAGATTGCAGTACATAACAGGACAAAGTTTTGCATCATGAAAATGAAAGAAATGGAACTGAGTGAAGGCAGCACTGTGATGTGTCCAAGAATGAGGAAACCACTGAAGGCTAACAGCCAATTAATTGATTACCAGCAGAGTAATCAATTAAATAAGTAATAGCTGTGTAGAACTGCAAAGCTGAGTAGTGCTTGTGTATTTTTTCTGCAGTGTAAGTGGGTTTGTGTTTGTTCTGCAGACTGTATGTGTGTGTGTTTGTGTGTGTGTGTGTGCCTGTTCTGCCGTGCGGATGCTGTTCACCCACCTCAGTGATTATGATTCTCCTCCGTGGCTGGCTGGGTGATCCTGTGGCTTGCTGCTGCTTAAGCAGAGCAGTCACCTCTGCCAGCTCCCGCTCAGCCTCCTGTATACTCGCATCCAAACGTAGCACCTCCTGCAAATCTGAACTACATGCCACATAATCCTACACACACACACAAACACACACACAACAAATCTCATGTAAACAAGAATTTTGTGTGGCATCACCGGACACATCTGTTGTCCTATGGGGTCAAACTCCAGTCTGCTGTGTTTAGGACAACGGTGTTACTACCCACAACATAACTGGTGTTTTTCCACACACGATTGAAACAGTTTCCTAGCATACATTCCTGTTCTGGCAATGCAATTTATTATGAAAGAAACCCAAAGTGCTTTCTGGTTACTAGTGGTGGGAAGGTAGATTGCTGATGTCTTTGTAGATTTTGCAGATTTTGCAGGTTCAGATAGCCAAGTCAAGTGTCTGGTCTGCAAGTGGCATAGCAATTCAGAAGGCTTAACAATTCCGCACAAATTACACACTGAAGAAGCACAAATGCTTCATTATTAATGAACAAGATCATCTCAAAAGTAAGTTCATACTGGCATACAGGTGAAGTCATTTAGCATAGCTTTGAATGAGAACCAGTGTTTCTGGTTCAGTTGAACTACAGCGTAACATACACTTCCCTGGAGCAGGTTAGCTAGGGTACTGAACCAGCATCATTACTTTTTTAAGATTCAGTTGAACCTAATCTTTGCTTTTCTCCTCAGTATCCTGCTTTATGGTACAACCATGAGGCCTGCAGTTTTAGGGTAAGTGAAGGGAGGGAATGGTGAATCCGAATCTGCTGAATAAGTGGTAGACTTAGAGGTACCAGTGGTAACATCCTCTTACCTTCAAGCCTTTATTAGCCAGTGCGCGTCTGTAGAACGCCTTCTTATTGGTGGGCTCAAGCTTTAGGGCGGAGTCACAATCTTGCTTGGCTTCAGCAAAGCACTCCAGTTTAATATAGCAGAGTGCTCTGAGACAGAGAGAGAAGAGTTATATACCTTACAGCACAGTCTAATTTCTCCTCAAGCAAATAAGTGAGCATACAGCCTCTGAGTACATACAAAACATGGCTAGGCTGTGCTACTGTATGTATTAAGTATAAACATATAAATATATCAATTTGTTGTGATGACAGAAAACATTGTATTCTGCTGAAGATGCAATGATGTCAAATACAAATGAACAGTGCTTTCTGGAGGGAATCCCAAAAGATGCAATGAGATAGTCGTATGGTACCTGTTGGTGTGGATTGTACATTCGTCTGTTTTGAGTTCAAGGCATTCACTGTATTTCACAACTGCCTCATGGTACTGGCCTTTCTTCACTAACTCGTTTCCTTCTGTCTTTAGGGAAGTGAAACGTGCCTCTGTAGTCCTAGCTGAAAGAAACCATACTCACAATTAGAGAAGTGTTACAGCAGAACAGCACACAAGCCTAAGGCAATACATGGAAATTAGCAGCAAAAACAGTTTTGAATTCATTGTTTTTGTAATGAAAACCAATTCATTTACCTATTTACAGTTGGCAAAAAAATATTTAGTCAGTCACCAATTGTGAAAGTTCTCCCCCTTAAAAAGATGAGAGAGGCCTGTAATTTTCATCATAGGTAAACCTCAACTATGACAGACAAAATGAGAAAAGAAAATCCAGAAAATCACATTGTCTGATTTTTAAAGAATTTATTTGCAAATTATGGTGGAAAATAAGTATTTGGT
>JBBJLS010000006.1:20097635-20123214 GCA_037577275.1 Bryconaethiops microstoma
ATACAGCATATGTACCTGGCTATATATTTATATATGGTAAATAGTGATTTTATGTCACATAAAATAGTGATTTTATGCATGAAGCATGGAGAGGGAGAGGCATATACAGCATATGTACCTGGCTATATATTTATATATGGTAAATAGTGATTTTATGTCACATAAAATAGTGATTTTATGTATGTTCCTTGTGAAAGCACCTGTGTGTGTGTGTGTGTGTCTATACATATATATATATATATATAAAGGTTTTCAAAGATGCAGTGGCTGGGTTCAGGAAAGACAATAAATATACTACTAATGTGTGAAAGTCCTAGCTAGAAGGGGGAAACAAACTTGCCTAAGTTGACTCTCCACAGTTTTCTAGTTTGTGATTGGGCATTTGGACAAAAGCCTACATATTTGCGGGAAAATACCTGTGCAATATAGAATGTGTGCCTATGTTTAATTTTATAATAGCCATAAAGTATAAGTATTTAAATGTCCAGACATTCAAAAAGTTTGACAAACACAGTCTGTGGTACGTATATATACCTACCAGCCTCCTGTGCATCCTTCTCTTTGTGTGTATGAGCAGAGGGTGAAGGCTCTGAACTGTATTGTCTGGCAGACAGAGGAACCACTGGGATTTCTGGCAACTTCTGTCTCCAGTCAGGACCATCCTGCTCTATCAGCAACCTTGTGATCCTTCATGTTATACACACAGAAGTGCAACACAAACTGTATCATCCTGTTATGTGATCATCAAACATATGCTCCCTGTCTAGACTCTTGTAGAGAGTACTCTATCACAGATTAATGCACTTATTTGAGCCAATGAGCCTACCTATATTATATTATACAAGCAAGTCTGCATCTTGTTTATATAGATTTTCTGACTCATGTGGAAATAACTGATGTATTGTAATTAACGCTTGTAATAAATGCATGGAAAAAGGGAAACTGCAGGAAAGGGTTCCAACCTAGAATGTTTGCATGTAACACACTATGTCAGGTTATTTTTGATAGTGACAGAGCCTTTCTTTCAATAGTGTTGTGGTCAGCAGCTCTGAATGATGTGTGCAGGCTATGTTGTGGTGAGTATATAGTGTGTGAATGTGTGTATAGGGAGGTGCTGAAGGGAGCAGATACCTGTTGATGCTGTCATGGGCAGCCTGGACCCTGTTGTCAATCTGCAGTGCTGTTTTGTAGTCTACATAGGCCTTGTGGTAACGCTCCAGAGACTCATACGCCATCGCTCTGCGGAGCAGTGGCTTCAAAGAAAATGGCTGCAGTTCCAGTGCTCTGAAAACAACAACCACACCACAGAAGCAAGCTTTTATCCAACACTGCATGTGAGTGAGTTTGTTTCCATTTTTATAGATAATAGTATGTCACCAGTATCAGAAACCACATAAGCAATTCATTTAACATTATTTAACATGACAGGGTTAGAAGTACATCTGGGCATGGTGTTTCCATAATGCTAATGGACGGCTATAGGTTTCTATTAACTCCTAGCTGTACTATATGTCCAAAAGTATTCAGACCTTTAATTAGCACATTAAGGTATACTGACTGCCTCACAGAAAGGTTCCAGTATCTAGAGTACAACCTCCCTAAAGCAAGGGGGTGCTAATATATTTCTCTACAAACCTTTGGAGATGACGTGTTGTTTCTCAGATTTAGACTACATTTCACTGTCAGTTGGTGAATTATCATTGTAAATCCTTTTTGTAGGCTGGAGTTTAAAGAGGGCTATGTGTGGTTAATTTTGTTCAGTTCAGAGTAATTTGAGGCTGATGATTAGGGATAGGGTTTAGAGTTAGGTTTCAACATTTAGAGTAGTTAGAATAGCTTAGTGCAGCATGGGTTGAGTGGTCACCTGCTGCAGTCAACTATACAGTCAGAGCTGTTGCCATCTTTCAGGTAGCAGGCTGCTCTGTTTGAGTAGAGTATACACAGATCCTCAGGACTGTCAATGCCTAGTGAGAAAAAAAGAAAAGACTTCAAATCTATAAATTCCATGTGCACTGTGTACAAATGTCTCTAGTTCTTCTTTAGCACAACTGTTTTGAGAACAACTTCTGAAGTGCAGCATCACTAAAAATCTGACTTCCACATTTGTCTTGATAAAGCAATTTACCATTATAATCCTGTGAATCCTGAATTATTCCGATTGTTCTGGGAAACTGAGCAAGTAATAGCTTTTAAAATGTAGGGTAAAATTCTTCCAACCTTAACTACAAATGTCGACATGTATTTGTGGTTTTTCATGTCTCTAAAGAAGAGCTTTTCATCTCTGGACCTTGAATCCAGTTCAGTTCAGGTCCATGATTAGTTTATTAAATTTTTTATATAATTAGCCATCTATTGTCATACCTAGCACTAATTACAAAATCCAAGACCGGAAACTGGATTCAAGAAATCTGGAATAGAGTGATATCTCCTATAAGCAATCAGTATGGAAGCTGAATGTTGCTTTCAGCTGAGTGGTCATACAGTAAATCTTGGCAATGCAGTGAAACCAGTTTATCTACATTAGTCAACAAACTGCTCTGTCTCTCCCGCTTTAGTCTTGCAGCCATTCCGTTGTAGTTCCAGCAAGAGCAAGGCTCTCACTATAACAATACTAAGCATATAATTTATAGTTGCACTTTCAGAGCTCTGCAAGAGAACCAGATCTGATTTCATACAGAGTGGGCACAAGTCACATGACCACAGAGCAGTGCTTTGCCAAGCAGCTTTCAGCCAACACACACTCAGAGTCAGATTAGAGACAAACCACTCACACCCCCACACAGAGTCAGATTAGAGATGAAACACGCACACACATGCTCAGAGCCTGACTAAAGACAAACTACATACACAATCTTAGCAGTAGGCATGAAGGAAACTTGCATGCCCATGGGTTTGAATGAATAATGTAAGAATGTGTCAATGAATGAATGAATCGGGGGTTCTTCAAGAGTAAAACAGGCAATTATAAAATTCTCCTGTACATTTTGAAGTGAGAAGAGAAGTAAGAGGCTCTGAGGCAAGTAACAGCAGATCCAAGGGTGGATAGATTGGGATGGGTGTGCATGTACCTGCTTCCGTGAACCCAGTAATAGCCTGTGTGTACTTCTCCAGAGCGTCTCCAAACTGTCCATTTTTAAAAAACTGGTTTCCTTCATTTTTTAGCTGGGCTAGTGGTGGGGTCAGTGCTCCAGACGTGAAGTTTAAGTCTGTCCTCTTCTCCACTGAACTGTCTGGCCTGCCATTGCCCAGTTGTGCTGTGCTGTTGTTGCCATTGGCCAGGTTCTTCCTACTCTCTGCGGCTGCCGTCCCTCCCTCTGCCTTCACCTTGTATTTATCAGCGGATCCCCTTCTAGCCCCCCCATCGTGAGGCTTCTTCTGCGCATTGCCCATTCCTCCTCCGACTGCAGTCTGCCTGTCTTCTCCCGCACTCTTACCACTGTCTGGGAGAGAGAGAGAGAGAGAGAGCGAGAGAGAGAGAGAGAGAGAGAGAGAGAGAGAGAGCGCTTGAGGGAAGTGTAAGGGGGTGGGGGTAGGGTGGAGAGGAGTGACTGCAGCAATTACATCACAACAGGAAGGGGTGGGGACACTGAAGCTTTTTGCAGAGAGTTCCAGGAAAGCTTTCAGTCAGGAAAAATCACATGGGGTGATTTAAACTCTGCAGACTTTCACCTGTAGGTGCAGATTCCAACTCTACCTCTCTTTAGTACTATTTTTAGATTTTTTAAATACTTTGATTTTAAGTAATAAGAGACATATATTAACCAAAGGTTAAAACATTATAAAAAAGAAAGACATACTAGACTTAAAGCTTGCTATGCTGTTGTATTTACTGTACTTTTCTATGTAATTGAATAGCAGAATAGCCATTTTTCCTGGCTTTTATATTATCATGATAATTTGAAGACTAAATTTGTTTTAAAAATCTGCAAGCACATGGTAGGTTGAAGTTTTTTCATATACAAACAAGTATCCACAGGAACATATGGACTGTTTTAATAGTGTATAGTCACAAGGCACATGCAGTGTGTGATCAAGGTCAGCTACATTTAAGTAAAATCCAGCAAACCTATGCAAGAATTTGAAAGACCTTCATGGACCAGTTGAATGCTTTTTCAAAAGAATAAAGCCATCATCACTAGAGATTACAGAAACAGAGTCCAATCGTCCCTTACTTTGCTTTAACTGTAACTGCAACTACACACTACAAATACAAATTTGACTTTTTTACATTTCTGCATAATTCAGCCACTGAAATGTAAACAAAGTAATTCAGACTGGTTTGATGTAATGGTTCTTGTAGAGAAATTTATAGAACAAGATTTCTTTACAGTGATTGTGAACCAGGGTTCACAATGTCTGCAATGCAAATGTAGCCATTTGTTATCCAAAACAACCAATGAACCTACATGGGTCATATGTAATGATAATATAATGGTAAAATAATGGTAAATCAGAACAAACAAGTTTTCTTATGTTGCCTTATAGCATCCAGAATGTATCTTTCCACCATAGTGGCTTTTCAAAAATATGTTTTAGATGTATGTGTCTCAATCTCATGTAAAACAAAACTACTCAACTACCAATGGCATCACTGATTTACCCTTGAGCAAGATACCATCCCCACACACTGTTCTGTTGTTGGATGCCCACTGCTTCAGTCAGGTGAATGGGTTAAATGCAGAGCACACAAGCCATTTCCTTTGGGATAAATATAGTAAATAATACAATGTAAAAACATTGATGGAATTCCTATTTTCATTCTGCCCAAGACCTGCTAATCCACACTGAACTCACTGGTCCTCCAGCAACGTTTATGCAAAAGCTGTTACAGCACGCACGCACACACACACACACACACACACACACACACACACACACGACCATCACATCCCCTGAATGACCCTCTCCTACTGAATTTATTAAAATATACCCCTCTTTTAATCCAAAATACTTTAAATTGCCTACAAACAACCATAAAGTTTTGGATAAAGTATGCTTGGGCTGTATAGGAAGAAATTTGGTGTTGATTATCAGTATTACAGTGTTACTTACCAGATGGCATTTCTACCTTGTCTTCATCACCATCATCCTCACTGTCTTCTATTTCCTGAATGAGAAGCTTCTTGCCTTTACTCGGTTTTTCCTGCATATCTCCACTCATTTTCTTCCTAATTTCTTCCAGCAGTTTCTGTAAACCAGTCAGACATTTTGTCAGAACATAAACAATTGACACAAAAGTCTAACTGGCCAGTTTTGTTATTTGGGTAATGAAGAATGTCTGTCCACTGTGTCATCAGAAGCTTTCTATGTATACTTCCCCTGATAAACAAACAATAACCACTGACAAACAGTAACATGAGAGGAATCATACCTGTGCAGTCACATTGTGTGGCTCCAAGCAAAGAACAGCGTTGATGTCCTCATGGGCCACCTGCAGGTTTCCTAGCTGCTTGTGTACAGTGGCACGACGCAGCAAAGCTTTAGAACAAACCAGTTAACACACAGATACATTCAGGGCACTGGTTTAGTATATAACTGTATAACAGCTATGGAAAGGACTTCAAGCGCAAGACAAAACTGATAACTGTTGAGTTATTCTTTAAATAAATAATAAGGCAATTGGATGAGAGGATTGCAAATCCAAGTTTGATTCTCAAATACTTCAGATCTGTGGCTGGAAGAAAAACGAAATGACAACTAGACATGCTCTTATTGTATAAAAAAGAAAACTTAGTCCCTTTCTTCTTATGGAATCAACACAATCAGGGCAGGTATAGGTGCAATATACACCACAAAAACAGTACACTAAGCATTTTGTCTTTCAAAGAAAAAGTCTAAAAAAAATTATTTTAGCAAAAGATAAGAACAGACCTAGTATCACAATACTAACATTCCAAAATCAGTTTTACACCCCTGCTTGTGGAATTGAATGGTTTCACCATGCATGTTATCAGACCTACTGCAGTGTGTAAAAAGCACTTTGAAAAGATCTGATGCAGCAGAACACTCTCCCTTTTGACTAGCAGAAAAGCCCCCTGATATACTTTACAATAAGCTTTGGGATCTCTGGTCTTGTAGGCCCATATTCCTGCTCAGGCACATCTGATTGAAATCAGTTAAGCACCAGGTTTAGCTGGTGTGTTCATGCCTGGAAAACACCAAACTATGCTGCACCATGGCTCTTATTTCCTCAATTCTGTTCTACATTACATGTATGTGAAATAACAACAGAAATTTAACTGATGTTAACTTGATACGTTTCCCTAGTGTCAGAGTTTAGGTTGCATAAGGAGAAAAGAAATGCCTCTTCGGTAAATCTAACAGCAGCACTAAAATGCGGTGCTATCCCTTATCCTACTCTTGGCTTTTAGATATTAGATCACACTGGTACCTTTGGCATTGTGTGGCTCCAGTTGTAGCACCCGCTCGCAGTCACTCAGCGCGTTGTGCCAGTGCTGCAGTTTGATGTTTGCCTGTGCCCGATTATTATAGGCTGCGGCTGTCGGCATGATGTACAAACTCCTGCAGGCACACCACAACAGTAACTCTCCAGTTAACACCCAATCAACTACACAACTGAAGGAATACAGCAAAATACCAAGAACAAAGAGGAAAACAGAGGCGAGAAAACCCTGATAGGCCTATGCCTAAAGCTCACCTGGTGTAGTAAGCCACAGCCTCCTCATATTCACCGACTCTGAAAGCCTCATTGCCTTTGTCTTTCTCACGGGCTGCCAAAACAACTTTCTCCTGACCTGTGAGAGCTAAGGTATGTAGACAAAGCATGACATGGTAAGTATATAAAGGAATACATATTTAAATTTATATGGCAAATATGTAGAAATACATACAATTATTTATATAATATAATAAAGAATACACATGATGTTCAACAACAACAAAAAATAACAACACCTGTTGTGTCTATTTCCCTTTGGATTTTTGGAAGACTGCGGTTGATAATGGCAGGAGAGTCATTTTTTGTCACAGTTCCATCAATTTTAGCACATTCTATTTCAACATCAAATCTGCAACAAGACATATACATTAAAAAGTGCAACCCAATGACATGCTTCCAGAAATATACAGATCTTCACATAATAGACATTTCAGACTCACTTGTCCCAGTCTTGATAGGCTCGGGGGAGATGAGACATCTTTACATTTTTTTGGAGTGGATCACGGGCTTCTTCCTGTAGCAATGGCAGATATGATCATTTATAGAGATGCTGACATACAATAAGGGGTTGTTTTTGAAAACATAAAATATATTCTTTTCAGCGTCATTCTTTTATTACCTGAACTGAGCGGTTGGCGCCTCGTACAGGAGGAATGTTTTCATTGCAGAATAAGGGAAGCTGCTTCAGCTCCAGTTCATTTACTTTGATCTTTTCCTCCCATGTCTATAAAAGAAATAATTTCTTGTCATTGTTTTTTAATCATTGTTAATCATGCCTGATGCCTCTGCCTTTTAACTTCTAAGCACAATTACAGCAAGGTATTGCTAACGAAAATGCCTTTAGCTCAAGCACTAACAGACTAATAGACACTTTATAGGTGTAAAATATAACCAAGTTAAGCGATTTCAGCTTTACAAGTGTCTCAGGGATTTCTTCATACCTGTAGTTCATCCGTGATCTGGCCCCACTCATCCTTTGTGAAACTGGCAGGTGAAGCTGGGGATTTGTCTTTCCTTAGGGCACGGCTCCTGGGATCCAGCTTCTCAATATGTTTCTCACAGAATTCAGTTAGGTGGGGGTAAATGCCCTCTTTACCCGACCTGTGAGAAAAGTCAAGTCAAGCCATGTCAAGTCAAGAAAAGCAATAAGGTCATGATGCACAGAAAGCATTTATGCACTATATGGACAAAAGTACATTTACAGCATTTAGCAGTCACTTTTATTCAAAGCAACTTCCATTACCTAAATACAGGGGACAGTCTCCAGTGGTGGTATGCTGAACGTAAAATTTGAACCCATGACCTCTTAGTCCAGAGGCAAGTATCCTACCCAGTATCCTACCCACTGGGCCACCACCACCAGGACCAGTACTGGGACACCTGGCCATTACACCAATAAGGACTTTAATGACATTGCTTTCAAATACATAAACTTTAATATGGAGTTTGCCCCCTCTTGGTAGCTATAACAGCTTCCACTCTTTACAGGAGGCTTTCCACAAGATTTTGGAGTGTTTCTGTGGAAAGCTGTGCCCATTCATTCTGTTCAGGCCTGTTGATCCGTTCAGGGCTCTGTGCTTCCACACTAAACTCATCCAGCCATGTATTAATGGACCTTGCTTTGTGCACTGAGTTACAGTCGTGCTGGAATAGAAATGGTTTCCCCCCCCAAACTGTGTCTACAAAGTTGGAAGCGTGACGTTGTCCAAAATGTCTTGGTATGCTAAATCACTAAGATTGCCCTTCACTGAAAGTACGGAACCTAGCCCAAACCCTGAAAACAAATGTGTCCCAATACTTTTGTCCATAGAGCGTATGAAAATATGGCACAACAAATAGCTTAAGACAGTACCTGAGGATGTCTAGGATCTTCTCCAAATACTGAACTTCTGAACATTTTTCGATGTACCCATAGTCCAAGTGCTCCACTGGGACTGATTGTGTGCTGGAGGAGGCTGGGTATTCGTTCAGGAGAGGCGAGGAAACACACTTCGCACTCATGGCTCAGGACAGTGGAGAGCTGGGGTCAGAACGGTTCTCAAATGCCTGTAACAATTATACACAGAGAAACCCAAGCTCAGTCGACACCAGAAATTTTCACACACACATACACACATAAATCCAAACTAACACACACACACAGTAAACTCAACCCAAACACTCCGCATCTCGAACAGCGTTATAAAAAACTTAAACAGTCTTTCTAACACTCTGGGCAGCGATTTCTCACCTAATTGTTTCACTTCCGTCTACATATGACCACAAAACGTACCTTAGAATTACACTAAAACGTGTTATAAAGAGAACTGCATGAAGATATGCTTTATAAAATGTCTCTCAGTAATCTGTAAGGTAGAAGCTAAGCTAAGCTTTAGGGACGCGTTTCCATAGTAACAGGTGGGCGGAGCTACACACTTGTCTTTACAATTAATTCCACCACTGCGTTCATTGAGAATAGGTAACACTCTTTCAATAAACATGTAAATGTAATGTCATTTAAACTGTAAATAGTGATTTTATGTACATATATTAATGTGTTTCTTGTGGAAGCCCAGTGTTACTTGTAGATAATATAAAATAACCCTGTTTTGACTCAATCAGTACTTCATTAAATTAAATCAGGAGCTGCTGGTGGCATTTTATATATTTACATATATACATTCGGAAAGAAGATGAAACAGCTGCAGGCAGTCAAAAACATAAAAGAAGTGGGAAAACAAAGAAAACCATAGGATTTTTTTTGTGTCTGAGTATTGGAATATTATGATATCCAAACAGAACTATGTTCCTACACTGTGATGTGAATGCAAATGTTTTATGATAATATATAATAAAAGTCTTAACAATAAGCCCTTAAATAAGATGGAAATGCTTTACATGGCGGAACACATCAGTATATATGCTAAAAAGTTTAATCACTGGGTAAAGATAAAATAAATTACGCAAAAACAATCGATATGTTTCTGTAATTAATTCTAAAGATTCACTTAAAAGTTCCTATTACAGCGTTTTTCAAATAATAAATAGATAAGGAAAAAATAAAACAACTTTGTGAATTTACCTATATGTCTCAAAAACTCATTTTTCAGCTTATCAGTATTAATTGGCTTTGTACTGCAAAGCCCTAAAGTGCATGTGCAGGAAGGACGCTCTTAAAGTATGAAAGTGTATTATGACCAAATTTCTTTACGTTTGTTTTTGTTAGATTTTCTGTACTTATTCACTTTACATTGTTTCTATCAAACACGTTGTTGCTGCTGGGTCTTTTATGCAAAATACAGTAAATGTTTTTGTGAACATGTTACATACTTGTTGGAAATAAAAACAAACAAAAATAAACAAAATATATAATGAAATTAAACTAGCTCAAACCCATATAAATACTCACAGACCTCTCATCCCTCCCGACCACCACTCAAACCCTTGCAGCTCCGGGTCAGAGTGCTGGAGTAGGCTATACAAACGACGACGGCAGTGCAATTATACTCTTTGTTTCAGTAAGTAGTTACATTTATAATACTTTTTTATGAGCATCATGATACTTTGCTGATGAAAATGTTGCTAATCCGATGTTTTTTCCCTGCCTAACGTCCATCTTCCGTCCGGTTTACCGATTAATATAAATTAGACTGAGAATTGCGTGCCAGCTTGTTTGGATTGTCTACATTTGGTAGATAAATTAAAGTTACACTAGTTTTTGCCTGAAGTCTTAGAAGCTGTTTTAGGTTTAATGCACACCTTGTTTAGTTATAGATCTCCCGTACCTGTTTAACTGACCCATTAGTCATTTTTGCAACTCACAGTAATCAAACCCTCATACTGCAGGTGTGCGCTGGACTATCTTACGGTGCTTTACTGTAACTGTGGGGTTACTATTTTGTTGGGTTGCTTGTGGGGGTATTTTTTTGTTTTGTTGCTTGTGGGGTTATTTTGTTGGGTTGTTTATTGGTTCTCTGGTGTATTGTGGCCAGGGTTTGGCGCGACTCGAGCCAGTGAGCGCGCGAATGGTAGTCTCGAGTTTTAAAGGCGCAGAATTCGAACGCGCGCGCAGAGCAGCACGCGGCCCGTAACCCTGGAGACAGTAACGGATAATAACGGAACTGTTTAAACTCAAATCCTGCAAACACAACACACCCAGAGATAAAGACTAAACCTGCTGAAAACACTGTCAGAGCTGCAGAAAATACTCAAGAGACTAACGGAGCTACTGAAAATACGCCACGCACGCACGGATAGGGTACTTATTTATCGCTCTGCTGCACACATTCTGATTTAAATCTGATTTAAATGATCTGAAATAGTTTTAGCTTGAATTTGATTAGGTAGACCTTTTAAAGTGAGCTTTTCATAAACTTAAATCTTAAAGTTAAAAACGTTTTCAACGTGAGCATGGAGTTTTGTCTGTTTTCCTTTTTTAAGAATTTGCGTCTGTGAAGGAAGGGAGGTGTGTTTTAAACGTTAGTTTTTGTGCTTTAATCCCACAACAGGTGAACCTGCCTGGCGTTCAGGGAGCCTGAAACATGGAGATTACTGGACGGTTAAAGCACTTGCATCTTCCCAAGTCCCACTGCTCCAGCACTCACACAGATTTGCAGACCCCCAAGGGTGAGAGGGCTAAGAGTGGAAATGTAGCTCTACACAATCCAAAGAGCAGCTTGGGACATGGAAGCAGCAGCCAGGAGTCCGTCATCTTGAACAGTATTCTTGACACCCCAAAGGAAAACCATGAGCTAATCTCTTTTAATTTGCAAAGATGGGAGAAACCAAGGGATTTGGAAAAACGCCTTAAGAAAGAACACAGGCTACTAACAAATTGGTGTGAAACTCCCAAACTACCCAGAAACAATGCTTCACTACGCAGACGTCTCCTCATGTCCAAATCAGCCACAGATGAAAAGAGTGGCAGCTCTAAAACACCAGGTTGCAGGGAGTGTAGCACGCAAGCATTTGTGAGCAGCATGAGCATTGACTCTCCAGACATGAGTCCGACAGGGCGTCTGTCTTACAGCACTTTAAAGAATGAGGCCATGGTTTTATCCTGTAGAAAACGGCGGCTCTTGTTCTCTCAAGCAATAACATCAACTCTTGAAGGTAGAAAAGGTGAAGGGACCAGTCCTGTGCTGCAGGATGGACGTTCTCTCTCAGAACCTGATCTTAATGAGAGCATCATATCGGGTCTTGTTCCAGGAATGCCAGAGACGCCTCAAGGTGGTAACTGTGCCCGTTTAGAAAAGGAAAACTTTCAGACCCCCATTAACTGCCTGGCAGCGAATCTTGGCGAGAGTTTAAGTGTTCTAAGCACGCCTTCGAACACCCCAATGTCTAAGCTAGACGGCTCTGCTTTAGAAGATAGTGGCTTCAGCTCTCTAGGTCTAGATAAATCTCAGGACTCTTCCATAGATGAGGGCTCTTTTCAGGATATGGTGCCACCATGGGCATCCAACAGCAAGGAGAAGAGGCGATCGCGATTGGAGCGCCAGCGCAGGTTGTCCACTCTGAGGGAGGGTGGCTCCCAGTCAGAGGAAGAGCCCAGAGGAAAGGAGGTGAAAGCAGAGGTTCTGAAGGTTGACGATGTTTTCCTGGAGGCAACTCCAGTGGGAGCTGCTAGAGTGAAGCTGCAAGACCTGTCCCTCACTCCCGCGCTTCAGATGGTGCATGCCATGAGCCGACACAGTACACGCATTCTGTCCCAACACACCAGCCTGGAAGACCTGCTTCGGATTTCTACCATAGAAGGACCCATAAAAACCACCTTCCCTCTCTCAGGCCTCATTGGCAGAAAGATGGGCCTGGGCCAGCTGGACATCCTTGCTGAGCTCAACAAAAGAGACCTCCGCCATGTTCTAGCCAGCATTCTCAAGCTACTGTCCTCAGAAGACATTTATGTGTGAGTTATTTAAATAGTATATACATAATCAATAAAAATTATGCGTCATGATATGGCCACTAAGACTAATACTCTACGATACTGATGATTTTCATGGTACACAATCAATATTGCCCTGACAAGTAGGAATAGATTATAAATATTAACTATTTAGAATTCCAACAAACAATGTTTTTGGATAAAAGCTTCACACACTGCACTTCAAAGATCATTTTGACCAGGCCTAAAATCAAATTTGTGCTCAAATTATTTTTATGAAAAAATCCACTTATTCCAGTTCTGGTAAGTTATTCTAGTCATGGTTGTGCATTCTGTCTAATAATTGTAGAATACAAGTTTAATAAAATTGTGTGGAAGTTTGCATCCTGTGATGTTGAATGATAAATGTTATCTTTCCAGATGTGGCCAAGTGTCTGATGCTTGGGAAGAAATTGTCTTGCAAGACAAAAAGGCTTGTCACAGGAGGAAGCTGTATGAGAAGGAAATGAAGATTGCATTTGAGGTGAGAGCCTCACCTGTCATGTGATCATTAGCTCAGGTGGTCTTGGATGATGCTAGTGTGTGTGTTCTGTGTCTGACTGTCCTCTGTTTCAGATGGGAAGGGCAGCACGTGTCCCTGATGCTGAGACCAGGCTTAATCTGGCATGTCGATCTGCTCTGAGCAGTGTCCAGGCCCAAGCTAAAACCCCCAGTGCTCACACACACACTCCTGCAGACAGAGAGACATGCACCCCCTTACAGCAGCTGACGCCCCACTCCAGCACCAAACGCCAGGAATTCCTGCAGGTCTGGGAGAAATCGTCTGTGAACACTTCGCTTCCACACTTTTTTGGTTTCAGTAGTTGGAAGGAGAGCAATGTTTGATAGATTGCTGGAAATCATTCTAAACAAATTTTTAACATTAAAATTCTGTCTAGAATTGTCTAGGATTATTTTGTGCTTGATTTACCATTAGTTGTAATTCATATTAAGTATAATTATCACATACATTATGGAAGGTGTGCTAAATTTCACATGCAAGTGATGTTCGCTTGTCTCAGGTGGCAAAAACCCTGTTCAGTGATGAGTGTCTGAAGCATTGTCCGCGCTGCCAGCACCCTGCTCGCTGTCATGCGGTGCGTGGGGAAGGCGTCTGCAGCTGGACCGACTGCCTCTTCCACTTCTGCACTGCCTGTCTGTGCTCCTACCACGGCTCCAGAGACTGTGCTCGTCTGTCTAGTAAACGCAAGACCAGGAAGGATGTTTTGCCTGGCAGTGCCCAGAGCAAGCGCAATGTGAGGAGATTGTGACTTTGTCTGGACCTTGTATTTGTGACTTTTATAATTATGAATTTCTGAGGAGTTTGCTGCTGCTATACAAATGCCTGTATGAACTTGGCTCTCCTCAGTGCAATTTTGTCACTGAGTGTGTGGGATTTTTTGTATATGCCTGTGTGTAAATGTTGTTCTTTTACACTTCTACTGTTTTTACTGACCATTTTAATAAAGCCTTTTTATTACCTTAAACCCTGGGTTTATCAGCACTAGAATGTAGTAACACTGCCATCTTGTGGTAGGGGTGTTTTTGTATTGTAAGAAGGAAAGGTCGTTTTTAAAATCTGTAGAGATCAGCTGATGTATCAGTTCCTATTTTTAGTGTAAGTGTAAAATGTAGCTGCTTAAAAAAAACAAAAACAAACAAATTATACAGTTAAGTATTCTGGTTTATATTCTCAACAACTACAGTACATCTGGCCAATTTTTGCCCCTTAAGTGTGCATTATTCACATATGGATGTGTTCAGAGTGGTCTGATGTGCAGGGGTGCACTACAGAGAAATTGACTGATTTCTAATGGTGGTGATGGGAACCGGGATTTTAATTATCTAAAACTAGGGAACTTTCACGTGAGTTTTTGTAAGTAATCTTGGTAAAACATTGTTTTCTTCTGTGGCCTAGGAGCAACATGTGGGGACAGTAATGTGCTCAAGGGTACCTCAGTGGTGCCACTAGCAGTCATGGGATTTAAATCCACAACCCTCTGATCGCAGGGACAACTCCCTAACCACTAGGCCACCAGCTGCCTCCCTTATTGAACTTACGTTTTTAAGATTGTCATTCACTAGAAGTAAGAGGCCTAGCCTTTTTAAAAAAAAAAAAAAGTGTCCCAATACTTTTGCCCATATAGCGTATTATATTTGTATGAAGCATTATGCCAAACAATTGAAAAATTGTGGGGTGCTGTTTGTAAAATCAGCTTAACAATTTTAGAGGTGTCATTTTTTCACCATTTAGCACAATTTTCTCACATTTAGAGATAAATATGTTCAAATAGTGTTAAATTGTCAATTTTAACTTGCTGTATAAATGTTAAATTTAAATGTTAAATCTAAATGTTAAAGCTTGCGCTCTAAATGTGAAAAATATATCTCGCGCTCTCCGGGGAGGAGAGCTTCGCCACCGGTCACGTTCAATAGTACTGGGAGAGCTGAGGGTCCATGTAAAATTTCATGGCGCTAGGCTTTTCCCCGATTGCCGGAAAGCGATATAGTTTTTTTCTCGTTTACCATAATGGTAAACGAGAAAAAACTGTATCGCTTGCGTGTTTGTGAACCGGCTCAGGTCGGGAAGAGAGAGAGAGAGCGGCCGGTTCAATCTCCTACTCACAGCGAGCTCGCAAGTGGAGTTGAGGGCTTCCCTTGCCCGTGAGCTATGCATTCCGGAAGAACTTGCAAGGTTCTAACATGAATGTATGTTTGTGTACTCTCCTTGCATCTCTCCCTTTCCCTCTGTGCAAATACAGGCATGAACACGAGAGAGTCAGCTTCATTGGAAGTGAGCATCCGAGCATGCCACAAGAAAGTCGTCCGCATTGTAGGATATCCAGGACAGTGCGTGATTGTGCCAAAGTAATGTTTACGTTCCCCGGAGAGAAGGTCCTCCGGCGTTTCTGAAGTATTGTTTTAATTTGTGTGTTTTTTAAAACCTGCTTGGCCTTGAGAACTGTTATATTAAAAGATCCCTCTTGAAATAACAATATGCTGCCTGCTGCTGCGTCCTTTCCCTCAGCCCCGGTGACAGCATTGTTGTGGTAAAAAAAAAAAAGCCTATTTTCATAGTGTAAATCCTAAATATGCTCCCAAACCACTTTAATTTAATTCTAAACTCTTTAATACTTTACCCTTAACGAAAATATAAAGGTAAGCCCGTATTCGTACTGTACAGTTTTCACTGATCTCGTGCAGTGCTAGAACGTAAATACCGATATTACCCCTGTATAGACTGTACAGGGGCAGGGGCGCTTCATGCAGGGGCGTTTTCTTAGGTATGCGCCGCCGTTTTCTTTGGTATAAACAGGTAAATACAATAATAAATACAGTAAATTTGTGTAATTTTTAGTACTAAAAATAAAGTACAATGTCAGGGGCGGACTGGCAATTTATGTGTTCTGGAAAAGAATGGCTGTCCGGTGTACGGGGGCTGCCGGTCTGTCTTTCTCGGCCGCAGACTCTGCCAGCTGGTGAAGAAAGTCCGGGCTGTTTCTAAGTCCCAGTCCGCCCCTGCTCTGAGTACAGCATATTTAACCACCCCAATACGAGCTTTCTTTATGTTCTCCCAGTACAAAAACATTTATACAGTTATTTTTCATATGGGAATGTAACTGAATTTACGCTAATATTCATGTTACAAAATTAGTAAATTATATTTTTCTTAATAATTTAGCACTAAAATGCATGAATTATGTATTGTCACGAAAAAAGAAATGTGGAGGATATCTGCGGTTTCCACAACTTTGCTGGAGCTTTCGCCAACAATTATTAGTTCAGTTCTAAGAAAAAAAGGACTGAATCCGAAACACTTTCATTCAATTTTAAACTCAGCTTAATAGATTACCCTTAACGAAAACGTAAAGGTAAACCAGTATAAGCGCTGGACTGCAGTCTCCCACAATTAATTAATGCCAGCATGTTTTCTTTGGTATGAGCAGGTAAATACAGTAATAATTTAATGTAATTTTTAGTAATAAAAATACAGTACAATGTACAGGTAATCAATAATTTTTGCAGTTCAATAATTTACTGTTCATCAGCTGTGCCTCTTATTCAGGGGCTTCAGGAGGAGTACTGTATTGTAGAGATCCGCCAGTTAAAGCAGACACTGGACAGCAACTAAGCTCAACAGCCTCTTTTAATTTAATTTACAGTAATAAAAATACAGGGCTTTAAGAAGAAGAAAACGAAAACCAAGAGAAACACTGTAGACGCTCCTCGGGGAAATTCTGGTCTGCAGCTGCCACAAATGCAATCAGCAGCAAGAAGGAATAAATAACGTTCTGGGATTGGCTACTTTCAAACCTCCCGCCTCTGAGTATAGCAGTTTTTCACCATCCCAAGATGCACTTTCTTTGTGTTTCTCTGAACAGTACAAAAACATTTATACAGTTATATTTTATATGGAAATGTAAATATTAAAATTTACTTTAATATTTATGTTACAAAATTAGTAAATTATTTCTTAATAATTTAGAACTAAAATTCATGAAGAATTATATATTGCCATGAAGAAAGCAAAAGAAATGTGGAAGATATCTGTGGTTTCCACAAATTTGCTGGAGCTTTCGCCAACAATTATTAGATCTGTTTTAAGAAAAAAAATGACTGAATCCAAAACACTTTCATTTAATTTTAAACATTACCCTTAACCAGAATTAAGGGTAAACCAGGTATGCAGTATATGCAACAGGTAAACCAGTATATGCGCTGGACAGTTTACTGAACTGTCTCCCACATTTAATTCATGCAAGCAAGTTTTTTCTTTGGCATGTGCTGTCGTTTTCTTTGGTATGAGCAGGTAAATACAGTAATAATTTAATGTATTTTTTTTGTAATAAAAATACAGTAAAATGTACGGTAATCACAATAATTTTTACAGTTCAATAATTTACTGTTCATCTTATTCAAACACTCAGATGCTCCAAGGGGGAAATTCTGGTCTGCAGCTGCCACAGATGCAATCAGCAGCAAGGAAAAATAAATAACGATCTCAGATTGGCTACTTTCAAAACTCCCGCTTCTGAGTACAGCGTGTTTCATCATCCCAAGATGCGCTTTCTTCATGTTTCTCTGGACAGTACCAAAACATTTATAGTTTATATGGAAATGTAACTGAATTTACTTTAATATTTATGTTACAAAATTAGTAAATTATATTTTTCTTAATAATTTAGAACTAAAATGTGTAAAAAACATTTTGCCATTTAAAAAGCAAAAACAAGAGAGAAAAAAAGTGCAGAATATTTGCAGTTTTGCATTATTGTGGGGATTTCCGCATACAGTTATAAGTCAGGTTCTCAGAAAAAATCTGCGTAATACTGATTCTGTGACTCCTGATCCATGTAAAACTGGGGGATGACTGTACATGAGAACATTTGCAAATTAAAGTGTCCTCAGTCTGAGTTCCAGGAAGTGGTGGATCCCAGTATCTATTCTGTTAAATATGTACTGCACAGTCTAAAAAGGCCAGTTTGTGTTATGCATCTTCTCAGGTGTGCCTGCAGTTTTCTTCTGTTGCTGAGATACATTTCAAGAACCCCTTATTGTTATTCTCAGCACTCCCAAAACGTTATTCATAAATGATCCGGTCCAAATCAAATACAGACCAGGTGTCAGTAATGTAAACAAAACAATACAGACTGTTATGTCACAATGCTGCCATGATCACAGTGACGCAATTATGCAAATTTCCATGACTAATCACTGAGCACTCAATACTTCATCTTCATCACACATTCCATGTCACAGACAGAAAAACTTGCTGAAACAGGTTGCTCCTGCATCTGATACATGGAGGGCTCTAGGTTCATTTCCTCAAGCTGTTTTTCCACTGCTGGCCCCCTGATTTGATCTTCTAGTGCCGCCTCCCAGAGCTGCTTCATTTCCAGAGCTGCTTCATTGCTCTGATTCTGAATCCACAAAGACTGTCTAAAACTTAGACCAACAGCTCAAAGAATCAGAGACAAATCTCAGTTCAGCACAAAACATGCTGGCAAATTATCCTGTCACACATTTTATATCCAGAAAAGTGAAGATAAGGCCTCGAATTGGTTAAATGAGCTAGCTAGCAGCTTGGCTAACTAACAGTGCCAAACAAGCATTCACGCCGTGATTATATTTTAATAGACCAGAACAAACAGAGACACATGTTTCACTCCATACCTGACCTGTGCGTGCTGAAAATGGGAGGGGGATGCAGCGCGCATTGGAGGGTGTGGTGCTCGTTGGGGAGGAGGGGACGGATATAGGCAGTGATACTGCGCTGAATCCAGAGAGCAGTATCACACAAGGGTTCACATTCTGTTTCAACCCCTCCACGGCAACAGTGACGTGTATTTCATTGACCTGTGCACACCCGAAAAGAGGAGCTCTTAAAGGGTGATATTTTATTAACGGAAAGTTTGTGGTAAAAAGCAAAAAAACACTCAAAACTCAAAGAGACGTTTGAACCTGGAATGTTCATGTTCTCAGTGCAGAGCGTTAAACAGTAGGCCAGACAGTAGGGCTTGAAACAGCCCACATTAAAAGCCCATACAAAGTGGCTGAAAACATGTGAAGCGAAGGGGTATACGCCACGGAGCAGAAACTCATTTCAAACTGCTCTAATGCAAATGGATTGTTTCTTCTAAGAAGCAAAATGACAGTTACAAATTAGATGATAAGAAATAGGCATTAAAGCTTCTATAATATGTCAAAGCACATATCTTTTGTGCAGGACCACAAAAACCAGATGAAAAACCAGTTTAACATTCTGCCTGAGAAAGAGAAGGGATAAGCAGCTAGGAAGTTCTGAGATCTTGCCAAATATGGGCGGATATGGGCTGGTGTGTGGTCTAAGTAACTTAAACAAGACTTCTACTTCTTATAGGTATAACTGAACTGAACTGTGTGTAGAGATAATAATATAATTTAGTTAATAAATTAGTCAAAATAAAAGCAATGAAACTAACATTGTATACTGTAATTGTTTTTTGTGGTCCTGCAGATGCCTGATTAGATTCTGTCCAGAAATCTGGTAGCTTAATCAATGTAAGAAGCTCATGTGCCAATACAGCATTTTTGTGGTTAAATACTTGAAAAGTTGTATGTAATTATAAGTTATATCTGCAGTTTGACCTCCACTTTTAAATATTCTTTTGCAAATACAAATTCAGTTAAAGCACATCTGCACATTTTATTTCTGGTTACATAGTTAAATAACCCAAACAAAAGTAGACTTATACTAATTCCCCCTTAAAAGATGAGGCATTCAGTACAATCTTGGAGATTATATCTAGACTAATGTGTCACGATGAGTGCTGTGTGAGGCTGAACCACAGAACCCACTCATCTATTCACATTGATGGTTTAAGCATTTTATATAATCTTCTCTGTACATTTTCAGAAATGGTGTGATCATCACACCCAAAGAGTTTGGAAAGAACATGAATGGAACAAAATTACAAATATATGATTTCTCATCTACAGTGTCTATCACTGTAAAAAAAGCAAGTGATGCCGGAGGGAGGTAGGAAAATAGGATTATAAGTAATCCTGAAGAGATTATTTTAAAGGCATTCCTCTTTTGTTGGTTCCCTACATCTCTACCTCTCCGCACTGTGATCTGTGTGTCTCCTGGTCCTGGGTGTTTTAGGGCACACAGGACAGACACACAGCAAAATGAGATCACAGCCACTGCCGTCAAGAAGATAAAGAAGAAAAAAGCATCAGAGAAACCTTGTGCAAATCCCTGATATACAGCATATGCAGCTGCAACCAGCCAAACTAGCACAGCCAGTGCAATCCTGTACTTGATTCCTTTATATTTCAAGAATGTTATTGGATGAAGTACTGCCAGATACTGTTCAACACAAATGCAAACATGCATCAGGGGTCTGCCAACACAGCTTAGTCCAAAAACAATATATGTCTCATTCCAAAAGTGGTCACTATCAAGGATCAGCAAATTCAGCATCTGCAAACCACACTGAACACAGTAAATGACGTCGAACAATATGTGATTCAGAATAAACACATGTGTGGGTTTGATTTTCCAGCATGCTCGAAGATGAAACAAGAGGATCCAAGAATAAGTTGGTGTTCCCAGAAAGAAGCAGAGCAGCATTTCAATGCAGGACACAATCATCCCGACATAATGTTCTTTTAAACATATAAACACACGGTAATCAGCTAACATGGAACTGTTATCCATTACAGATGTATTTGCCATTGTGTAGTAATGCTGTAATCTGGAAATAAAAAGCAAATAAGGGTTTTGTAGAACAAGAGATTTCAGGACAAATTTGATATACATTAAGTGTCAGGGTGCTGATGCTATAGGATCATGAGAAGCATGCAAACAGTAAATAAAAGTGATAGTAAAAAGTAACATTTGTATAACACAAGCATCAGTATTTATGTTTATTCACAAATTTTAAGACACAATTTTTATGTGATTTATTATTTTCTTTTTTACCTGGTCTAGATGTCTCAGAGATCCCACAAGTCATATAAAGTGTCAGAACGATTCACAGAAGTAATAAAAACACCCCTGCTTTTTACAAAGATGTTCTGACAATGTACCTATGTGAACATCTGCAAACATCTTGTGTTCCAGTAAGTAGGTTTCCAATCTGTGTCCTACATAGTCTAAAAACACCAGTTTGTTTTATGTGTCTTTTCATGTGTACCTGCTGTTCCTCTCCAATAGATCAGTTTGCCTAAATTGCTCACACTTTTCATGTCACACTAACGTCATTCTCAGCTCTCCCAAAATAACTCCTAAATAAACAAAAGAAGACCAGGTGTCAGTAAGGTAAACAAAACATAAGTCACAATGTTGCCATGACCATAGTGAAGGACAAAGCAATTATGCAAATTTCCATGCTAATCATTTTCCACACAACACTTCATCAGCATCACAGCTGATGTTCTCCTGCCTTTACTGGAGTAATAAATAGGTGTTTGAGAGTTTTTGAGAGAGTTTTTACTGGCCAATTACTGTGCCTCACTGCTACAAAAGCTAAACCTCAAAATGGATGGTGGTCTTTTCATTGCAGGTCCAGCCCCTTGCCCAAATCTGATTCACATTCAACACTCAGCTTTATATCACTCTGGTTACAGTTTCAGTACCACCAATTGTGCAGAAGATGTAAGGTTATCACAGCAGAAAAGGTCACCATAGAGACAAAGTTAACCCATTCTTAGAGGAGCACTGTCAAACGAACGAGTGGATCTCCATAGTCGCACCTGCAACAAAAGATGGACTAAAGTTATGCTTGCACATCGGGACACTGATACTTGCTTACACACCATGGCATTAGCGCAGTCCCGTCCCAACCGCAGTATGTTGCGGGCAAGTAGACCAGTCTGAGGTTTGATGCAGCAGTAAGTGAGATGGTGTTTGCTGATCGGACCTTCACTGGAACCTTGTTTAAACCCTGCATAGTCCTGCCCTACAGCGAAGAGGTTGCTGGTGGCCAGGGTTAGGGCATGGCAAACATGGTTTGCATGATGTTCTGTGCCCTACCAGTTGACTCAGATCAGAAGAGTCTGTTATATGTGTTGGGAATGCTGGGGTTATTTCTAGATGGCAGGAGGTGAGTGTTTCCCTGTTAGCTTTGGACAGCTCTAGAGGTCGTCTATTAGATTTTTTATTATTTCATTGTTTCTGTGGGGATGTGGACTCCTTTAATTCAGAATACTTTTATCAGCTTCAAAGAGAAAGCAGTAAAAGATGCTTTCAACCAAATATTTGCTGGGTTGTGGGCCTACAGAGTGTCTACAGACAGTCAGTCTGGAATTTTTCCAGGCTTGTTTGTGGCAATCATCTTCCTGTTGCTCTTTGAAAAAGAGGAGTAGTGGCTTCTGTGTCTGGCTCCAGATCCAGTCCCTGCACCCAGTCCCTGCACCCGGTCCGGCTCCAGATCCAGTCCCTGCACCTGGTCCGGCTCCAGGCCCAACTCCAGCACCCAGTCCAACAGTCAGCCCGGCTGCCACCATCAACTCAGCTCCACTCAACCTGGTCTCACCGACTCCAGCTCCTGCACCGGTGCCTGCGCCGGCTCTCCAGGCTGCGGTTCCCCTGACGATTCCGGCACCGGCTCCCCAGGCTCCAGTCCCCGCACCGGATTCTTGAGCACCCGCTCCGGTCCCCGCACCGGATTCTTGAGCCCCCGCTCCAGTCCCTGCACCGGACTCTCGAGACCCTGATCTAGTTCCCGCACCGGACTCTCGAGCCCCCGCTTCGGTCCCCACACCGGACTCTCGAGACCCCGCTCCGGTCCCCGCACCGTACTCACCGACTCCTCCTCCAGTTCCTGACCCCGATCCAGTTCGCGCACCGGACTCGCCGACCCCTGCTCCAGCTCCTGACCCCGGTCCGGTACCTGCACTGGACTCACCGACTCCTGCTCCAGTTCCGGACCGGACTCTCCGACCCCAGCACCTGACCATGGTCCGGTTCCCGCATCAGGCTTGCCGACCCCAGCACCTGACCCCGTCCTGATTCCCGCACCGGGCTCGCCATCTCCAGCACCTTACATTGCTCCAGTCTAGACACTGGGCACATCAACTCCTGACCCAGCTACCGACTCTGCTTCGATCTCAACATCACCAACTTCTCCCTGGCCGCGGATCTCTCGCCTCTGCCTTGGATAATGGACCTAGCTGCGCCCTTGCCCTCCCCTCTCTGCCATTGGATGGACTGGGAGTCTCCTCTAGGCACCCCAGGGGGGTCCTGTCACGGTTCCGGTCCATGACCGATAGAGGGCGATCATGGACTAAGAACTGATAAACTGATCACAGCTGACCAGAGTCAGCCATTATTAATACCCCATTCTCATTGGTTGTTTCTCACCCCTCCTGTGTATTTAAATCAAGCTCTTTTTCAGTTCTGGTCATGGACGCATTTACGCTCTCTAAGTTCTACTCACTTTCTCTCTACCATCACCTCATCTATGCTAGTTGCCTTTTCTATTCTCCTCGGTTCTACCTACCTTAGTTCACTTACATATCTTATTCCTCGTTTCTCTTGTCTGACCCTCGAGCCTTTTCTGTTCCTTTTTATAAAGCACATATTCTCATGGAAGTCCGCGCCTGTGCCTCACCTTTCTCAATCGGACATAGATCCGGCGTGACTGTCTCCACTTAACTAAGGTCCTGGAGGTAGCTTTATGCTAGCGAGCGGTTCAAAGCTCCATGGCAATAATATCCAGCAAACTAAGAGCCCATAAGTGTCTAGACATTGAATATGAAGGGTACCATCAGCAAACCAGTAATTTTTTAGCTGCTGTTTTATTTAGCTTTTTATTTAGATTCCTACCTAATAAAAAAGATATATCATCAGCTAGCTGGTTCCAAAATGAAAGAACTGGACACTCCCAGAAAAATTTAAAAACGTCCCTACAGCCCCCTGAGAACATTGATTACAGTTTGGAGAGGAAAAAATATTTATGTGAAATCGTTTCAATGGAATCAAATATATTCTGTGAGCAAGCTTCCAATGAATTATTTGGTGGTTAGGATTCCTAGACAATACGGACACATGTGTGGCAGGAGAGAGTGTCCTCTTTCTCATTTCCCAGGTCTTTGGCCCACACTGCAACCACACCAAGGGATTCGTATGTTGGTTAAAGAAGAAAACAATAGATGTAGGACGCAGAACAAACGCCATCAAAATTTTCGGAACATATTAGCTTTACCTCTCCATTCACATATTAGTGTATGGAGAGGTAAATCAACGTCTAAAGCAACTCCTTAAGAGCGATTTGATTCGTAGATACATAAAGAGGTACCGGAAACATGGTATTGAGCCTTAATGTCCTGAAAAGTTCTTAAACTTGTCTCATTAAATAGGTCTCAGAAAGTCTTAACCCCACACTCATCCCAGTGAGAATAGCAAAAAGGGACATTACCAGTCAAAAACTTATGATTATTGAAGAGAGGGAAGTGACGATGCCAATTTTTATTCGAGGATGTTTCCCATTCCATATAAAATTAGAGAGAACTGAATGAATTTGTTTCAGAGTGGTAACTGCTTCTCTACCTGAGAAGCTGAACGCCTTCTATGCACGCTTTGAAAAACACCTGTCTCAGGAGCTTTTGCTGGAAGAGGACAGCTGCCCTCTTCAGATATCTCAGGCTGACGTGTGTAAATACTTCAGGAAAGTAAACACACGGAAAGCTCCTGGACCGGACAATATCCCAGGTCGTGCTCTCAAAGCATGCGTCCACGAGCTGGCAGATGTCTTCACAGACATTTTCAACCTTTCCCTGCCCCAGTCTGCTGTTCCAACATGTTTTAAGAAAGCTAATGTCCCAAAGAAAGCTAATGTGAACTGCCTAAATGACTATTGCCCAGTAGCCACTCATCTCCATTGCCATGAAGTGCTTTGAGCACATTGTCAAGGCTCACATCACATCCTTACTTTCTGCTTCACTTGATCTGCTCCAGTTTGCCTACAGGTCTAACAGATCTACAGACGATGCGATAGCAATTTCACTTCACACTGCCCTCTCCCACCTGGACCAGACAAACACATACGTGTGGATGCTGTTCATCGAATATAGCTCTGCTTTCAACACTATCATACCATCCAGACTCATCATGAAACTCATAGACCTGAACCTCAATTCCTCTCTGTGCAGCTGGATCCTGGACTTCCTGACAGACAGACCTCAAGGTGGTTCGGATCGGCAACATCACCTCCTCCACACTGACACTTAGCAATGGTGCCCCCCAGGGATGTGTGCTCAGCCCCCTGCTGTACACCCTGTTCACCCACGACTGCAACACACAGCTCCAACACCATCATCAAATTTGCAGACGACACCACCATCATCGGCTGCATTTCTGATGGATGTGAGTCTGCATACAGGGCAGAGGTGAGGGCCCTGACATCATTGTGCCGCGACAAGAACCTGCTACTCAACGTCAGCAAAACCAAGGAGCTCATCGTGGACTACAGGAGACAGCAGGGAGGAGGCCACACCCCCATCCACAT
>JBBJLS010000006.1:20128069-20141211 GCA_037577275.1 Bryconaethiops microstoma
TATATGATTATTATATGCTAATTATACCACTATCATGCAATATACAACTAACTTCATCACAAAAACTGTACGTGTGGAAAAACTAAACATAGATTGGAAATCAGCATGAAAAACACTACAAAACCCACATAAACTCATCTCCGATGATTTTGACCTGTTGACCTGTGTAATTATTATGATACTGATATAAAAAAAAACCTCAGCATTTTGTTTGTGCCTCCAGAGACGATTTTCATGTGTGATGTCTAGGGCAGACTCCTACAGTCTTTAACTGTGTGAATTAACAGCACTGAAACAGGTGCACTTACTGAAATGGAGAACGGGAAGGGGGGGCAGATTTGGTCACACACTTTAACAGTAGCGTCACAGTGGAAGTGCTGCACTCCTCTTGTAGAAGTGTATACTCAAAGGCCTCTCTGTTCCTCTCTAACAATACACGCAGTTCCTGATTTGATGTGAAACATCCGAAAACCAAAAATAAATATGTCTATTTTACACATAGCACGTATAAAAAAGGTATGTAGTTATATACAGCAGGTGTTTCTTCACAGGCAGTTTAAAAAAATTACAGACATTTTTAATTTAACAAAACATTAACTTTTCAAAATAAATTTCTATGAGTTTAACTCAAATTTGAAGCCGATATAGCAGTGTACAGTTTACAGTAGTCCTGATTGGTTATGACATTTTTTTGTACACAAGCATGACACAGTGATCAGTATGAATTCTGCCTATCCCATGAAGAGTCATTTGCATCATTGTTGTCAGTTTTGTTTTTGCACGATTTTTGACATGTGACAGCTCATGAGTTTTATCAGCTTTATGTTACTGATGCTGAACAGACACAGGAAACATATAATGGATATTGTTATGTTGAACACTTGATCTTTGTAATACCTTAACAACACTCAGAAAGAAAGATCAAAATAAAAATCAATCTTTTGGCTTGTAGGTCAATGTGGGAAAGTAAGAGTAAATGACAACCGATGAGGTTGAAAATTAAATGTAATTTGGGAATATCTTCAGGTCAATACAGTACAATGGTTCACACCTTCGTCTAGCACCTCTTGCATGATTAGAATAGGTTTGGTATACAGAATTTTAAGCTTATAACTGGCTCAAACTGTGTCTAGCCCTCATGAATGTGCAACTCTGATAATATGAAAGGCTGCTAGAAATATCCGTATAAATCAACGGGCCCATCGTTTGACCTGGCTAAGACACAAAAACCTAACTCAGAGCACACAGATGAAAAACTACGGAGTGAAAAATCTGCAATGTTAAACTGTTAAATTAACTGTCAACTGTTGAATTAACTGTTATATGATCACCGGCGACTTCACCTTGTAAACAAATGGTAGTCCTAGACATGAATGGTAAATGATGGGATAAGTCACATGAACGTATACATCAATAACTAAGGATAAATAGGAACATTTACTAGAGATACAGAATGTATACCTCTACCACATTTACCACTTGTTTGCTGAAGTCGTAATGGTAGTAACTATATCAGTGCAGGTTACATGCATGCTGGAACACTCACACAGGGCTAAATAGAGGCCACTGCTGATTGATTGACTTGCAAAGATGCAATCTACATTCTTAGTTGAGCATACAAGCATAGGCAGTCAATTCCTCACACGCTGAATCTGGCAGGCTCAGGACACTGAGCCTCATATAAGAGCTGGAAAACACAGTTGGCGCCTCCAACCTAAAGCTACAAAGAAGAACAGTGTACAGTGTACACCGTCCACTTCAAACACACAGCTGGAAAATGCTGTTCCCTTGTATTTCAGACATACAAGGGTGTCTAGGCAGATTTATTGCGAATTTGACTAGAGGGGAGTTCCTCTTTAAAAGGCCTACCAGCCAAACTATTGATTTTTAGGCTTTTTGTACTGTTCTACACACAAACAGTACACACACATAGTACACATACACAGAACAGCAGTACTCAAGCCCATTGGGTTTAGACATTCATCTCCATGCAGGAAAGACAGAGCCATGTTTGTCATGGATAAATGCGTTCCTGGAGTGGGATTCTCCAGTGAGGAAAATAAGCTAAACTGTTTCCACTCACTTATCCTCTATGAATTCAGTGTGATTTCTTCCAGAAGCAGTTCCATTCAGAGAAAGTCAAAATAGCATATTGCTGTTTGCTTGCCATCTTGTGCATTCCTTTCAGTGGCTTCCCAGTTATGCAAAAAATGGACGTACCAGTAAACATAACTCAAACTGCAGCAGGCATTGTTTTGCTTTACTTCTTTAGTCCTCAAGGGAGCAATCTTTCATTCTGATTCCCATGAAACACCGTTCCAACTCCATTCAGCATGTGCACTCAGCTATTTCTCAAGCAGCTCTAGCAGTACAGCGACATCCTGCTGCGTCGCATGGCCTCGCTGATCAGGTAGGCTGGACTGACCTCGGGTTCCTCTGTCATCACTACGATGTTCTGCCACTCGCCACACTCATTGGACTTTTTGATTGTGTCCACCACACACAGTGCATACAGACAATCCTCAAAAGTGGCAGCCATAGTGAGCGGCCTCCCGTCCCAGGTGCGCCGGTCATCCTGGTCCTGAAAGGCCTGACGAACAGCCTGGACCATGCAGATGGTGCCTGTGAGGTAAGGCGAGGGGATGTCACTGAAGGCCTTATCAGGCAGGGAGGCGTTGCCCAAAGGTGTGCTGTCTTTGAGCAGGAGCTCCCTGCCTCCCTCGCCGCTGTTCTTTTGTCCATACAAGTCCGTGCCACTCACAGTGAGGCGGCCATCTGTGCCCACCACAACCACCTCCTGCCGGAACTCACCAGGCACATTAAAATTGAGCGTCACAGTGCAGCAGGCACCACCTTCCAGCACCATCTGAAAGGTGCAAAAGTCATCACTGGTAATCTGCCTGATGCCCTTAATGTGGTCAGTCTGTTTGACAAAAGTCTTGAGGAAGCCGTGTACTTTTGCAGCACGTCGGCCGGTTAAAAATGTGAGCAAGTCGATGATGTAGCTGCCCACAGAGTGGAGCCCCCCACCACCCATCAGGTCATCACAGCTCCAGTTGTACTTCTTGCCCAGGAGACTGCCTCCATGGACCTGTGCCTCACACACAAGCAGCTCTCCTACATAACCATCCTGTAGCAGCTCCTTCATGCGCACAAAGGCTGGCAGGAAGCGCAGGACATTACCCATGATGCTCAGTAGCTTGGGGTAGTACTGGGCTGCAGACATCATACGGAAGGCATCCAATGGTGTAGCTGTACGGTCACAGATGACGTTCTTCCCGATGCCTTGAAAATGAAACAGAGATAGAACATGGAATCAATAATGTCCATAATACTTTGTAAAGACAAAGAAAACCTACAATACAGCCACTTCAGCAAGTATTAGTCATGTTGTTGCAAACAAGGTCAAACTAGCATTAGCTGGGCAAGAAAAGAAATGAAATAGGAGAGCAGTCTGGGTCAGTTTCACTACTGTTTATGAGCCCACAATACTGGCTGGAATGGATGACCTCTTTCTAAGGCTGGCCTGAGTAGTATTTTACAAGTTCTGAATACAAACATAAGCATGCCCGTCACTGCAGTTCATAATATATCTAGAAGGCAGCAACAATGAATGAACAATCAAACTAAAGCTGACCTTCCTGCAAGGTGCATGTCTTGAAAAAGCTACAGGTTTTATGAATTTTGGGTTTGTGAGTTGTTGTTTTTATTTTTATTGAGCTGTGCTATTTTATTTGGCTAACTTGCCTTGGAAGTGTGAAATACAGGCCGAATTAAACTCACATCATATGGCTCTAAGTTCACAGCCTAAAGAAATGTTGGCTAAAGTGGTTAAAGTAAACTTTATCCCTGTGCCACACTGGCTGCCTTAAACAACTACAATGGTAGCGGCATCAATGTACCCCACTGCCCTGCCAGAACTCACTGCAGCAAACAGGTTAGATGCACTGTGCTTCTCAGTGTAAAGTCACCCTCAGCCTCATAATATGAGCACCAGGATACCAACATTTCAGCTGACTTGTCTTTCCTCAAACTTGTATTTTCTCGCTGGCTAACCAACCTCTTACTGCACATTTGCACAGAGCATTTTCTTATTGTCCAATAATTTGAAGTGCTCCTATGGTTTCTTATGCATCTGCAAAAACAAAGCCAAGCTGAATGCAAAATTGAGACCTGAATTCCAACATGACAGACAAATACTTGAGAATTCAAATTATTTGGGCCAGCACTACCTCTTTCAGTAAAGGATAGAAAAACTCTCTGCCTACTAGATCACCCACAGCAGAAATGGAAGACAAGACGCAAAGCTGGAGAACATGGCAGAGCACTTCAAAAGGGCTCTAATTAAGCCTTGCCTTTCTTTTCATCACATCGAAATCCCCACAGATAGCATGCCCTGCCAAATATAAATATGGATGCATGATGTCCCATTGGAGAGTACAAAGCTAAATTTCATAGAAAAAGCACTGTACGAATATATAAATACATTTTAATCACCCATCCATGAGAGAGGAGAATGAAACAATTAACAGAGCTTCTAACCTCTGATTGCATAATTTAAACCCAAGGGCAGTTTGCTCACAGCAATGATCACATTTATTATTCTTTCTCCCCTACAGTGATTCCACAAAGAACTAGTTAAAGTCATTCAGAGACCATGGGAACAACAAAGGTGAGTTTGCCATGGAGATATAAATCCTCATTTGGCAGTGGTGTCAGCTTTTGGGGCAATGAGGTACTTGGGTGGTCGCTCCAATGACTGCCACGGCACTCTAAGCTGAGAAAACCTAAGCCTAAATTTAGAAGGGACATCCGAGCAGGAGAGAGCTGCAGTTACATCAGAAATGTCCATACTGGTCTTGGCCTAAATGCATTGAAAGAGGTCTTTAAACAGGAACACCACTCTCAGATGCATAATGAATAAACAATGTATCTAATAGAATCATTAGGGCTAAGGGTCTAAAACTGTGTGTGGGAAGTATCTGGGAAAATCATTACAGTGACAAATTCCACAAAAAGTGTGAAAAAGCTGCCTGCCAGACCTGTTATTGTTCAAGCTGCAAAAGGCCAGACTGATTGGCCTGGTTAGCTAGATGAACAGCAGGGGGCTGGAGCGTTGCTGCTATCGCATCCCCCTCCCGCCTCATGTGACCTTTTCTTGAAGGGGCCTTTTTGACGAACAGACATTGTGCTTTCCAGAGACCTTCTGAAGAAAAACTTCCCAGCTAATCCCCCATTAGCTCTCAATAGGCGACACCGGGTAGAAAATTAATCCTGTTGACCCACTTTTACACTGACAGAGTATGTAGTGGAATAAAAGTCTCAGATAATGTAACTGGAGAAAGGCTAACTGCTAGGCCATGATCTATGTTGACTATTTACTGAAGACTCTTAAGGGACATATACATTTTGTTGTTAAAACTGCACATTAGCTATATCTGTGCTATCATGCAATCAGAATCAGAATCAGAAAACTTTATTTATCCCAGAGAAAATTGTTTATGTGGGTTGACCTGCTGGGTTTTATTACCCCAAAATTATGCCATGTTTTATTTCCATATACTGTATAGTTGAGCACTGTGCAGCTATTTTACTGCAGCTGAATAATCACAGTCAACATAAACAGACATTATGAATGTTCAAAAGTTTAAGACATACAGAACATACTGTATGTGTTACTCACTGTCAGAGCAAAGATGCTCTCAACAGACAGAGATGTTTTTCTTCCTGTTTGACCTCTGTGATCACAAAGGTCACTGGGATATGGCACACACAGTCTCCACACAAGAACACCTGTACTGGCAGCCACCCAGACACAGATGAAAATGGGAAAATATGAGGGACACTTGAAAGGAGGAAAGTGGAAGTGAGCCAGTACGAAATCAACACCTCAGGAAAAGAGCAGAATAGAACAGGATGCATAATATATGTACTGTATGTCTATTCAACATAACTGAAGTGTTGCCTGCTGTGTTTATTAAAATAGCTCTATTAATTACATTAATAATTGGTGGATTATTTTATACACCCCAACAAATTACTGATATTTACACATTTGAACATAACTGATGAGAATGAGAATTAATGAAGAAATTTTAAGCTTTTAAGATTTGCTGTTCGAACAGTCCCTAATTCTAAGGGGATACTGGATCAAACATATGAGATGTAGCTTAATCTCTGTCAAATAAATCTTAAAGCAAAGATTTAACAGGTTACTGCTGTTATTTTCGACATGCTTATCCAAAAAAGACATATTACTGGAATTTCTGAGTGTGCTGGAAGCATGGTGACCATAATGAAACGTTCATGAGTGATCTCATAAATCAGTGGCATTCACACATTTTGCCAGCTCAGTGGAGAGACATGCCACACACGTGCAGAACTAGGACAAAGTCTTCACAAGTCTCTGAGACTGACAGAATGAAACAGTATCTGGTAATGTGGATATAAAAATGCAAATTTGCAAAAAAAAGTATGAAAGATGATATGCGAGGGAGGTGGGGGGAGAAAGAGAGAGAGAGAGAGAGAGAGAGAGAGAGAGAGAGAGAGAGAGAGAGACACACTGGGCTCATTATCGTGAAGATAACCATCACTGCATTTTCTCTCCCCTGGGGACCAAACCAGCACTAATGGGTAGAGGACTCACACTCACACACACGCACAGAAACATACAGACAGAGACACACACAGACACTATGTGCTCACACAATTTAAATAAGCTAATCAATCTTACAAGCATTATGATCTACCATGTAACACAGACCTACTGTTATATATGCTATTCTTCTTTACTTACTTGTCAACAATATATTAGGACCATATTGAGGCTACAATAGCATGATTTTGTGCATCTGTGCAAACCCTAATGTCGCTCACACTGACAGCTCTGCAGGATTGGGAGCTTTCCACAGAGTCGCTTGGGAGAGAATGATGACACTGCAAGCTCGGAAGCCTCTCAGAAACTCAGCGATTCTCCACTGCCTAACAATCATCTAGGAGACAGATACTTACCTACAGCGCATTCTCTGCTGCAAACATCAAAGTAATAGTTCAGCCAAAATTGAATATGCATAATTTAACCCCCAAATTTCCCCCCCCAAAGTTTGCTTTTATAGCAGAGCCAATGTAGCTAATAGGTAAAAAAAAGCGAATACATGTAAACTGCTTGCCGAAATAATCATACATGCTGTGTTCTGAGTTGCTTATGTGGTTTTTTAGTTATGATAAACTATAAAAACAGACGACTGAATGTGATCCTAAGAAAGCACCAGCTGTTGAAAACTCATCTTCAAATAAATGCATGTTGAAGCCGCTACACTACACCCATATTCAAAGATCGAACCCTGTACTCCTTGGGTTTGTGAGTTAAACAGCCACACTGCCAGAAATATTCATGGCTTGCTCAGCTGATGTAGCCCTTGTCTGAAATCTTTTTGGGCCTGAATCAGCATAAGGTCTAAGGGCAGGCCAGTTCACAAGCAATAGCACAACTGCCTCTCAGGTGGGTCCAAGGCCTTAAGGAGACGCTGCTCTGAATCCTAATGGTGTGGAAACTGGTTCTGGGATTAGAGCTCGTCTCTCCTCATCAATTATATAAATCTGGTGCAGACTGCCTTCAAACACTTCTCCAGTCTGGGCACTGGCCATGCGCTGCTCTCTTAACAAACACGCTGTCATTTGAAAGGCCAATCTGTGGCGACACCTCCACCTGCACTTGTTTCAGTTTGATGCATTATGCACTTCTTTGGTACCATTACATCTCTATGGGACTTGTTAGTGAAAGGTAAAACAAAGTTCTTGCTTGATAACATCTTGCTATCTGACTCTAAGCCTGATCAGCCACTTGTGGGCTTGTATTTCAAATACACATTTCACTTCATTCACTGTCATTCTCACAGTTCTCAACGCATTTAATTTTTTTAAGGGTCAAGAATGACATCCTACCCTAAATATGAGGTCAGAATAGGCTGACATCCCCCTGGACTCTTGTAAGCTCTCACAAACTCAGTCCAGGACCAACTACAAGCCTTCATCAAATGCATCAACACAGAGTCAACAACATGAAGTAAGGCTGGGGATGCCTGAATATGACAAGAACAGATGAACCCATCAGACTAACATGCAGTATATGGCACAAACAGCCCTTCTTAACTACAGAGTCTCCAAGACGATAAAGAGAAGTGAGTCATAAAGCATGAGGCTTAACATGCAAAAGGGGAATTCTCTCCAGTGGTGCTGGTCACTGACTCAGGGTCAGGTGTTGCTTTCAGATGTGTTCAATTTAAAACTGCTGGGCAGACCACAGCTGTGTGGTGCAGACAAAATAGTTCCAATTAAACACAAGCCAATTCCCACAGTGCTTATGCTCTGTTTTAGCACAGTCCCAGGCTTTCCATGCACCTGCTCCACTGTTTTGGAAATGCAAAAACACTGACACACTGGGTTTCAAAATGCTTTGTGTGACTTAATCAATTGTGTTTATTGCAAGGTGTCATTTTTCAGTGACTAAAGATATACACCGATTAGCCATTACATTGAAACCACCCGCCTTATACTGTGATGTGGTATCTAGCACCAAGACATTCGCAGCACATCCTTTAAGTCTAGTAAGATGTGACTAGTTTGTGCACATCTCACAGAAACTTTATAAGACTGTGATCTGGAGAATTTGTAAGTCAACACCTTGAACTTGCATTATCCTGCCGAAACAGGTCACTGCCATTAGGGAATACCTTTGCCATGAATGGGTGTACTTGGTCTACAGCAATGTACAGTTAGGTGGTTTGTACTCCATGCTCTAGTTATGATACTCACATACCCATTGTAGTTCCTTTCGGCAAAGTATGGGGTCAGCATACATATTCTGACTGGTCTTGGGTATTAACCACTACATAGTTGGTAAACTATACCACATCTGCCACTTTGGAGATGCTCTGACTCAGTCATCTAGCCATCACAATTTGGCCCTTGTCAAAGTTGCTCAGATTTTTGCCCATTTGCCCATTTTTCCTGCTTCCAACACACCAATGGACTGTTCCCTTTCTGCCTAATATATTCTACCCCTTGACAGGTGCCACTGTAACAAGAAATTTGTTGTTATTTACTTCACCTCTCAGTGTTTTGAATGTTGTAGCTGGTTGGTGTATCTTTTACTTAAGGTAGTGTTTGGTCAGTAGAATCAAAATTAAATTTTGAATATTTCTTGCATTCAAGAAACTAATCTTGCATTCAACAGCAACCCAATGCCATGTTCATGACCAATTAAGAAAACCTGTATTTCCAAACCTGAATGATGAAATCCTATCTGAGGCACAGAAAGAGAGGCGTAATCACATCTTCTCATATGACCATTTTGGGTAGGAATTATTAAAGGTAATTCCAGTGAAGAGATCTGCTTTGCAAGCCAGCCTGACAATTGCTCTGCTGTGAGTGGGAAAAAGTACAGGCTTGCTGCTGATTACCTAAGTGCACTCCTCTCAATGCAGAGTATAATTGAACGAGCTTTGAGAAAGAAAAGCAGGTAATTACACATCCATCCACCTCAATGCTGACTCAAGAGAGAGAGAGAGAGAGAGAGAGAGAGAGAGAGAGAGCGAGAGAGCGCTATAGGTTGGAAGTGCAGTATGAGTGAAATATGATGCAGAGGGAAAGAGGTAAAAATGCAGTTGATGGCATAGTCATTTATTAAACAGGCATAAAGAGTGCATGCTAGTCTTACTGGGAATTTGGGCCTTAAAGGTGCCTCATACACTGTTACTAAAATGTTTGGTCTAGTCTGAAGAATTATTCACAACATCACCTCAATCCATCAGGTCTTGTCAATTAAGATGTAATTGAGAGAATTTAAAAGAAATGTGTTTTTTAAAAATAAATAAAACATAGTGAACAAAAATGGACGCCCGTTGTGTCTTAATGGTGTGTTAATAACTCCAGATAAAGAAAAAACATTGTAATGAATGTGACTTATTTCTTTTTCTGTGTCATTATAATAAATTGTGTTTTTGTCCAGGAGGAATCTTTTTTTACATGTCTGACAGTGATAATTACTTTGCGAATGACCTTCTATTACTGACTGAACCCAGAGCTCCCTCAGTAATAGCAATCCTGTTCCAATACTCAAATACTCACAGAACAGACATTGCCATGTGCTGTGTTGTTACTGTTGCTCATTGTGAATGCCCAACGTTCGACCATGTCTCTGCTAATCTTGTACACATTGCCTGAGCAAATTCCTTACAAATTACATTAAAGAGCCTCCTATAATAAAACTAAAACATCTCCAGCAGTGCTTTAGACTCTTGGATGGATTTTTGTGGACATTTAGTTGATTTTTTACTAAAACATAATAAAAGGCCTCAACATACAGCTGAGTTTAAATCACACCCTGCAGATCCTCAGTGTTGGAGGGAAACTGTTACCCAGGAAACAATGACACAGAGGCACAGCCAAACTCACTGGCTGTAACTGACCAATGAGGGTAGAGAAGCACGTGTCTGCCTGGGGATACAACAGGAGTTCCACCCAGAAAATTCACAGCAGACACACACACACACACACACACACGAGCATGAACACCTGACCCCATTACCTCAAGCATGAAATAAACAACACTCCATTCAAGCAGTGAGCAAGTAAAACAGGTCCCGTCAACGCACTGACACACACGTAGTAGCCGACGGGACGCATGCTGACAAAAAAGTCCTCCAACCGCTATCATGGTTCTGCTTCATGTGTGCCACTCAAAGAGGGCGATGTGTGAAGGTCAACTGTGTGTTAGCGTGTGGGTGGTGAGATAGGATGCAGCTGCATCTCTATGACAAAGAAATGGTCTCCAGCAGAGCTGTGTTGATGCAGTCTGCACTGAGCTCTGCCACATTAATCATGGTGGGGGGCTTACTTTGCCGCATGGCTACACAATATTCTAATAAAGCTGTGTGTTCATAGGCGCAGACACACATCAGAGGGCAGGGGCAAGTGTAAAGAATACACTCTTATGGCATGGGTCATTCTACCCATTAACATCTTCATTGATCAATGAACATAGTAATGAACACACTAATAAACCCACACAAATGAACAGACATGAAAAGACAGGGAATATACTGAATTGAGAAATGCACTGATTATACATGATTCAAACAAAAAGCCAACGGAACGTCATCTGACCGAGGATTTTGCATATGAGCACGCAGAGTTGAAAGGCACTCCACCCCCTTAAGGTATACACATTCATTTCATATTCATACACAATTATGTGCATGTCTACTGTCACACAAAGGCATAATAATGTAGCACATGTGGGTCAGACAGTGATCAGAAATAGCACAGAACAGACATTCTAGTAGCACTAGCAGATACATAGGAACCACTGATCACAAGAGGCCGTGTGGTACAACCCAAAGCTCAAATGTAAGCACAACGGCTGGAGGAAGGGAATCGGAATAGGCTATGAGAGAGAGACTGAGAGCAGGAGGCCATCTCAGAGATTAAATTACCAGTTCCCTGGGCGACTGGCCCAGTCTATACTGAACTATCGATCTTAAACCCCCCCCCAACACACACACACACACACGAGCATCCAATCACAGACACATAAAGCTTCTAAACTGTCTGCAATCTCTATAATATTCTTGAGTTTGTGTGTTAAAATCCTATGTTAATAATGATCCTAAGGCACTGTTAAAAAAAATAAGTAAGTAGGGCTGTATTGATTACGCCTGATTACTTGATTAAGAAACATCACCTGAAATGTTCTTTCTTGATGAACTGGAAATAATGTATTGCATGATTAAATTCTCTTACTTGTTTCTCTTACAGTAAGAAACAGAGCCTGATGCGCACCCATTCATATGAATATTTTCCACATTGTGCTGTCACATTTTTTATCTTAACGTCTCCTTGTTTATCTGTATTCAGTATTTCAGTTCAATATTGCGGGTAGATTTGCATAGTTTTTGTATTCAGTTAAGTGGAATTTTTACTGTGGCCTTTTAAAACCATGATTATAATTTATATATGTAATTGATATAACTGATATAACTACTGATATAATGTATACAACTGATCTTACTGACAACCCAACAGCTCCATTTATTGAAAAAAAGAAAAGAAAATGTACAGCAGAAGGCTGCACATGCTGTTATTAATTCTTACTGATGTATGGCTGTGTGCCAAAGCATGATCTATTCTGAAAAGAGAATTACGATATAATCTGGAGCCTCAGTTTACTGTCTAGTGGTCTAAACAAATCAAGCTTGTGTTAACAATACAAATCTGATTTCAAGCACGGTTTGGATCGAGAACACCAACAAAAATTAAATCTACTTCCACATTCCCAAAACAGATGGGGAGAGAAAGTACTGGAGACCAGTCAGTCATTTTGTGCACAATGTCTACCTATGATCCTGTCACACATGTTCACTTTCAAAGGCAAAGGCCAGAGTAGCTACAACTGCATACTAGTTCTACAATAAGGGTAGCAAAACACAAGACACTTTTACGTTACACAGTATATCTTATGGAACAGACAAAATCCAACAGAAAAACCGTGGCACCACATTAAAAAAAGGTTACTTTCATATTAATTATTTATATTTTTATTTATTTATTTTATTTATTATTATTTTGTTTTAATGAGTGACAGCCATCTGTGCATTTACAAATTTACACTATACAGACAAATGCAAATAACCGTTCAAATGCAAATAACCGTTCGCAGGGCAGAAACACGCCCATACAAACACACTCACACACAACCACACCTAGGGGCAATTTAGCATCTCCAGTTCACATGACATGCATGTTTTTGGAGTGTAGGAGGTAACCAGAGCACCTGGCACAAAACCAATTTTTAAATGTTCAAATAGTAGTAGTTTAAAAAAAAAATTTTTTTTCCTTTCTTTACTTCATAAATTTGAAAACTAGTACTTCTAAAATAGTGTTCAGATAAAAACTATATAAGAAGCAATAAAAGGAAAAATCCAACAATTGGTAATATAAATCAATAAAACAAAGCTACAAAGCCTCAAAAGAGACTCTAAAAATGAAGGGCATTATGCAGTTTATGCTGCTTCTATGACCTCTCTTTCTCCATACATATATACAACCTACATTTATATATGTTGTGTGTGTGTGTGTATATA
>JBBJLS010000006.1:20141311-20151679 GCA_037577275.1 Bryconaethiops microstoma
GTTCAGTGTGGAAGAACTTGACTGGCCCACACAGAGCCCTGACCTCAACCCCATCCAACACCTTTGGAATGAACTGGGACGGAGATTGTGAGCCAGGCCTTCTCATGCAAGATCGGTGCCTGATCTCATAAATGCTCCACGGAATGAATGAATAGGCACACATTCCCACAAAAACACCCCAAAATATTGTGGAAAGTCTTCCAAGAAGAGTGGAAGCTGTCATAGCTGCAAATGGAGGACCACCTTCATTTTAAAGCGTATGTATCTGAATGCAATGTCATCAAAGTCCCTGTTGGGGTAATGGTCAGGCGCCCCAATACTTTTGTTCATGTATGATGCATGATGTGAAGCCTTATAATGGGTCACTCACCTAAAGTCTTGACTGCGATCTGCCTGGTGAGGGGCGGGGGCAGGTTGATGCAGACCAGGTCCACATCCTGGTGGAGGAGCACGTCGTCGATGCGGTTGGTGTAGAAAGGGACGTTCATCTCCTTGGCGAGCTCCTCGGCCTCCTCTTGAGTCCGTCCCCAAAGAGCCTTGACGGAGAAGCCCTCGTTCTTCAGCAGGGGGATGATGACCCTGGCCGTCAGGCTGGTACCAAACACGCCTACCCCGGGCAGCATGGCCTCACACCTCTCTCCCTGTCACTCTCTCTCACACACTCTCTCTCTATGACTCTCGCCCCTCAGGTCAGGTCGGCCATCCACCTGCACAGAGCGAGCCACCGCCTCGCATTTTCACCTACAGGAACCGAGCTGCCTGGCTTACAGAGCCATGTCGATGCTTATTTTACTCTCGACGGTGAAAGACGACAGAGAGCGGCAGAGAGACGCAGCTGCATCACCCCTCCTCTCCTCTCTCTCTGCTCTGAGACGAAGGACGCGGGCTCTTTTACAGCCCTTTAATAATATCTACAGCTTGCCTTCTGGATGGAGGTGATTCAAGGAGACAGAAATATAGTTATCCACGGAAATGAGATCCTGTAACCTGCTCGTTGTTGCCACTCAGACACCCGGGCTGGTGTGTTCCTCTCTCCTCCACACACTGCAGCCGAGGAGGGACGTCACGCTCCGAGCTCGCCCCGCTCCCTTTTTAACCCTTTAGGGCGCGTAGCCAAGCAGAGACGCAGCTAAAACTTACACGCCATGCCATTACTGACTCCTTTTAACGCTATGACACAAAACAGGTCCATCTTTTACCACAAAAAAGCTTTCATTTTAAAAAAATAAATGTCTGTATCCTTCACTTCAGCGTGTCTATTCGAATTAATGCCGTTAGCCTTGGTGAGACCCCGCCCCTGGCAACAATAAGTCCACGCCCCCTGACAACAACGTCACTTGAGGCTGATACAAGTCACATTGTTTTGTTAAACTATATCACACTATTATAAAGGTAAGTACTTTAAAAAATAATTTGGAATAAATAAGTTTCTGAAAAGAATCGATTAAATGCATATCTCAGTTCAGGTGTCACATTTACTAACTCAAAAAACAACATTAATATTTTTAATTTTTTCCCCCAAGTTCACAGCATATTTTGAGATTTGAGTCAGATTTGCATTTATAGTCATACCATGTGTCCTTGGTATTTACTAATTTAAAGCAAAATTGCATTAAGATTTGACTACTGGAAATCAGAGGCACTGAACAGAATATGCTTTGTAAGATTTGTAATTAAAATCATACATCCCTGGATTGTACTACTTTAAAATTAAATTGTATTAAGCAATGACTACTGGACATCAGAGGCACTAGACAGATACTCTGTATGTGTGCTTTATCAGTTTGTCAAAAAATGTGTGCTTTTCATTTAAAACTTTTATCCCTCCAAACCAGGGACCAGAACATGATGGAGCTAAGAGGTTCCTACTCCAATTCAAAGGTGGGCACTGAGGTTCACCCAGTATGTACATGAGACCATTGCAGCACTGCCATTTAACCCTAGGCCTTTTTCCCTTGTTCCCAGTTTACCTCTGCTGGTATCACAGAGATTAAAAAAAGTCAGAGAGCAGATCAATGATCATTACAACAGCCACAATCTACAAAGTCTAGTACAAACTGCCCTCTGCTCCCCATACCTGGTGGCTCCTGAGCCAAAATTCCAAAGGTCAGATCAAGCCAAATGTCACTCTGAACACAGGATTGATGAGTGCTAGTGCAATACTGTTTACCGGTGCATAATTCTAAAGAAAATAAACAAAAAATAAACAAATAACATACATAAATGCAGATGAGGAGTGGATGGAATGAGATGTATGGAGAGACAGGCAGAAATACACTCAGTATATTGGAATATAACAGCTTTAAAAATACTTTTGGTTACCTGAATAGGTATTTTTATATAACAAAGAAAATACATGCTCATTACTATTCACATTCCAACTTATACATAACACATGAGCAGACGCCCCTTCTGAGACTGTACTCTTCTGTCAGCTATACATCCTCCCTTGACTGCTTGCTTGCTACCATTAAATGACCAACTCGTGCTGCTGATTTGTAGTCATTAAGGGTTAGCTGTAGTCTAAGACATGTGAATGGTATGTGGTATGTGAACACAATTACAGAGAGGGGAGAGAGTTGAAGAGACAGGAAGAGAGAGATAGGTAGTCTAGATGTTGGAACAATGCTCTAAGGATTTGATTGCATTAGTGAGGTCAGGGACTGATGATGTTGGGTGATTAGTTCTGGATCACAAACTCCACTCCAGCTTATCCCAGAGGTATTGGATGGAGCTTCACTGCTCCAGATAATGCAGTTTCTCTGGTCCACAGACCAACACTGGGTGGTTTTATTGCAGGGGTCACCAACATGGTGCCCACGGACACCAGGGTGCCCCCAAGGACCACATGAGTAGCCCATGGACCTGTTCTAAAAATAACACAACTGACCAGTGAGCAGCGTCTAACATTTAATTTTATCCTGTTGCTATTCTTCTTTATATACATTTGCATTTATATAGATTTGAAAATGACAATATCTAAAAAAAAGCATTTAAAACATGTTTATTATATGTGAAGTTTACATAAGTTTAGGTAAACTCTGTTCTAGTGTATCAAACTGGTAGCCCTTTATATTGCTCAGTTCCCGTGAAGTAGCTCTCAGTTTCAAAAAGGTTAGTGACCCCTGCTTTATAGCCTGCGAGCTCAAGCTTGGCACTGGGCATGGTGACCTTAGGCATATGCGCGGTTTCTCCAGAGCATCCTATTCCATCAGCAATGCTTAACAGATTATACAAGCTGAATTTGTGCAAACACCCATGTCACCAAAAAGTAGCTGAATTTACTAATTATAGAGTAAGTAAGTAAAGTGACTATCATACGTGAACACACAGCAGCACACAGTGTGAAATTCTCTCTGCTTTCAACTCATTCGTCAAGTGAAGTAGTGGGCAACCAGAAACACAGCACCCAGGGAGCAGTGTGTGGGGATGGTCCCATGTTCAATGGTACCTCAGTGGTACCCCTAGCAGTCATGGGATTCGAACCCACGACCCACAGGGCTAACACCCTAACCACTAGGCCACTAGCTGCCTCAAATTAGAAGGGCTGTCTGAATAATTCAGGACACATATTTATCAGATACATCATTTGATTCATACACTAGTGCTGATGTAACGATATAGATGTTTGTAGAATCAAATATACTTTCTTTTTGAACCCTCATCATTGGAACTAAATTCACTCACCAGAAGGTGTGTCTGAGTACCTTTAGACATGTAATGTAAGACACTAGATACTCTGCAATGACAGAGGCTTTCAAACTGCAAGTCTCTAAGATGGAAGTATGCACTTTTGCTATGTATTTCTTTTATCAATGACTCCACATTTAAAGTTAATAATGGGGCTGGGTGTCATAGTGCTGTCTAAATGATTTTCATTCGGGGTTTTAGGTCAACAATTTGGCAGTTACTGTTTATTGACACAGCAAGCTGATGAAATCTGAGCTTGTTTTCCCAAAAAGAAAAATGCCCAAGAGCTTGGCTTTACTTTTGACAGCATTACCATGATTATATTTATATCAGTCATAAAGTGATCTAACATGAACACTAGCAAATACATTTCACATTCAGAATTGGGCACATTCACTGTAGGCTTCCTGTATTAAGATGATGACTGTAGCTTGATCAATGAACTTCCTTAATCTGAGAGCAAATATCGACTGCATCTTTGTTTGTGGCAGAATACAACTTGGTGCCTCTGGATTAGTGAAGGGAATTAAAGAACCCTTTTCCTCCTAGCCACCATTAAACTGAAAGTTTTCTTTCTCACCATTAAACTGAAAGTATGAGAAAGAGAAACGTGGTATTAGGGCACTCTTAAACACGCTGAACCTGCTTCTCCATGGCAAAGGGGAGGTTCTCTCCCGACAACCTCCAGCGCATTGTCTTCAAAACAGAAGGGGCGGATTGGCACCATCTGGTGGCGGCGTGTTGAACAGTTTACTACACTGCATGGTCTTCGTGCAGTGCCTGGTGCTTTAATCATTTACATTTACGGCATTTAGCTGACGCTCTTATCCAGAGCGACGTACAACAGTGCTTAAGTAGTCTACTGTTTCTTAACCTGTAAAGCTTAATCACTGTTAAGAGTTCTGTATACTTCACTGGCGTTTTCATTGATGCATTATGTTAATAGTGCACTAATACACATGTTTACAATACACACTATTATTAGCAGTCCCACCATTACGGGGATCATATGCTTGATTTTGCAGCATCTTTTCTTAGTACAATATATGCACTCTTTGGGTGCAGTCGGCTCCTGACAAAACATGGGAACAGCTGTAAATGAAGTGCACATAAGGAGAATGAGAACACACAGCAGGTGCTCGGCATGCAGCACAAAAGTTGCACTTAAAATAATTGTGAAAGCATTTACACGGCTTTCGTTTAATGCAGCAATAATGCAGTAATTGCATGAAAACCGCGAGCAGTAGAAAATAGGATATGTAGAAAATAGGTCATATACTGTCCAAACCTGTTTTTGTTAGTTGAGCTCAGCCGGTGTTAGGACTGGGCTCAGACGTGGCAAGGCTGATGATTTCTTTAGTGTATCAAATGAATAAAAAAGAGCTCTTTTATACTTGTATAGACCCTGTGTTTTAATATTTTAATATACATTTCATTCACTTTTTTTTCTGTGAGCCTTCTGCATCTTCAGTCACAATGTTGCAGTTGTAATTTTCTGATCCACCTTAAACAGGGCAGCAGCTGTGTGTTGCTGCGGGGGCACCATAATGTGACAGCTTCAAAAATTTGGGTGGACCAGAACAATTGGAATGTGAGTTGAAATGGACATTTCAGAGACAGTAATGTAAAAAAAACCAAAAAAAAACCAAAACAAAAACATCAAGAAAACAAGTGATCATGTATAAGTTTCAGCATTTTATTTAAATTACTCAGAGGCACAAATTTAACTGTAGTGGCTCTCCTCCACCATGTACCTGCATCCACAAGTACAAGATTGTGAGCTGTTCCCAAATCCTGGAACAGAACAGCATTAGGTGAACAAGGCTTATACAGGGTTTGGTCGAGTGTGCCCCTCCTAGGTGGTGCCACAAAACGGTGGGGGATTTTGGAGCCACTGATCATGGTGTGAAATCAGCTTCTAGACCTAGATCTCTCTGCTGTTTATTCTCTCTCTCTCTGAACTGAACAATAGGCTTTCTAGAGATAAATAAACTAGTTACCCAATACAGAGGCTTGTAAATCCCCCTCTCTTATCAGTGACAACACATCATCATCATCAGTAGCTGAACTCTCTACCCTAACACACTCTGAATCTTTGGTGATGAAATGTGGAAAATTCTCATAACAGTGGTTTGTAACATTGCTGTAACCCATTTATTGTTCTGGTCCCATAACAGAAGTTCTCCCAATGTACTTTTTGAACCAGAAAAAAACATTGTATGGTATGATTCCAATGAGGACTTGTACACAGTTATGCACTTCCTTCCCATATTTAAAAAAAAAATCACAAATTCTACTAAATTCAAAAATAACACTTAGAGTAACATAACGGAAGTGCAGAGACTACGACCACAGACAACACAATAAGACAAGTACACTAGTGCATGGGTAGATAGTGATGGTTAACTTCACAGAAAAAGAATTCCACTTCAGCCTAATTATTTCAAGGAATTCGATTTCTGTGGTCGGTTCTAGGCAGACATCACGACGGACTGTAGAAAAATACAACGTTTTGGTTACAAAATACTGCACAGCTAAGAAAAAAAGGTTTAAATATATACAGTGAGGTGTCCCTTTCCTACCCTGTACTGCATCTGAAATCAATCAGGCCACTTCGAACCAGAAGAGACCAGAGACCTGGCGAGGAGACGTTAAAGAATCCCAGCCAATCCTGCTCTTCCCGACACTAGTTCTCGCATTTTTAAATTGTGCAGCTGAGAAGATGATTCTAGCCAATTCAAGCCACATAACTGGCAATGATGGAAATTGATATATTTCTGAAAATGTTTACAGTCACGTTTTTATCCATTAACTGCTTGTCTATGAAAACTCCTACGAAAAACCAAGGGACATCCAGGTACAATATGAGAACGTAAAGCCACAGAGGCTTGAAGAGAACAGAAAAAAAAAAATCCAGTTTGTTTTTGGCACAAAAAAATCCTTTCATACAAACACATTAGATTAAAAATGTAAAACCTAGAAGTACACACCGAAGGGACTAAATCGTGAATAGTATTACCTTATTCAGCAACAGCTTGTTATCACTTTCAAAGAAAGATTTCCAATGAATCTGCTCTTTTCATTTGCAAACAGAACCGGTGCTTAGAAAAGTACATGAGAAGTTGGACTGTAGCTCTCAGTTGGAGCACAGCTCTATAGGCTCTATATGATTGTCAGCACGCAACACTGAGTTGCTCCACATCTAAAACTCCAGTAATATTAATGTAACTGGAGTTCACTTTCACACCATTAAAAGGGCCACCTCATAGAACTAACACATGGATGTAAAGGCAGAAACTAAACAAGCCAAAAATAACAGAAACAAAGCTTTGGTTGTGAAGGCCAAGCATGATATGACCTTGCGGAAAGTGAGATTGTTTCAACTTTGCAACAGTCTACTGCTTACTTATTGTAAAATGTTTCATTTTGTGTCTGCAGTGCCAGTAAAGACTGGTTGGTACAGGTGAATATGAAGTGGCACAGCATTTTCTAATGTTGTCTTTGCATCAGTAGCATGTGTTGGGCTGTGAAACCTTTAACCGAAGATTTTTTTGAGAAAGCAAGTGAAGTACAAGTGAAGTCAGTACGAAAGGGATCATTCGCATTTTCAGCAGTCCTTCTTATGCAGGATTAGAAAGTAATATGCTTAAGGATCCCTGGTACACAACTTTAAATCCAAAGAGTTCAGAGATTGTCCACATGATGCTATGGCTATTTTCCTGGAGCACTAATGGCATTACATTACCATACAAGATAATAATTCAAATGCTCTAAGAAACCGGACACTAAAGACACTGATATGTTAGTGATGCAATGAAGGAACAAACATTATTGCACAAATCCAATTAAATAATATTTAGTAAAATAACATTCCTTACTTTCCTCAATACAGACAGACAGACACACACACACACACACACACACATACAGACACACACACCACTTTTTAGGCCTCTAACAATGCTGACACAACTAGTACTTGCAAAGAACACAAATAAATACTCTCTTGATATTTCAAATGGAAACTTAGTTTCAGAGTCTTTGATAGAGACCACAGATAAAGATTTCCTGGAGGGTCCTTGGCGGAATATATAATCAGGACGCGTATGATTTCAGCAATTCGCGCCATGTTAACAGATAGCAAAACCTCATAGTTTGTGAATGTAAATGCCAAAAAGTACATGTTTTTGACTCAGAAACTTTGAATAACTGTATGCTGCAGAGGCCTGGAAGCAGCTTGGGTTGGGACTCACTACACTGAGTGCTGCTGAAGTGCACAATGCCTCCTCTGCTGAGTGCTTTAACACTGCCCCTCCTGATGAGCAACTAAATCCTGTATGAAATCCTGCCAGACAACTTGCAGAGATTCCTGCAGATATGGCAAAAGAAATCTCAGAGCAGACCATGGTCGTTAAACGAATGTGCCAGGTCGTGTTCACCATGTGTAGAGAAACCAATTCCTTCAGAAAAGCATAACAAATGAACAAACAAAGCAACAACAGATGACGTCTGTAAACACACTGCCACAGACAGCTTGCTGAAACTACACATTCTTCTCTTCAACATAAACGAACATGGATGGTGGGGGGTAGATTGAAGAGGGGAAAAAAAATCACACAACAGCAGAACAAAGAGAGTCAACAAGAGCAAGGTAAAATGTCATTTTGCTGCCATGTCCATCGGCCTGGGGTGGTCTTGTGCCTTCAGAAATGTCTCTGGTGGTCTCCCTTGGCTCTCTGTTCACAAAGGATAAATCCCCACAGTCTCCACAGGCTCATCACAGTCCTCCATAATTCCACTAACCCAGTCACAGCTTTGCCATTAATACCTGGCCATGCTGTCAAAAGTAAGACTCTATTCAAATAGAGCTGAGGGCAGCAAGAATTTAAGAGTAGATGGTGATAACCTCCCGGCCACCACCGCGTACCAGCAGCACCCGGTTGAGACCTTCTAACAAAACCTCCAGGAATTCCATATCTGAGGCAGATGGGTTAAGGCAATAATGTTTAATATTTGCAAAGAGATTAGAGATTTGAGGCACAACTTTAATTAACTTTTGAAAGACCCAACCAACTCCACTCACAATTAAATTGCAAAGAGTAAGACGAAGGATGCACAACCTTAAAGAATACTGGCAAAAATATTATTTAACATAACAAATTTAGGTTATAGTTTAGACTATATACTGCTGAACAGAAAATGTACTGAGCAGGGCTATATTATTGTAGTTATTCAAAATCCACCATGCTAACATTAGCTTATCTAGTCATATAGATTAAATGATTACATGCAATGTATCATAATGATAATAGACTTTTGAGTTGTGAGCCACAGTTTCTCATTAGGTCAAATGGGATTTTTGATATTCTGTGAAATATCACAACAGCTGCTACATAAGAATGGATATGTGGGTGAAGCATGGATCAATTCATTGTGACAGTTTGATTTATTTAAATACTAGACCTTTTGATTTAACCTTAACTTTGAAAAGTGAAACATTTTTGTAAAAGTGGACAAGGTATGGTGATAAGGATACAATTTTCATCTCCACCGCGGTTCTTTGGCGGTCCAGGCATGTTGAGGAGGACTAGCTGGGCTCCCTGGGACTTGTTCACCACCACCTCGTTCAGCTTTACAGCAGTGTGCATACGACGCACATTAGACTGGTTGCTGATTTATAAGAGAATGTGAAGAAGAAGGGGTAAGAATCAACAACCTGAAAATCTGAGAGATTGAGTGATAAACCATAGATACCACGTAGAGGGACATGGAGATTTATATATTTAGTTTTATGTACAAACTATTTATTTATTTATTTATTTAGCTATTCCCTGTCCAAAATGCTGTATAAGGACAGGGGACAAACTGTCCCATGTTTCTAACGTAGAGAGCAGCTGAGCCAGTTGTTTTCTTAGACTCAATTGGAGGCAACCCTCTTACCCAGCTGTGTTGTGACACTTAGAAATCCCTCAATGATTAACATATTTTACATTAGGTTCCTTCTTTTTTTAAACATATGATATACTCAGTGCCCTGGCAGCGAGTACACATAACAGTTTATAGTTACCCAGGATTAGCTGTGAGCTTACTGTCATAAAGCATGTTGCTACGGTTTAATTGATGCAGTGGTAGTGGTTGAAAGACTATTTAAGCATCTGGCCTTCTCAGGTGCAGTTATTTTACTTCAAAATGTAAATCTCTGTAAGTGTCAGTATTAAATACAATGGTTTACAATGGTTTACCTCCCATTGTTTTTCAACAATCGCAATACTTAACCTGAGTCAGGGCTCCTGCACAGTCCTCAAAACAAAATAGGTTGTAAAAAGACAGCTGCAGGAGTATTTGAGAATTACATGCTTTAGATGAGTCATATTGGAGAATCATATATAAATATACAGTACTTATTCAGTTTATGTAATATGCAAAAAAGATCCAAATTAATTTTACCTGAACAGAAATGACCTGTACACACACACACACACACACACACACACACACACACACACACTCACACACACACATATATATATATATATATATATATATACAGTGGAGGAAATCATTCTTTGACCCCTCGCTGATTTTGTAAGTTTGTCCAATAATAAAGAAATGGAAAGTCTCAGAACAGTATCATTTTAATGGTAGGTTTATTTTAACAGTGACAGATAGCACATCAAA
>JBBJLS010000006.1:20151779-20177750 GCA_037577275.1 Bryconaethiops microstoma
AAATAATTATTTCTTCCACTGTGTGTGTATGTGTGTGTGTGTGTGTGTGTGTGTGTGTGTGTGTGTGTATATATATATATATCTCTTGTCAAACTGCATAAAATGGCTTCAAATTAAAATAACATTTTGGAGGTTAGAATGCACAGCATTAAGAGTTGGAAAGCGCAGCATGATATGCACATGGCCTTAATGCAAATTGTTGTTCAATGCACACGCAGACTCATACACGCAAATACAAGCAGATCAATAAAAGCACATGCTTTCCATCACACCCTGATGTTAATTTAATCCGTCAACAGTGTTGAAAATCTTATACTGCATAGTGTATCCCCGACATTTTATTCATGGAATTGGACTCTGATGGTATCATCAAATTCATGCGGGGCTGGAGCGCTATCCTTACACTTAATAATTTTTAAATAAAATGCAGTGAAATCACTGCACATATGAATACACTTTTACATTTTATACACATTTATTGTCAAGATGTTCTGTTGGTTTTGCTTTTGATTATTAGAGATACTTAGATTCTAAATAATGCTGCAAATGTTTGCTCATATCTGCAGACATCCAGAAGGGGATGTGCTTGCTAGTTTTATTTTTTAAATAATAAAACTAGCAATTTTTTAAATACTCCCTGTTGATGGGTACAATGCCATAGTATAACCAAACTAATATTCAGTTTGCAGTTTCAGTTTTCTTTGGGGACTACGAATTTGATTGGATCAGTGCCAGAATCAGATCTGAATTTAGTAGTTCATTACATCTGAAAATCAACTGAGCTTTATTTTGAACGACTGGGCTTTTAAATGGTAGGGGAAACACGGAACATCATTTAGTGCACTGCTCAATGTTAGAACTGTAGTTTTAAAATAGAATTATTGACAAACTGTGGTAAAATAACTGACACCAGGTTGTGACTTGGGAAGCACATGCTGTGTTGACTAAGACGAATGTACAACTGTCATGCTAATTAAATACACATTACAGGTCTTAGGATAAGCAGTGATGGAAGCGACGAAATGCTGGCATGCACGCATGTTCACACACGCACACACACAAACACACAAACACACTCTCTGAATGCTCTGAATGGTCATGGAATGAGGAGACGGGACGACTAGTACAAACGCACGCAGACACAGCCTATGATAAAGAGAAATTAAGACTTACAGACTCTCCCACTCTCTAGAAGGAGGAAACAGGACAAAACAACAGAGACAGGCTTAGACGTTTCCACAAACCTTTCACAAGGACATGGCAAACACCAACCACCAGCAATGCAACAGGATTCTCAGAATTCACCACCTGATCATGTATATTGTTCCAGTTTAACAGTTCCTAATAGCAGCTTAGGCAGTGGTTGTCTGTGGACCTGCATTCTGCACATGTTTGTATTTCCTAGTTTAAACCTGGGTCAGGTGTGTTAGAGAGGAAAGAAAAACATGAACATGTGCTAGGCGTGGAATGCCCAGGCCTGGATTTGGGAACAAGGTAGAAAAATATACAAGATGCTAGGGCCTTCTACTCAGGTTATGGTTTCAAACAAAAACATGTATAAGACGATAAAAATAAGTGAGCCCCACAGTAAATAACATTATTTATCAGTATAAGGGTTATTGCTGTCTCATCATAATAATCTATTATGCTGAGAGTTGAAATATGCCACATTTTGCATTAGAAAAGACAAACAATCTTTTTTAAATAAAATAAAACTCCAATATTGTTATTGTTTACTACAATTAAGGGAGAATGTTTAAAAATTAGATGACTATTTAGGAATGCACCAATATGGCAATTGTAGGCAGATACTGTTATAATTCATGTTTGTATTTGCTGAATCCAATGCCAGTATATACGTTACTGTGCGTAAGTCTTAGGCAAACTGCTTAGAAGAGCAGTGAGGTTTTCTTTACATTAATATTACTATACTAAATAAATCTAAAAAAGACTACAAATAAATAGTAAATAGTGATTTTACATACAGTATATCAATGTGTTTCCTTGTGGAAGCACAGTTTTACTTTTCCATCAGAAACCTAGTTTGACTTCAGTCCTTCATTAAATTAAATCAGGAGCTGCGGATGGAATTTCACAAATCTCAGCAATGGCTGAAGAACCCGAGGAGAAATCTGGAACCAAACCTATGATTTCCTTACCAGCTCACAAAATATCAATTACTGTTTTTTTTTTTTTTTACAAACAGAACAATCTTGATACGTTTTACGGCTTTCTTGTTTGTTTGCTTTTATTCTAATGTTAACTTTGCTCAGAAAGACACTTTTCTTACACATTCAGAAAAATGGCTTTAAACTATTTGTATAGGTGCCTAAGACTTTCGTACAATACTATAAATATTTACAAAATGTAGAAATTCTACACTGGAATAACATTACAGAGAATTGTGAAATTTACTTCCATAGGTCTACAGAATTTAAGTAGAATAAATAAAATACATAATCAAATATGGGTTTGAAATTGAAATATCTTTAGCGGTAAATGTCCAGTTGCATTTGCGAATTCAATAAACCAAAGAGTCTTGATCTATGTTGACTTTCTGGACGTATATTCAACAAAACAGAGACACAAAGACACATGGCGAGAGCATGACCAGACAGTTAGTCCAGACAATGTGCCTACACACTGGGACATGCTGTTTAAACAGGGGTGGATAATGGTGTGGATAATCCCATATGCACAAACCCAACTGTCAGTGCACATCATGCAGGCTGTCCTGTCTTTTAAAAAACAAAGAAACAAACAAATAAACAAACCCCAAAAACAAACAAACACACACACAGGGTCTTCAGACCTCATCAAGACCACAGTCAACATAAATGAAGCATTTGAAATATTTAGTCATTTTGAAGTTTTAATTTTGAGAATCAAAGATTCCATAGAATTTAAATTTTGAGAATCAAAGATTCCATAGAATTTAAATTTTGAGAATCAAAGATTCCATAGAATTCGCAGGGAGTACTTTGAGCAAAGACAAAGCATCTACCCCCTTAAATTTACGCTGAAAATTGTGCTAATATATCAAATGCTGCAAATACATGAATAGACTGAGGCCTGCCCCAATTCCTACAGAACTGTTAGCCCTACTTTGTGGAACCAGTGAATAGTTTTATTGAAATTGTAAACAGCAGGAAAAAGTTTGGGCTTAGTTATGTTACTTCAGTAAGAAGAATATTACGGAATCTAAAAAGTAAATTAAAAAAGTAAATTAATTTCCAACCGGTTCCCTCAAAGCTGTGCAAACATGGCCTACGTCAAGTATGCAGGACACGTGCAATCATACTTCAAGTTTAGCCCAACTGTAAATGTATACTAAAGTACGTGCAGGCTGCAGAGTTTGGCTGTGCTTTTGTATGTTCAGGAATCCCCCAAATTGGAGTACAGTCATGAGGAGTGAGTTAGTAAGTGCTCAGTGTGGATACTCACGGTTTCATGTTGAAAAGGTCCCGCACCCCCATGCTGGCATTTGGTTCACGGTTACGATTGCGTTCAGTGAATAACTTCTCTTTGGTCCAGGTCATATGGACCCGGTCAGGAGTGGCATCAGACCGGTCATTCAAAGCCGCATGGGATGCCGTGTTCTTATCATGAATGAGCTGGGCCTGAGGAAGTTTTAAAACCATCACATCAGTTCACAGAGGCTATGCTAGACAGCCTAATCTTCACTAGATAAACCCTGCTAGCCAGTGCCAAGTCCTCTTTTTTACTTTTAGTTTCTACGAAGAACTCTTTTATGTCCTCTTCTTTATTCTATGTCCACTGGATTGCTTATTCTGTCACATAACCGCATAGACCTAAGATGCTACATACCGGTACATAATTTAGGTAATCCTTAAAGGACTAGATTAGCTAAAAATCAAGCTATCAAACTAACCCAAATGTAGACGATCAGCCAAATTTTAATTAATCAGTTTAGTGCTGAAGCAACAAGGCTAATGTTGAGCAAAACGGTTTCTGTAAAAATAAATCCCCAAAATCTCTGACAACCCACTCAAACTGCGTCCAAGTTTGTGATTCAGGACTAAGTAAGGAGTATGACTTGGGGTCTATGAAATGAACCAATCTACAAGCAGCCATTTTAGAGACCACCAGGGCTGGTATTCTTAACAGCAGAAGTAGGGAGAACTGATCATGATTCATTGTCACAAAACTAGATCATCACTTCTGAGGTGGTTTGTGAAACGGACACTGTTGTCTAAAACAGCTGCCCAGATGGTGAAGTTTTGTTGATTTTACAGATTAAATTCAAAGTCATACTGTGTCCTAAACCATGCTGATGAGTGTCCAGAAGCTTACTGAAGACCTGGACATGGTTTCAGAGCTTTTTAGAGAGGAACTTGAGGGGAAATAACTGATTTAAAAAAAAACTCCAAACAGTCTTTGCTGGGGTAACTGGAAAACTGGGTACATTTGAGTTTTTCACAAAACTATTCATTTAGTATTTGCTACTAAATTACACACACACACACACACACACACACACACACACACACACACACACACACACACACACACACACACACACACACAAACAAAACTTCTGGTGGAAAAATTTTAAATGAATATTAAGGCTCTGCACAGTAGTTGAAGACCATATAACGCGTAGGTATGAAATCTAAATGTACTAGTAACATGCAACATGACTAGCATTTGAACAGCCGATGAAAACAGGCCAGCATGCAATGTGATGCATATAATTTGTGAACAAAACATGAAAAAAGTCAGCAATGCACTTCAAAAATGAAAACTAAAATAGCTTTTTCCAAGCTAAGTAAAAAGGTAAGTCTATACAGGCAGTAAATGCTAAAGGGTGAGTCGGATAAAAAAATTTTGTGTTCACAGGGGGCTCACAAGGAGGAGGATGTCACCGTACACAATACCAGTGACACATGCTTAACGGGAGGAGTCACAAACAGTTACAGAGCCACATAATTGCCATAGCTATTACATGGCAATTGAAAGTGTTGTAAAACAAGTATAACTGCCCAGTACAGACAAAATATCATCTAAAGATTATACTGCTACATATTGTCTTTGCAAATGCTACAATTTAAAACATATTGGCCTGCTTTGTTTTATATTTTTAGTAATTCTCTTTTGTAGATTGATATTGTTGGATATATGTTCTTATTCATTATTAAACCCACAAAACACTGAATCTGTATGACAACAATATTGCAAATGTTGATATTTTTTAATGTTTAACAATTATTGCTCTACAAAGATTTATCTAATGCAATAAAACAATTTGATTTCATTCTCTGCCCTTGTCTGTGACTCTGCAATTGTGGGTGATGGATCTAGGGTGGTGATCTCTGGGGCACAGTTTTTGCATTAACTACCTCATTGTCCACTTCGTCCTCCAGTGGGGCACCCTGGTTAGTTGAGCCAGAGCACTGGGCCCCAGTTTGGTTCTTCCTCCGAATGGAGCTACGAGATTCGTCAGTGATGCTCTGAATCTGGGGGTAAGTGCCATTCCCCACAGTGGAAGCAGTATAAGAAATGATGGGCCACATGTCATATGGCTAAATAGTGGTGTGCCACAAGGCTCTATGCTGGGTCCATTTCTTTTATACAGCTTTATTTCTTTTATACAACTGTTTTTTCAAGTAACTGTATCAGATATTACAAAAGACTGTATAATTCATGTCATTAACATATTTTTGAGTTGTATTACTGTATTAAAAATGAAAAAAGTAAATTACAGTAGAACGAACTTTCAACACATATCCTTTTTAAATATCACACAGTTAGTCTTACAGTAACCATTTCTACATTCAAATCATTCAGGCAATTGCAAAGCTATGAGTTAATAATGTCAAAGCCGGCCTGTCTGCGTTACAATTAAATTAGTTTGAAAACTACTTTACAAACCTTATTAAAAATTAGGGATGGGACAAAAAATCAATACACTACAACATTTTGAGTCTAGAAAAAGTACTGATACACAAAGCCCTACAAGATGTATGATAGAATAGAAGTAGTTTTTTGAATAATGATTTATTTGTTTGAAGTGAGATGAATAAAATGTAAAGTTTTCTTTTAAACTAGATAAATCAGCATCTATTTGGTGGAAGAATTGCACTCAAAAGTAATAGATCATTACATAAAGCTTCATGTCACTTCACAACGGAATCATACTGCAGCTCAGGTATCATGATAATCTTGTATCATGAGGAATATTGTGATTCCCACTGCTTTTACAAGCAATCTATAAATGAAAGGAAATGACTGGACATTACCTCTCTCTCCCGCTCAGTCCTGGAGAGCTGCATCTGCTTTAGCATTTGTGAGCGCTGCTCCATGACCAGGGTCTTCTCATAGGTAAAAGCTGATATATCACTATCGTGCTGTTTGCAAACACAAGAGGACAAGTAAAGCATTATTTGGATGAAATATATTGTTAAATGTCTGTTTTGACTGATTCAAACAAGATAAGACACAGAGATGTCTACTTCACTTTTACATTGTCATCAAAAAAAGTTTTATGCATAATAGCTTCTGCTTCTCACAAGTGGAAAAATCCTTTATATTGCCACATGAAATACATGCGGTAGTTTACAGGATGTACAATGTTTTACATTGTATCCTAGAGGAAGACCTCCATACTTAAGGAAAGTGCATAAAACATTCTCACCGCATGTGATGAAATATTTACTGAGAATTCACACTGACTGTTATTCCTTTCCCTTTTTACACTACAAGCCCCTCCCCTTCCGTAGGGTTGGACAATACCATTCTCTAAGTTAAATGATCATCGTTAACGAATATTTGAAGTTGCTTTAAACCTTTAAATGAAAATTCCATAGTAACACCTACTTCTCTCTATTTACAGAGAATCACTGCCATTACCTCCTCTTCTAGTCCACACCAAATACCCACAGGATACCACAACATTTCTACTCCCGTCCATCTTTCAAATATCAGTCTTTTAAATAACAGTCACACTTGGCTCTGATGGTGCTGGTGTGGTTTCAGTTCTTCGTCATGCTTGTATATAACCTTATTTCTACTCCTCTATGATAAGTACAAGCCATCTTTAAAGACACAGAGTCCACAATGTAAAGACGGTTAACACTCAGACAGAACCTTATTCACAGAGGTACTCTGATAGTAATTAAAATTACTGCATCACTAATCCACAGCGATAAGGTTGCCTTGAACAGAGAGCACAGTGAAGATTGAGGTCATGTGGCAGACAACAATGACTGAGGTAATGCGGCAGACAGCGACAGCAATCTCACCATTTCCACGACCTCAACCTCAGCGTCCAGCCGAAGGTGATACAGGAACATCTGTAAGTCTTTCTTCATTTGTATGCTGTTGTCATCCATCTGAGCCACAGTGAAGATACGCATCTTGCACTTCCTCCACACCTGAGAGAGAAATACAGACAGAAAGTGAGAAATAAACATATGTGACATGATGCAAAATATGTTACATTTCCATAAGCTGGACCTTCTGAACACACCACCATCAATCATAAGCTATACTGCTTGACTGTCCCAGTACTGTGTACCTTGTGCTGGCGGAGCAGAAAAGGCAGCAGCATTAGCATTCCTCCATCATGGACAATCCACCAAACATCTATTGTGCCTTCTCCCAGCCTCTCCTGATGAGGGAAGTTGTCCACATTTTTAGCTACCAGTAAAGCCTGGTGGGCTGCAGTGGTCTCTCGCACAGTCTCTGAGAAAGACAGAAGGTAAAAGCCTATTTCAGATATTTGTGACATAACCTGCATAAACAGTACCATTCAATGGTTGGAATCAATGTTTTAAATAATATTCAAATATTGCATGTTTCAAGTTTTAAATAATTAGAAAGAAGCTGTATGGCTTTAGAGTCAATGATAAACTGAATATCCAGAATTCCTGCCTCATATTCCAAAAGTGATGATGACATCTGTTAAAACAGTGAGTTAAGCCATTAAAAAAAACCAAAAAAAAAACGTGCCATTCACAAAAATCTGAACACCCCCATCAAATTATATTGTTATATAGTTATGTATGTTGATTTTCAAAATGAAAAAAGGACATATCCTCTATTGAAAACAAATTTAAATATTGCACAATTCTGCATTTCTAGAACAAAACCTATGACCTTAAAATGTGCATAAGTGTGTTCTCTGTGGAGGATGTGTGTTTATTTTCAACCGTAGGTCCTTTGTCCAGGGGAGCCCAAACTTCAGCATGTGACTATATTTAAAAGCTACATAACACATTATTATTGTATATAAAATAACAAAAGTCAGTATGACAATACGACAATTACGTGTAATTCGACACACAAAGAGGTCAGATTCTAACCTATAAAGTTTTTCCATGAGTGATGGTCACTGGACTGTTTCCAGGTGCCGGGCCAAGCCATCAACACACTGTTGTGCTTCATGCCTCCGAGACCAGCTGACTGGATGAGGTGTGAGATGCCATCCCGCAGGTTCGATGATACCACGACGTGACAGAAACCCTTGGTCTTTTCTGCACTCATAGCTGTCTTAATGTTCTATGAATTGCAGAAAACATATTTCTGTGATGTAAAATTGTTATCAGAGTCTTTATCTCAGTTCATTTGTTCTTTCAGCTCAGTAAGTACTTCCTTTAGAGTGATAAGCGTGCTATGAGTTGGAAAAATAAACAGATTTAATGTGCATGATAAAACCATTTATATATTTTTTAGATAAGACCTGGAGATATAAATACTAAATAAACACACTGTATGATGTTAAAAAACTACTACGAAGTTGCTGACTAGCCCTACTTAGTGCAGATCTATTCAAATTCATTCAAAGCTGCTTTTCTTCTTAATGCCAGAAGGTGTCAGTCTTTCCACATGCTTTATACTGCAATATTTCACTCTGACTTCCAAAACTCCTACAATTCAGCAGCATTCTGTACAGTTTAGTTTTCCCCTGCTCTTCAGTTCATGAAGTTCTTGACGATTAGAAGATAAGTTGAACATGGCAAACTGTGCTGCATTCATCATAACTGAGAATTTAGTTTTCCAATTTGGAAGCATGCTTTTAAGTGTATGTTTGCATGTGTGGCTGTTTCATTTTAGAAACGGAAAATCTGTGGAGTATTCATCATGTACACATAGAAACTTAAAGCTGAGTATAAAAACTAACATGCTGTAAACTTTTGTTCTGTGGAGGCCACCATGTCAAATAAATGTCATGTAAACTAAGAGAATCCGGAGCTCGTGAGAATCTCAGACTTTACGAGCGAGAGTTACAAGGGACATTCAAATGAATTTTTTCTTTATTTGGAGGTCGGAAACTTCCCAGGTCCCACTTGGCCATAAATGCAGCATGGGTAAAGAAAAAAAAACCCTTGCATGGATATGAGTGCATGCGTATTCCAAGACTGTGACTGGAAAACACTATTGTAAAACACGGGCAAATGCATTCATCCATGAAGTGACACAGTGTCTGTAATTATGTTCAAATCACTGTGACACTTTCTTTCAAAAATTAGGCTCCCTTTCTTGGATAAGGAACCTGGTAAAATCTGGTGCTTAACTACTAAATGTCCTAGTGTTTCTAGTATAAGACACCAAATTAAACATGTTTGTAGGATACCAAATTTGTTTGAGTGTTATTAAACATCCTGCATAGTTTAAATAGTAAAAAAAATAAAAAACAAGAAATGTGGTAAAAATGCTCAAAAGCTCAGCTGAATGTGCTGAACAGAACTTTCTGAGACTTGTATACATATGGCCTAATATTCCAATAAGCATGCTTGATTAACCTATCTCCTCTTAAGACTTAAGAGGGCCAGAGCGCAGAGAATCAGGACTGTTCAACCCTACATATATGCACTTCGAATGGTTTTGCCACAAGGAAACCCAGCAGAAATTCTGGTGTGGATGCATGCAGATATTGGAAAGTTATTGTCATGGCCTGCTTTGTACCCAAAAGACCGACATTAACCTAATTAGAAAGTAATCATGGATTTAGGTTCCCTGGGGCTTTGAAGTCTAGGATTATCACCCAGGACTACTATGAAACTAATAACATACGTAATTATGAGAGTAATATCTGCACCAACCAAAGGGATCTTAGTCTGAGGGCTGTGACTGTGCAAAATCACGTATAAAGTAGAACAGCCAACATTCAGTACTGAGGCTAAAGAGCAAAGGAAGAATAAAACCCGAAATCTTACCTGTTCGGCTTTCTTAGCCTCCGCGTCCTTGGTCAGATAAGTGCCCTCTAGCACTGAGCCCACAATGGTGAGACCTTTGCCTGCTTTGAGCTGCGTGGTGAAGGAGAGGAGACGAGGGTGCTTCACTCGCAGCTCTGAGTCCAGGTTCAGCAGCACCAGCAGCTGAGGCCTTGCAAAACAAAGCAGCAGATGAATTTGGGAGGGCCATCACAGTACAGTCTCCCCATCATTTGCGCAAACAAATGAAACAAAGCTTACTTTTAAAAAACTGACTTGCTGCTTTACTGGTTAAATGTAATCCTGACATTCTAACATATGAAAATGAGATGGCGCGAGTTCGAGAGGATAGGCACAGGATTAAAAGATTATGTAGAACTATATGTACCATATAGAGAGTGCTTTATGGTGAACAGCATTCCACTCAAATAATTAAGAGAGAGTCATCTGTTGCTTTATCTGTGGCTCTATTAAGAACAGAGCGTAACAACTGTATGTACAATAGGCCATAGATGCAACGGAAAAGCAGGCAGCAGACAAACTGAAATAATCTCCTTTAATGATGAGAGCCAAGCCTGTTTTTCTCAGTAAGAAATTCACAATCTGAAATGTTCCTAGGTAAACAATCTGGAGTAAGAATAAAAACATATTTTTGAGTAGGAACTCATACAAAGACCATCAGCAAATGTCTTTACCATCAATCTGCCTTCAGGGAGGATTGGTGGCACAGAGCCAGGTAAAGAGGCTTAGGGAACATTGAGAGTGCAGCAGGACACAGGTGCCACCTAAATACGGGACCTTCCGCACTCAGCCAGATGGCACTATGAAGTTTTTCACTTTGCACAGATTAGGGTAACTCTATGATTGCTGGGTTGAGAGGAACAAAGAGTCTTTCCCTTGAATCTTCTTGATAGCAGCACTCTTAAGGTTTGATGAGCTGCTGTAGGGGAAGGTTATTTATTCCACATGGCTGTTATTTATTGCATTCGGGATTAGCAAAGGCTCAGAGACAAATCAAATAGTAATTCTGTCTGGATTATACAGGTGGCAAACGGGGAGACTATAATCTGAGGAGCAGTCTAAAGTAGATGAAAGAGAAAAGAGTAAAGGGAAAGCAGACGAGTATTAGCACATTATTATATCTGCAGTGATCAAATGTGCTCATGAAAGTCAACATGATGTACAAAGCAGAACCAGCTTTTCTTCCAGTAGTTCACATTTTAAACCACACATACATGAACTACGCCACACTGCACAGCACTGTCTTAAAATGAGACTTACTTCAATAACTATTAACTCCAAAAATGACCTCCTATCTCTCACCTCCAGTTCTTTGTATGGGGTGGTGCTTCCTCCAGCCGAATTAATGCATAGCGAGCTGCATTGAGAGACAGTCCACGAATACCATCACCCCATTCCTTCTCAGCCCTGTAAACAAACAAACACAGACATGGAAATGACCATTTTGTATTTCTGCTCATTGTCAAAGACTTTACTGTGTTGACATAAAATATGAGAGTGAATCTCAAAACAATTTGATTCAATTGCCGATGTTTAGGAAATGTGATATGTTTACTTTGATGTAAAATATGAGCAACTGACATAAAATACAGATAATCCTTGTAAAATACAGACATTAAAAACAAGCTCATTATTTTTAAAAAAATCATTAAGACAATTTTATTTTGGCCAAAAAAGAGAGTGGAAATTATTATTATCATAATAAGTGACGATAAAAGTATTAATAATGATCACCGAATGTAATCAGTTATGGAGATAACATTCCAAAATTGATGCACTTGAATTACCCTCTGCAGACTGACACATCATGATAAACTGATGCAGTACATGATGAGGCCTAGTTCTTGACTACTTAGGATTTCAATGGAAATTTTCCACTGAAAGGAAATCACACACTTAATCCCTGTCTGGAAAACTGGCATTTCGTGTTCTTGTTCTGGGCTTAATTTCCAAGCTGGTACATCCAGCATTGTTTGGTTGGACTTACCCTCTGTATTCGATGTATTTGTAGATACAGCCAGCAATAAGCATGGCCACCAAAGCGTAATACCAGGAGGAGATGAACATCAAGGCAAGACACAAGCTCATCCCCAGGAAAGACAGTGCCCTGTTGGGTAGGAGAGGCGACATGAATATTTGTCCTCAACTAACTCAAAACTAATGGGTTATCCCAAGGAATATCAAAAGAATGTTTACTTTACATGGATGGTAAAACCACACTTTTGCAGACACACTGGCAGACACATCACATGTACAGTCTTGTACAAGTAAATACTGATTTTATATCTTTCACTGATTAACTTATTTCTAAATATTTAAAATGACAGTTACACTGATTTGGCTTACGCATGCCTTCATTGCTCCCTGTTTTGTGTAACTGTAGGTGCATGAAAGAGGCACTGTAGCCTAACGACCAAAGCATTAGGGATTCAGGGTCAGAGGGTGGACATGGATCCAGCTCACAAGTCATCTAAGTTTCAGAGCGTATGGAGCCTCCTTTTCCAGCAAAACAGCCCCAGCACTTATGCCAGACTGCATATGCCAGAGGTTGGGTGCAAGCCAAAGGGTGTGTCCATCTGAAAGCGCCTGTCTTCAGAGAGAGCTGAGACTATGTAATGAGTATAGCTAAAAGGCATCATGCAGGTTTCCATGCTTGGCTGCCATGGTTACAAAAACTGCCCTCTCTGGCTGCTGAATTGTGGAAGGTTAAATTACTCTTGTTCACTCACTTGGTGTCAGGAACTCTCTGCATATGAAAATGCTTTTAATTCCAGCTAACACTAAGGACTATTTTTATAATCAAATAATCGATCAATTACTGGTCAATTAAACTAAGTGGACCATCATTCCTTCTGTGGTATTTACTCACTTGTTTCGTACAGTGAAAAACAGAATATCACCACAACACCCCCAGAAATGTCTGTTGCATACTGTTGTGGTAGAATGACCGTGTTTCAGCATGATGAGCTTTTGTTTTTAAGCAAATGGTTGTGAACTTTTTGCTGTAATCAGTAATGCAATCATTACTATAATATCGACTAATCGACTTTGCCAACTAATCACTGTAGCACTACTATTCATTTCATCTTTTAAAATGAACAGAATAATCCCAAGCCCTGGGCTTACCAGTGGTAGTACTTGAAGCGAGGCCTCCAGTTGGGAGTACGCAGAAGAGTTTGAAGAGCACAGGCCAAGTTCACAAACAGGTAACACATCAAGAAAAACCTGCAAGAAGACAAAAACACACACACGTTAGAGCCAGAAGAAAAATAAGGTACAGCAAACCACAAGAAAAGAAAGGTAAAAATAGACGTGTGTGAGAGAACACACAGAAAGAGTGAGGCAGAGAAGAGGTCTGTAAGAGGGGAGTGAGAGGTTATGAAAGTTATTATAATCATTAAAGCAGGCAAAAGATCAGGCAGAAGTAGACAAAAAGGCATGTATAAAAGGAACAGAGTTATCCTAGGTAGAGCAGAGAGGATTAATAGAGGATTAAAAGATGTATTATTAAAATTTGAAAAAAAAAAAACCACAAAGTGAAAAACAGCAAAAAGGGAACAAAGGCACAGAGTAAATGTCAGACTATGATTAATTGTAATTACTGCAGGAGATAACAAAAACTAAAAAATCTACGCTTCAGACCACACTCACATGGAGAGGATGGGGGCCACCGCGTCCAGCGAGGCAATGAGAATGCCCGTCTCACAGATCCCTGCAGTGAGCAGCAGGGCCCAAGTGGGCTCCCCATTCGCTTTGCCATGGCCAAACACCTTAGAAGAGGATCAACGGCATATTAAACATATGAGGGTAGTGGTGTCGCAGTGGACATGTGATGAATAAGTTGCATTTTCTGTTAACAGCTTACATAAATTAGTCTGAATAATCAAAGATGTTTGTCATAAAACGTGAGAACTTTTAAGCAGATAAAACCAGTAACAGGAGGTTTTTGTATGGCTCTCAGTATCAATATCATTGTGTCTGGATGATACAACCTCATGCAAGAAATATGGAATCACTAGATTTAGAGGATGTTTACTCAGCTTTTTGCACTTTGTAAAAACTAAACCAATCACAGATATGACATAAAATATTTTTTGTTTAATAGCTGAACATTCTGGCTTTGTGAAACACCTCAAGCAAATTATATTTATTTTTTTTCAAATCAATTAATTGTTTTCAAATGTGGATGGGAAAAAAAATCATGGAATCATCTTGTAATTTGCATTTCTAAACCAAATACCAAAAATGCAAATAAAGTTTGTGGTTAAGAGCTGACGTGGACAGTAATGAAGTACATTTACTTGAGTACTGTACTTAAATACAGTTTTTGAGTGTCTGTACTTCACTTGAGTAGTCTTTTTTTTGGAAACGTATAACTTTCACTTCACTACATTAGAAAGACAAAACCGTACTTTTTACTTCACTACATTTCTATCACGGTTCTCGTTACTCGTTACATTCAATTCTGCAAGTGGGTGTTACTGTATCACTTTTCTAAAACGTGACTGGTTTTTTAGCAGATGACAGCCTATCAGAAATCACCAGTAGTGTTACTGTACACTGTAACACTGCAACGCCAGCATTTTTTAAACACGGTCAATCAGTGGCAGGAGAATGGGCGGAGATGGCGACTCTTCATGCCTGCATCCGTGGCCATATTTAGAGTCTATGTTTAAGTTTATGGAAAAGATAAAAAATTCGTATCGTTTTAAGTGTGTGCCATTCCAGCTGCATTAACAGCGGTTCAGTTGTCAACTTCGTTCAAATAAAAAGTACATACACACACCTTTTGTGTAGGTGTGTCGTGTACAATTAATAAAAAAGGACTGGTTTTCATTATCAATTCGGGTTGTGTTTCATTCTGTAACATTCTACCTTATTCCTTATGCCACATCTTCTACACGTAAGTTAGATGCATTAGGTATTGTAAGTGTGGTGGCAATAAATCAACACTGCAGTGAAATATGTACTTTTAATACTTAAGTATTTTTGGAAGCTTAAGTGAAATCTGACTGTATGACTTTCACTTGTATTGGAGTAACATTTGACTAGTCGTATCTGTACTTTCACTTAAGCAATGAAGTTAGGTACTTTGTCCGCCTGTGCTTAAGAGAGCGCTTGCAGACCTTAACAATCTGTTGGACTTGGCTAATTGAAAGTAAACATGGTCCCAGAGTTGTCCATTGAAGCAATTGAAAGGATAAGAAAAGTGCTTCTAGAAGGCAATCCAACTCAGAATGTGAAGATATTGGCTGTCCTGAGTTGTGTCTAAAATTACTGCAAGTTTAAACAAAAGGTTATTAAAGGACACCACATGGGTAGACCACAGAAGACGTCAAAGAGTCATGAAAGAAAACACAAAGCAATCTGCCTTGAAAACAGAAATATAACAAAACAAATGAAAAACAAATGGACAGAAACAGGAGTCAGTGCTTATGGCACAACTGTAAGATGGACTGAATTAAATTGGACTTTCATGGAGAAAAGCCAAAAGAAAGACAAAACTAACACCTAAACAGAAAACTAGGTTACAGTGGGCTAAAGAGAGGCAGTCATGGAGTATGGAAAATTGGATGAAAGTAACATTCAGTGATATGCACAACAGAGAGTGGATATCATGAAACTGCATTGGCCAAGAAGACGAAGAAATTCTGTCTGGAGCCATTGCAATTAAGCATAGAACAACGAATGAATAAAGTGAAACAGGCTCATGTATGTCAGGTAAAGGACCAGGGGAGATGGCAATCATTACTCATTACTCCAAGTATACACTGAATTTTTGAACACTTTTCTCATTCCATCAATAGAAAAGTTTTATGATGACTGAGTAATTTTTCTGGGTGAAAGCTTTTAAAAGCTTTTTTTTAAATGTTAAAGCATATCAAGACAATGACATGGCCAGCAAACAGCATCTCAGTCCACTTGAAAATTTATAGTGCAAACAGTAACAGAAAGGTCCATGACGAGACTACGTCTTGTTAAGCTGATCTAACTGCCACAGGAGAAAGATGGAACCAGTTTAATGGAGAATTTTGTTTTTCATTAGTAAAGTCCATGTCTCAAAGAAATCAGGCCCAAGGAAGAGCAACAAACTAGTAATTGTTATTTTTAGTTTAGTTTTTCCTTCTCACTGACTGATTCCATTAATTAAAATTATGTAATTTCATTTGAGGAATGTTTTACGACTAATACTTTTGTGTCATATCTGTGATGTGTTTAATTTTTATGAAGCAAAAAAGGTGGTGTTCTGTTGTGATTCTTGCCAGGGGTTGTAGCTGCACATCCTTGGTAGTTTCTATTTGCCCCTCTGCCTAATTAATCCTGTTGCTCGGCCTGTTCACCTTACATATTTTCTAAACACTAACACAAATCGTGAGTGAGGAAGTTAGCAAACCTCTAAGAAAGGCACAATGCCATCTCGAGCGATGGCTTGGAGCAGCCGGGGGGCGCCGGTGAGGCTCTGCAGTCCTGCCCCACAGCAGGAAAAGAAAGAACCAATTACAATCACCCAGGGCGAGGGCCAGGACAGAGTACCAATCACTAAGTTTCCTCTGACTGAGTCTCCAAACCTAAAACACACACAAACACACACACACGCACACACGCACACACACAGTGACCTCTTTAGCTACAATTTCATGCCTCGACTTTCTCTTTAAATAAATAAATTCATTTCTTAAGTATGGCTCTCAAGAGAGTCACTATTTTCTCACTATTTTCTCTTATCAGTTGACCATGATGCCGCAACCACATTCATTAACAACATTCCAAAAACAATCACATTAATAAAATAACAATAATAATAGAAATGCGTAAGAAAAAAAGAACAAAACTTACTTGTCTCTGAGAACCACTCCCTCAATGCAAGCCCCAAACAGCACTACACAGGAAAGGTCTGAGTTATGCAGTCAAGAAAATGACCATATCTGGGGCAGGAATTTAATAAAATCCCATGCAGACAAGATCAGACTCATTTTCTCCAGCACTCTTAATCACATACTTCTGGCAGAACTAAATATGACACTGAGCAATGAGGTAAATGACTTTAATAGATGTGAAGGTCGATGTAGAAGAAACCTGAATTTCAGGAATATGTAAATGTAACTGTAACATGATCTATCAGTTAAAACCACAAGGGCCATACTGTGGATACAGATGATGGTAGTAGTTGCTATGGCAAGAATGGTTCCTATAGGAATGGACCTCTGGGCATCCCTCAGATCTCCAGATCGGTTAGAACCAGCCATAATACCTGCAAAATAAAAAGAGAGAATTAATGGGTAAAAAAAAATTCACTCTGACCTTTCAGAAATGTTTGATTAAATCATAAATCAGAAGGGAATGTGATCTAGGTGCATAAAGAATGACATAAAGAATGCATTAATTATATTTCCAAAAAACACCACACTGTTCAAATCATCTGAACACACAGAAAGTGAATGCTGCCCTTTACTCCCTATTATTGTTATTCATGTTATATTTTTCTTTATGCTTCCACGTATTTAAAGTCTTAAATCAGTGGCCATCTGTGAACTACTGTGCTACGACGTGAGCAGACCTGAGGCCCCTTTAGGGGTAAGGACTAGCGTAAGACACGCAGCTGAAAGGGGTAGATAAGCACGATCTGTGTACTGGCTCACAATCTGGCTATAGGAGTTTAGATAGAGCTGAAGCCACTAAGCAAGAATAGATTAAATATAAGTAGATAAGAAGTAACATATTGTGCTATCCACAGAATGTAGAGTAGACCACTATATACATCATATATTTGTTTGTATATATGTACACACACACACACACACACACACACAAATGAATATATACACACACACATAAACCGTTCCCTAACTGTTTTTGCAGTCTGGTGGATAGAGCACACTATCCTGCTGAAAAAGGCCCCAGCAATAAGGGAATACCGTTGCTGTACAGGGGTGTACTTGGTCTGTGACAATGGTTAGGTAAGTAGTATGTGTGAAAGTAACATCCACATGTATGCCAAAACTGCCCAGAGCATCACACTTTCTCTGACAGCTTGCCATTTTCCTCCCCAGGTAAATGACACACATGCACTCAGCCATACACATTTGAATGAAAAGAAAATTTGATTAATCAGACCAGGCTATCATCTTCCACTGCTCCAATGTGATGTTTATTTGTTCAATGTAGGTGCTGTCAGCAGTGGACACAGGTCAACATGCATGCTCTGACCAGTCTGCAGCTGCGCAGCCCCATATGCAGCAAGTTGTGTGTTCTTACACCTTTCAATCATAGCCAGCACTAACATTTTCTGCAGTTTGTGCAACAAAGGCTCTTCTGTGGGACTAAAACAAATGGGTGTGTGTGAAGACAGTACTTTGATCAAGGGTACCCACAACCTTCTGATTGCAGGGGCAACTCCCTAACCACTATCCCACCAGCTGCCCCAAAAGAGGTAAGAGGTAAGTAAGAAAAAGGTAACAGTGCCCTTACCAGTAACTGAGGGGAAATAAATCCCCACCAGTAATGTGAAGAAGGTGGCAATATCGTTGACCACATAGGGTGGGTTATAGTCTTTAGAGGACTCAGCCACTTCCACTGACTCAATGTTTTTCTCCACCAGCATGTCAGCAGGGCCATAGCTTGACCACATGTTCTCTGTTCAGAAGAAACAACCAGTGCAACAAATTACATTCATGTACTGTTATAATAAGAGGACAAAAAATATATAACTAATAAAAAACACACAGGTATATGGGTGTATGTCTAAATGAACATAAATGAGAACAAGCCAAAATGCCCAATCCATGAGAGTTATCAGGTGTAAAATGCTACACTGCGACCTTTAGGTTCAATATGGAACACATGGCCCAAGATAAACACAATTTTCAGTTGACTACAAAAATGAAGGACAGTGACCCAGTCATAATGAATTACGACTGAACCTATATAAGTGACTGAGCTTTTGGTCGTGATTAACAGTAGAAGTGCATTTTACAGACCGTTAGCCTATCCTTGAAGCTACTGCATGAGTTTGATCTATTTCACCACCAACACAGCTGATTTTAATAAAGTATGACTGAATGGTATTGAATGGTAACTGTAAATACTGTACATCTCTGGAAATAATTTATATATTTGTATTTGTACAATTAATGGACATTGGTATTTATTCCAATTTGATTGTTTTTCTGAACAAATAAACACCAACTGGCAAGGCAAACATAAAGATGTGATAAAGATGTGAATCAGCACTCCTGACCTGAGATGACTCCACTGGTGAGACCAGGAATGCCCTGAACCTCTGTGACGTTGTTGAGAACAAAGTACTCATCGCAGGTGGAGTTGAGATCTTTAGTTTCGCAGAACAGACCCCATAGCTTCGTGGGTGTTGTAACATTGTTAATTAGCTCTGTCTTCAGACACTTGTCGAAGCCGTGATTCTTCAGGGTGCGGTTACCCAACAAACAGACCCTTTACAGAATAAATAGAATCCAAAAATATATAAACAAACAAACAATATGGCTTTCGAGAGATGATTCAACACACATTATTTTTTGTTTGCTTTATCTAGTGGATTTCTCCATTTGACAAATTTTAATGTGAGCCGCCCTTGCTTGACATAGAGAGACTGTCAAATAAAACTAGCAGTTCCTCTGAAAGTATTGTGTTTTCACCAAAACTTGTGGACCACACCGAAAACAGTCACTATGAGAAAAGATTCAGTGATGAAGTTACAAACCCACTCCACCACCTGACTACCTAAAACAGCCTGAAAGAAGTGGGTTTTGCCCAGTGAGTTTTGACATGAAGATTATGTGAGAAGCGAACTGATCTAGACTGTTTTCAGCCAATTTACATTACATTTCTCAGGATGAGGAGTTCACAAAGAAAAAAATTTAGATTGCCTAAAAAAAGAGGACCGATTCAACTTTACAATAACTACATTCTGCAGGTATATAAAGGCCTCTGTTGGGTTTTTAACTCACGGAAAGACTGGAGGCTCAAAGATGGTCTTGATGACTCCAGCATAGATGGCCAGAATGGAGAGGACTACACAGGCCAGGAAGACCAGCGCCAGCTTATTGACATATTTTACCCCCACAAACACCACCAGTGACATCAGGGTGAGGCAGCAGGTGCCATAGACTCTCATGTTGTTCAGCATGGCCTCTGCTTCATAAGCCTTCTCCTCTGCCTTAAAGATGGCAGCACTGGGCACTATGTAGGTCTGGAAGATAGATGATGAGCAATAGTTAAAATATGGAATGCACAGGATGGTTTAATGTAGTCAGTATTTTATTTTAAAACCATTTAGTCAAGCTGACCATGTATGGGAATTTACTTCTTGCAAATCAGGAATAAACCATATCATTATAATGCTGTATTATTCATTCGAAGGCTGCCCTCATGAAGGTAAATGGACCTTTTTTACAACTGAACTCACCAGGAGAATCTCAATAGTGCCAAGAATGTACATGGCTCCAGCAAATGTGGTCCCCAGATAGAAACATAGTCCTACAGCCCCTCCAAACTCTGGACCCAGAGACCGGGAGATCATGTAATAGGACCCTCCAGCTATGATGTAAAAACAGTGCACGTCAATGCAGGATCTGCACAGTAAAAAAGCTAAAGAGGTGTACATTCATAGTCTTCTGATATATCACTATTATTACGAACATCAGTAAATAATAGCAAAGGAAGAGAGCTGTCAATAGGACCACACAGAAGTGAGTTCAGACATGACAAGCAGAACAGTGCAAACTTACCTGGAACTACTCCATTTGTAGCAATGGCACTCATAGATATGGCTGTGAGCATTGTCTGAAAAAAAAAATACAGAAGTCATTTTTACACAACCAAACAGACACATAAAAAACTCACTTGAAATGAATCAATATAATACAATAAACCGTTCTTTAGGAAAGGAAGAGTAAAAGATCCTCTCTCAAAGGTCATTACTTTAGGAAGGTTTAATTCTTTTCAAGGATATGTGCATCTGGCCATTATGTAACATGCCTGTGTGTTGGAGTGTCCTTGAGCAAGCTCGGGCAAAATGACCAGAATAAATCCCCTCAGCTGCTTCTGCCTCAGCCTCAGCCCATGCCATGAAAAGCTGGGCTAAAGCCACTTACTGGTCATTTACCTTGAACAGGAGCTTAGCAATTGCAGGGGTACTGCCTGAATGAAGGTGGTTCTGTGATCTCTGGCACTTTGAGGACACTGAGTGCTAACCTTTTTCTGTTTTATTCCCAACCACCGTAATCAGTTACATTTAGTCATATTCAGTTAGCAACTGCTGCATGAAAACAACATTTTGGAAAGAAGAGAACCGTCAGTGACAGATTCTACTGGTGACTTAATTGAAAAAAGTCATTTCAGACTTATCAAATTCAACCAAAAGCAACATAAACAAGTGTTTGACAATCTTCATTATTCAGATTAGTTGATAGAATGGACTAGATTTACTTAATGCTGAAAAATATCTAACAAATATGACACATCACATTTAAATTGACTGACTGGCTACCTACTCAAGTGCTAGCAAAAGACTTATCTGAAAAAAAGACATCTGGGCAAACGAAACTAGCAAATAATCTTAACTACAGGCAGTATATCTAATATCTACAATACGTGAGATTTATAGTATTACACAATCATTCAATAATACGATTACGTTATCAAGTTTAAGCTGAGCAATTACGTAAATACATTCTATTGCCAGATAATACAACTAATGTAACGAAAACCTGGTAATGTATTAAACATGAAAACTTGTCTTTGTTCTTTGTTTAATATAATTAGCGAATTAATGTTAATGTTTTGAGAAAACTCTGGAATCTGATGGAGGTGATTCCTTCTCTCCCTGCCTTTCCTAATGACACAGACACTATTAAGACACTATTCTTCCATTATCCTCAAACACAGCGTATATGAGTTCAATTAAAAAAAATAAAACAAAGGTTTCCAAATCTCAAAGCTAATTTCTTCTGACATTATATAACAGTGCAGCTCTTTCCATCAGGCCACTCATGCTTCTATAAAGCTAAACTGGAAGCAATTGATGTACCAATTTGGACAATGACACAGGGCCAGGAAGTGTATTCCTACACTTCTAAATAAGCATTCCACCAAAAGGGGTGGATGATCCCATCGTCTGCACCAGGTTATAAATAAACACCCATCTCAAAGTGTCTCAAGCACAAGAGATTACACGCTGAGCTGTCAGGAGCCATCAAGGCACGCAAGCCGAATCTGATGGCGAAGGGAAGTTAAACTTTGAGCCAGGGAGCTGAAGCACTCACTCTTTCACACACAGCTCTGTATATCGACCCTCCGGCATAACAATACAGTCTCATCAAAAAGTAGTTTTATCCAGACAAATAAGCCTGACACAATACAGACATTTTAACTGACCATTAATGGCCACATACAATATAATTGTCTTTTTTGTCCACTGCATGCAGATATTAAAATATGTGGTCAAATTGGCTCTGTGTTGTTTCCTATTTGTTGGCACTTAGTAGCTCCGAACAGAAAACAGAAACCCCTCAAGCTCAAATAAACAATAATAATCAAGGCCCACCAAAAGTGTTATAGGACAAAGTCAAAACTTGATGTGTCTCAAAAAAATGTCTTCTGTTTTCATTTATTTACACTGATTTACTTCAAGCCAACAGAAAACTGTTGAAAATAACTCTTAAATAGCTGAAATTAGCTGAAATACTTGCAAGCAGGTGATTATGTAATAACTGTGACAGGCTTACACGCAAACTGAGCAGATCTTCTGTTTGGCAACAGGAAAAAAAATTAATGTAGCTTCAGGAATATTTTGCACCTCAACAGTCAGTAAAAATATCAAAAGTACTTTGTGTCCAGTGCCAGAATTCCTCACTGCCTATGAATCAGTAACAAAAACACAGTCACAATGTCCAAAGTGAAGTCACAGTGTCATGACAAAATCTCAAAGTTATTAAAAAGTAAAAGTAAGGCAAAGTATTCAACTGAATAACAAGTCATGTAACTCTCGGTGTCATCGTGAAATGTCCCCCCATTGTGAAGGGAAGCAGGTAATGAAGTAAACAAATAGAGTAACATAGTATGGACATTTTCTTATTGCATCATTTTCTATGATTTTTTTAAAAACAGAAATCTACGATAATCTTAAAACACGTAGCACACTTACACAAGAGCAGCACATAGCTACAATGATAAAGGCTTCCAGGATGCCTGCAGTGCCCACAATCCAGGTCATTCGCAAAAACAGGATGACCCCCAAGATATTCTGCAGGCAGGGCAGGTAGACGCCAATAAATGTCCCCATCTGTGGACTCTGTTTAAAGAGAAGCACAATAAAACATCTCATTACACACTCTTTAACATTTACATTCTTAAACCTTCTTGAAAATAAAATTAAAAAGACCCTGGATTAATGTAACCGCTGAACATGAGGAACTATACTAAACCTGCTGACAAAACCCCTTTCTCCGACACACCTTTGTTAACCTTCTATCTCTAGACAGTCCACCATGAGAACTAGAAGCAACAAATGAATGAAAAATAAAAAATACTTTTCACTTTTCAATTTAAAATTTAATTTATTTAAACAACCAAGCAAAGATTAGCCACACACTGCAATCTGCTACCTCAACAGATATATATTCATCTTATATGCTACCACATATGTTCATAAAAATAACAAATTCAGCTTCGAAAAGACAATAAATACAGCTCATCTGAACTGATTAAGACGATTCCTACCCGTCTGCCAGAGTCATCACTTCCACTACCCTCCAAATGTTCAAGTAGCGTCAAGGAGCTAAAGATGTCTTGTGTCCCACCTAATAAAAATCCTGAATGTATCAGCTACACAGAGATTCAATCACCTTTCGTTATTTTAACTACTCCTAATTCTGATCATTGAAATAAAAAACAGAGCTCCTATTTAGTCTGTGCTTTAGTCTGTACAAAGTCCAGTGTCACAAGCCCTGGATTCAGAACAATGTCATGTTCACAACTCGGCAAGTTCTCAGCCTAGCCAATCAGAGGTAGCCGTTTCATTTCTTTGCATAAAATATGACAAGGCAACAACACTACCATTCAGTCAACCTTGCATGTGGTTTTCATGGCATTCTTTGGCAATTTTCTAACATATAGTTTAGAAAATTTTACTAAGGGTCAGCAATAACCAACAAAACAGACTGTTAAAATGAAGGTGCCCTGAGGACTTGGAATCTGCCAAACAAAGGAAAGCGTTGTGCTTGTTTATTACATATGCGCATAAAACAATAAGCCACTTCATATGAGCAGTTTGCATATGATTGCTACTCTTATGTAGGAGAAGATGAATGGCAGAAGTGCTAAGAAACACAGAGCACTCAGAACGCAAACTCCACAGTTACAGTCTCTGCATTTTTGCCCAGATGCACAAGTTTATCATTCCAAATATTGTGACCACTAAAAAAATAGGGAGAACACTTTTACACAGGTGACAAATGAAGAGAAATTAAATTAACTGGAATGAGTACATAGAACACAATGAGTGCAAACGCTTCCAGGTAAGTAATGAAGAGCGACTATTACCAATTACCCTGCAGTGATTTGTACTGAAATGCTGAGGCAGAGCAGTAGACCTCCGTTGCAAAAGGAAAACATCTAAATGACTTTGAGCAAGGTTTAATACAGAGGCAGGAGCTTCAGCCACAAAGACTGTTTCAATAAGAAGTAAGACTAAACAGATATCTGCAATTAGACCTGTGCGAAAGACGTCAGTAAACAGAAGCTCTGGTTGAAAGTGTCCATTCAGTGACTGTGATGCTCGTACTTTAATGTGACATGTAAGAGAAAACAGAAGAGCTAAACGACTGAGAATGTCAATGGAGGACACAATCAGACTGGATCTGCAACAACAATCCATCAACAACATAGAGAGGGACAATATAGCAGGACTGCAGTCCATAACCCCCACATTACAAAGATTAATGACCGTCTAGGAGTTCAGTGGTATAAATACCATAGGCAAGAGATATGGTCAGATGAGTCATCCTTCACCACATATGAATGAGTGCACGCGTGGAGAACACCAAGAGGTCAATAAAGCTGTCTCTGTTTGAGCAGTGGGGGTATTTTGCTGGCATGATTTGGGTCCACTTGTCCACATAGAGGTAATGATCAATGTACATCACTGATTATATCTGTCCTATGATTAAACATTTCTATCCAGAGAGGTGTGGTCTTTGTCAGGATGACAATGGCCCATCCTCAGGGCATGAGGGATCACTAAATGGTTTGATGAGAAGGATGTGAATCATAAGCTATGCCCTTTGCAGTTACCAGATCTCAACTCACACGAATACCCGTGGGAGATTTTGGACCTGTATGTTAGACAGCGCTCTCCATGATCATCAATAAAAAAACAACTGTGTGAATCTCTTTGAAACATCCATCCATTTCAATTCCAGTGATTTTAAGTAGTCTGTATCAAGACACATTGATGTTCTTATGTAAGCTCTTAGGGGCCCAGCACCTTAGACATTTTCTGTTGGGACTTTCTTTGGCACTCATCGGTATGTGCTTGAAAACTGAAATCAGTTTCAAGAATTGCTATAAATCACCACTAACAATGCAGAGAAACTTGTGTGTTTTACAACCCTAAATCAGAAAAAGTTGGGACAGGGTGGAAAATGTGAATTAAAAAATAAAGCAGTAATTCACAAATGTCACTTAACTTTTATTTCATTGCAGACAGTATGAACACAAGATAATTCATGTTTTTTTTGGTCAACATCATTTGATTTGT
>JBBJLS010000006.1:20177850-20193413 GCA_037577275.1 Bryconaethiops microstoma
TGATGTTGACCAAAAAAAACATGAATTATCTTGTGTTCATACTGTCTGCAATGAAATAAAAGTTAAGGGACATTTGTAAATTACTGCTTTATTTTTTTATTCACATTTTCCACCCTGTCCCAACTTTTTCTGATTTGGGGTTGTACATGATAACCTTATCTTAAAGTCAAAATATTTGACAGCTATATAGACAGCTGTAATTCACTGAGAAAGGAAATGACTGAATAGAATGAATAGATACTAAATAGAGGTTTACACCCTAAATGCAGAAGCCTATAATTATCTTCAACAATAGGTCTATTCAATTCAAAACTAAATGCTTTATAGCTGAATAATAAAATTACCCATTTGGAGAGTCTATGACTTACTTTGACAGTTTTCTTTTTTGCTCCCTCCTCCTCATCCGCTTCTTCGTGCTCCCGTACCCCTTGTGTGAGATTTGTATAGTTGGCCAGTTTGCTGAGTAGTGATGACACCATGGGGTTGCTATCCATTTCTTCCTGTAACAAATAGAGAAAAGTGCGGCATCTCAAAACAACACATTCATGCAATTCAAAGAATTCAGCCCATAAAACACTGGCAGGCACTGGACAAAAGCAAAAGGATGGAGACCTAATAGTAGCTTTGCTTGTCCAAAATCATAAACTGCTGTAGAAATAGACTTTACAACCCATGAATTACTTTAGTATTGGGTATAAAGCTGAAAAAAAAAACCAACAATGCGAAACATATGAACCACAGCAAACAATCTACATAGCCCTACTTCTAGCATAGCTAAAACACCAAATAAGCACCTCATTCAGCAGTCTGTCTATAATTATTTTATTGGTTACAAAAATATTCCACAATTACAACATTGTGAATATGACAGCATATTAACTTTTTTAAGCTATTTATAAAGGTTAGGCTCAAATGGACACACATCGTTGCAAACCTCTGCAAGTGCAGTAAGTAAACTTGTAGAGTACCTCAAACAGTGCCATGTTTTTCCCATCGTAGAGGATTCCCTTATCATTGTCTGTGTTGTTAATGAACGGACTGCTTTCCTTTGGGTTTCCATCCCCTGTAGCAAGAGACAAAGAAAGAGTTACAGTTATGAATTTACAAATTCATTAAAGCCTTTCACAAATAGGGCACATGCACTTTTAAGGAGCATAGTATTACACTGGTGATCATACATGTTTACTTAAATGAACCATGTACTACATAGTTAAACAACATTGCACACTAGTCAATTATTGGATTTAATTCAATGGTATACTCATCACACTAAATGCAGAAAATTATCCTGTCTGATCAGGTTGGCATAGAGTATTGCCCATGTTCCCTTGCCATAGGCAACTAGTCAGCTGTCTTCCAAACTGCAGAAATAACCAGTGTTATAGGTTGACCTATAACAATTGTGTGGCCGCATACATAAAGGAAATTCATTATTCATGTCATCATTTGCTTTTCACTTTCTGAACTGCATGTGCGGAAGTGTGTGTACTCAGGCAGTGTCGCTCCAAACTCAAACAGTCCCACTGGACAGTCAGATCAGATCATAGAACAGGAAACAACTGCTGACCTCTATTTCAATGGCTCACTGACCAGGGCAGTAAGAATGCTGACAGACTGATTCCATTTAACGCTTTCCCTGAGTAACGCAGGAAGCACCAAAATGTCTGTAGTGCCAGTTTAGGATAAGCAGAAAAGGTCAGGAACTCTGACAGTCCTGTTTTTATTAACTTATTTAAAAAACAAAGTTTTAGAATTTTTCTTTAACTTGTGTATTCTCTTGCATCATTTTGTATTCTATGAAATGACCAGTTTTGGAAAGAAAACATGAACTGAATGAACAGAATGCAACACCAAATGTACAGTAATTGAAAGAGCACAATTCGAATGCACTCAAAGCCGTGTCAGTCCTTCCACATCTGACCCTGCCACATCGATTTTCCTATAATTAGAACATTATGGTGATCAATGGCTTCCCTCCGGCTCCACGGGTCACTGAATCAACCTATAACTTGCTGCTGTAGCGTTTGCTCCCTTTAGACCGAAACTGAAAGGCAAAAACACATGGAAGTATGTAATTACCTTGCAATGCATACCACACTAACATTGATCACATGGGTTAAAAATACATGCGGCGGAGCCTTTGGAACCAGTGGTAAAGGAAAAGTCACATGAAAATGAAACGAAAATGGCCACAGTGGACAGCAGCTGAACAGAGTTGACACAAAAGTCCAGTTCTTTTTTTTCTCTGGTCTTACTTTAGTGACCACTTCAACTTCAACAAGATATAAAAAGAAAATAAGTCTCAATATGCAAGCTTGCTCAATATGCGCGCTAGGCTCCAGTGCACATAACTGAAAACAGCTAGTTGGTCAGCAACAACAACAACAACAACAAAAAGTCAAGTCAAGTAGGTTTTATTGTCATTTTGACCACATACACACAATACACAGTGAAACGAAACAACGTGTCTCCAGGACCATGGTGCAACATGAGAGCAATGTGCAACAGAACAAGACCACAGTGCAGACAGGGCAAAAGAGTGTGCCAAAACACAAAAAAACATCAACAAAAAAATCACCTGAAAACAATGCATTCCACTTTATTAACTGTATTTATTAACATTATCTAACTTAATCAAACAGTTACATAACCATTTTTCTATAAGGTTCAGGTAGGGGTGTGCGATATATATCGTTTATGATAATATCGAAATTGTTCTTTTAACGATCGGACAGCTGGCATTATCGAGTATTTCTGCAGTAACCCCGTGTAAAATAGCAGGACATGTTTTGATCACGCCGTGGCTTTGAGAGTTGTACTAGCGTACATGTGCCTGCAGAGGACGGGGCACTCCGTTCAGTAGCGGAAGGTAAACAGGCCATGGATCCTGAGATATGCACGGAGAAAAAGAGCTAGGCTAATTCACTAACCATCTAGCTGCACTCTCCGTTTCTTTAGATTTGGTAGCCAGACGTGGGGCATTATCACTCGCGTGGAGATGGTTTGGCTTCAGGCGGGTGGATGTGGCTCAAACCAGCCCAACTAGCCAGCTATGTGGGAAAGCAGTTTAGGTGAAAGACACCACCACAAACGAACCCCTGAACTCAGTACGGAGAGTATGAAAAGCTTCGGGGGTCCGTTAAATCCACGATAGCGGTGACAGTAAAAAACAACCCAGCAGCAAACTTTACGTGCTGCTTTCTACATCTAAGTTATGTTATGCTGTAATGCTTTTGGCGCCCATGGCTAAAGATATGATGCCAGTTCAAGTGGTTTAGAAAGATGGTTTTAAAGAACTTCTGAACATATTACACCCAATTTCCACACTGCCTGGCCGAAAGTATTACAGTCAAACAGCTCTGTCTGAACTGTATGACGCCAGACACCAAACTCTGGAAGAGAAACTGAAGAACACCACAACAATGGATTTATAAATTTCACCACAGCAGTGGATTTATAGTAGAGCAGAACATCTGAGCCATACATTTCACTGACAGTACTGTTTGCAAACATCCTACTTGCCAGACAAAAAACATGAAGTGCATGTGCAGATGTTTCCAGTATCTTTGTGCAAAACTGGAGAGAATTTGATTTTTAAAAAATCTAAAGACCAAGTTTATTTTATATCTTTGTGCAATATTGGACCGAATATTGTTTGTTTTTTTCTTGCGCAGAATTAGATGGAATTGAAATGACTGACTTTTGGTCTTCCACATGTAAGGGAGTGAATTGTGTTTGTCAGATGGCGTATTTTTAATTGTTGCTTTTTAATACCAAATAATTAACATAAAAGCAGGACTGTTATATGTCAGAATTCAGCTGTGGTAAGAAAAAAACTACTAAGTTGCACTGCTTGATTTCAGTGTTCACACAGTTATTGCTTTTATGCCAGTTTTAATAAATTAAATAAATTTTTCTTCAAACATTATTGTTGATGTATTGTTGTGTGATGTTCCTTATGTACCATTAGTAAAGTATAGTAAATAGTGTATTTAGTACAGAAAGCAGGTACAAAATTACAGTTTTAAAGTTTTTAAAATGTAAAAAATATCGCCAAATTATCATTATTGGAAAAATGGCAAAAAATATTGTGATATCAATTTTTGTCTATATCGAACACCCCTAGGTTCAGGTAACTAGGATGATTGGACCGGCAGTGGCACAGGGCAGAACAAACTACTACAGTGTGCCCTTTCTAATAGCTGCTGGTCACTATTTACAATGCTGCTTAAGCCAACTAAAGGTTTACAAAGCCGCAGGTGAACGTGCTGGTGAGTGACCTGGAGGCCCTGAGTACCATCCCAAAGACAGGCGTACAAATCAGATATTATAAGAGCACGTTGCTGATTACAAGTGGCACTTGTAGGGATTGTACCTAAGCTTTTTTTAAAACAAGAAAGCCAATATTCAGAGATTTCAGAACAACCAAAGAGCAGACCTGTGGAGCCGTTTAAAAATGACACACAATCAGCTTTGAATGCTAAAATCAAGGCCATGACAGAGCGACTATTTAAACTGATTAAAACATTTAAAATATTTATAACCAAATTAAAATGTCTTATTCTGACGCATATAAGAGGTTTTTGACCAATCTGTATCTGTAGCTTTTCTGTATGTGAAATACTTCTCATAATTTGTCTTAAACCTGCACTGGAAGATTTAAAAAAAGTAACACCACAATTACATCTTAAAAAAATGATAATGTGGATTGCATCTGTTTAACAAACATAAAAGTTGGAAGACAGTTATAAGACATCAGCTACAGAAAACAGCAAGCAAAAATGATTAAATAGAAATAATAGTTAAAATACTGTGATAAAAATGTGAGTATCAAACCACTGTCCCAATATCAGGGCTTCAGAAGGTATTTATTCAGTGTTGCTTCCACAGGTCATTTAGTACAGGCAGGGTGAACTCTGACTTGACCCCATGACTTCTGCTTTTTCACTCAGTCGTTTGGAACCGAAAGAGGCTTTCAGCTTAAGCCACGCAGTCACTGATCAAGCTCAGACGCCCAACATCACCATCAGTGACGCAGGAGCTGCTTAAGTAAATCCACACCAAAGAGGCTACATTTCAGCAACGCTTACAGCAAATGACTTCCAATAAAACACCCCAGAATGCAACAAAACATCCCGGTGAATGTCATTCACTTCCTATTAGTCAGCAGAAGTCCATGTGTTCCCAAATCCTCTTTCCAACAGAAGTTAATGCTCTGACAGAGTGAGTCTAATTCTGGCCCTTGAAACTCTTTGCTTCCACACAGGTTTATATTCAATTAGACATTTCCTGTCGCATTCTTCTACGCTTTCTCCAGCGTGGGCACACAGCTCACGTTGAGTAACTTTAAATCAGTGGTATTAAATAACTCAACTGACTGAGTAGGTGATGTGTGTAACATTCTGTGTCCAGGTCAGTGGGCAGACAATGGTTCATTAACACTTCAAGGGGAAAAAAATATATAATACGAAACAACTATAATCTATTTCAGTTCAAATTTGAGAGTTATTGCAGCCATATGATTTGACCAAAGGACTAACACTCAAATGAAAAGAGCAAACACTTCACAATACTACTCCCCAGCTATGAAATGCACTTTGAGATGAAAGTCTGTCTTATGTATTAATGGGGGATGTTGGGGGGGGGCTACGCGACAGTATGGCATATTCCCATGAGACATGATCCACTTTCATTTACCAGGAAGAGGACACTGACCTAGTTTACCGATACGCTTGACGCTCACTCTGGGCGTCACACTGACTTGTTCAAGCTTTCATAATGGTATACAAAGAGTCTCCACTGGCTACTGACAGAGCACCTTGCAGAACTAGTCAAATGAAGTCAGAGTGAAAAGGAATGGGTAGGAAAAAGAGAGGAAGTACAATGAATGAACAGCTAAACATCTACCTCTAGGGTCTCTTGAATGGCTTAGGTTTCTCAGTAGAAATATTCATGAAGAAATCTCTACATTTTTTACTAAATCGATCAGAGCCAACCCTCACTTATAAATGTGTAAGTGAGGGTAAGGGGTCAGCATGATGGATGACCACTACAGGACATTTACACGACTTTCATTATAAAAATCTGGAATGGTTGGAAATAGGGATGCTACTATCAGTTTTAGTAGTAATACAGTACATGATTAATTACTTTGATGATTAAATCAACAATAACAATAACAATAAATGTTTTCACTGAACAATAACAAACCACACAGTCTTTCAAAGAGTCCAAAATCCTTCAATACAAAAAGATGCCTTCGGAAGAAGACTTCATTTAAAAAAATGTGTTAAAAGCAAGTTGGAGAATAGGAAAAGCGTATCTACATTTTGCCATTTTACTGTTTTTTTCATAGAATTTGAAAATGGCTGTTCTGTTGTGTAAATATTTCAAAAAGAATAGACCATAAGAAATAGTGCAGTATGACAGAAAAAATGTTTTTACACTTAAACACTTTTTCTTCTTCTGAGCAGTTACCATGATGAGGTTTTGTTACGACAGGGAAGTTATGCATTATCATCAGGCAAACTGCCAACTAATCAATGTCGCATCATTGGGAAAATTCTAATCTAGGTCACAAGCTGAAAAGGAGTTTCTTATATGCCCCATTTACAGTGATTAATACCCTTTTTCTAAATCAGTTGGGGGAAAAAAGTACATTTTATATTATATACTGTTTGCCATCAAAGAATGGGATTGACTTACTACGTATCCAAACATATCCAGATATCTCATCTAATTAGTCAACAAGTGTTCCAATGCAGATGCACAGCTTAGCCACAGTATAAATTTACACAGGATGCTACTGTCAATAGAATGGGAAATTCTTAAGGACCCGCACATGATCACCATGAACAAAGTCAAGTGTCAAGGTATAACAGGTAAAAAGATAAGAGTTATAAAGGTCCTGCGGTGCAGTCAAACTGTGTTTTCTGGAGTGCTGGAGCTCCATCCAGTAGCTTTGGGATGGGTTTAGAGTGGGGTTTGAATCCAGAACTAATTATCCAACATCAGTACCTGTCCTCACTAATGCTCTCGTGGCTGAATGCAATCCAGTCTTCACATCAAAGTTCCAACATCTAGTGTAAAGCTTTCCCACAAGAGTAGACACTGTTACTGCAGCAAAGAGAAGACAACCTCCCTGTTTAATGAAATGTTTGATGTCTATGATCTTCTCTGAATTTATTTGAGATGAAGCTTATAAATTCTCTGAATTTATTTAGGATGAAGAAGACATTTATTAACAGTCCAGTGTCAAAAGACAGTGCTGAAAAGTTTACTTAAGCCATTAAAGTCCAGGCCACAGCAGACAGCTATGATACCACCTACACCAATTATGAAAAAGCATCATCCACACAGTGCAGAGGCTGCACTGTGCGTTCCTGGCTAAATCCGAATGTTCCTAAACACTCTAAATTAGGACATCAGTAAAAACGACGATGAAGCATAATAGTCAATGAATTGTGTTTAAACCCATTCATTCTTATTAAAATGGTCTTACATTATAAAAAAGGCAAGAAAGGTCAGATTGTCATTTCAGCCACAGTAAAAGGAAACAACATTCCTTCCGGACCACGGTGCAACACAAAGAATAAAAATCAGACCACACGACTACATAAGTGCAGGCAGGACATGAATACACAGAGTGCAAAGAGAGCAAGGAAGAGAACAGTGCAAGCAAAACACAATAGGAACAATACAATATTACAGGACAAGACAACATGTCAATGAATGTTTAAAGGTCTCTACCCTTCCACATTATGCTGTTTCCAAAGTTTTGTCTTTTAAAACACTCTACAAACAAGGCTAGTATGCTTGCACTCACAATAGCATAATGCTAATGTCAGATTCTAGTTGACAAGACTTTGCATCTTAAAAACCAACCTAAAGACAGAATACACATTGGACAGCCAGTGCAGCTTTGAACTATCACCTGTCATGACAGATGCACATGCAGTGCTTTGATTTACGGCCGTGCTCCACCCGTCCGTGGGGCTGTGCCGGCCTCATTACGGCTGAAATGGCTGGGGGTTGCGACCTGCCTCTGTGATGAATGACTGCAGGTGTACCTGAAGCTTTCTGCAGGCTCGTGTCATGCCGAGCTTGCAGCGAAGTCCTTGAAGTGGGCCCATCACTTAACCTCTGCAAGTGTGCTCTGGGCTGCACTGTGATCAAATGCTAAGTGTGCAAGTGTGAAACAGCAGAGAAAGCCTTCTACACCAGTTATTTCACAGCTTTAATCATACAAAATAGACGGCAGGTCCGACTGAATCTCACAGCCACACTAATTATTTTATAGAGCCAACAGGATAAGAAATTATTCTTCCACATATTGGCCCAAATTATAAAAAGGAAGTGTGGTAACTGTCAGAATACAATACAACATGTATAAGTCTCCTATATGACTGAAACCTTTTACAGTACAGGAACACGATGCTGTATGATCCTTTGACCTTAAAACTATGACAATCTTAAAAGAGGTATTCAAAGAGAGGATCTGAAGGAAAAAAAGCATAATTTCCAAGCATGTTGCGTTTTAGTCTCTATGGTAATAAATGACCATGTGCTCTGTTTATACCTGCAAAGCTCAGTCTGTGAGCTGCGTCACACGGCTAGGCTATGTTTCACTACAGGGAAAGATGAAGACACTGAGAGCTCGAGAAGGTGGTTGTCACTTCAATCCTTTTATCCAAACCAGCGACAAGAGCTAAAGTCAGGCATCATACTGTAAACAAATCCAGTTTTAAAACTGTTTTTAGAGGCTCCGAGTTTTGAAACGCACAAACACTAAACTTTAGAAAAAAACACTCACATAAGGCCTTTCTATTCTGCTTAAAGGACAATTCACCCAAATAACTAAATAAAAATTCACTCACTAAAATCGAGAAACCTTTTTTCAGCTAAATTAAAGAGAACATATGAAAGGAACATCTCAAACATACTGTCCAACCTAAGGACTAAAGAAGCACTCTATCAACATCCGTCAAGAGCCAAAGACCAGAGCCTGACCCCCTGTTCACTCACCCTGTCGGCGGGAGCTCTCTCCCTGCTCCATGCTGATGGAGTGGAGAGGGCTGAGGTAGGGGCTGCCAGGGGGTCCCTGGAAAGCAGCTGATTGGGGGTCTCCCTGATGCCCAAGGTGAGGATGTGACAAGGCTAGGCTAGCCTGTGCTCTGAAGATCAGCTATTGTGACACTGCCTGCCAGACGCCAAACACACATTAACTGCTGATCCCTGAACATCGCCACTAACAGAGGAGGAGGAGCAAGGGATGGGGGAGCAGAGGGAGAGGGGGGAGAGGGAGAAAAAGAGAGAGAGAGAGAAAGAGGAGAGAAAAAGAGAAAGAGAAGGGGGGGGAGGGGGGGGCTAGAAAGCAAGAATAAAAGAGATGAGCAGCTGCTCACCTACCCGTAGATGTACAACACACACCAACACTTTAGAGAACATGTGTGAAATCAGGCACACATACACAAACACACACATACACATACACACACACACACACACACGCAAATGTATACTATGCATGACCTGTGTTCACTGACTGAACATGCAACATTCTCATTTCCAATATCTCAAAATAAAAGAGAAGGGAGAGTGTAATACAGCATGCCCAGGATTTGCTAGGGGTTATGAAGAGGTCAGGCAACTTCCCTGTTATGCAAATATCCAATATGGCCAAGCAAGACCAAGGGCCCGCACCGCCAGGAGATCAGTGAATAAAAACAAAACCATTTCAGTTTGGGGGTTTGGCAAAAGTTAACATTCTGATCAGTGATCATTAATCACCTGTGCATCAGCATGCGAACTGGAGAGTAATCACTTAACCAGATTAGCAAAATCCTGTCCTTTTATAAAACACACAAGGAAAGTCTCCAGGCACCAGGATCCGAAGACCTATAAAAGCAATGTGTCTACAAATTTACTTGTTCTGAGCATTCCCACAGGGGAATGTCTTTGACTAGCATGTGGCTTCATTTAGCGTAGGTTACTGTGAACCCCCAGTTTAACTTCAGTGTGTCTCTATTAGCGGAAAACCACCTGGTGGATCCGTGGCTAAGGTTGGATCGTGCCAGCGCCTTTTTGTTAAATGTCAGCTGTGTTGTATTCTGTGACGCATTAAGCTGCTAAAGCCTCCAGGTAAAGTGAAGTACAGCTTACATAACCAGTATGCTGGGGTGGGGAGGAGGGTTTGTCTACTGGGATGGGTTCAGTCAAGGCAGTAATCGAAACAGACCTTAAGGCTGTTGGTTACACTGATGACCGTTGGATTTTCACTGATATGCATTCTCAGATATGCATTACAAACATAATTAGGTTTGGATACCTTAAAGATCATAAAGAGAACCCAATTAGAAAAATGTGACAACACATTCTACGTGGATGATTATTTAATGAGGAAAATGATCTAATATTATATATCTGTAAGTGGTAAAGCTATGTGAAACTCCAGCATGAGCAGTTAATTTGACAGTGAAGTTAGACTCAAGTGTTTTCAATCAATGCGATGGCAATTCGGTGAGTGGGCACCCTGTTTTATTTAAAGAAGAGGGATCTAAAACACAACAGATGTTTTTGAGCATGTATGACCTAGTGAGCAAAGGAGATTTCTAATCACCTGTGAAAAAGAGTTGCTGATGCGCATCGGTATAGAAACGATTCCAAAATCTTTAAGGAGTCTGGACTTCAACAAACCACAATAAGACCACTGTTAACTCTCCAATTTTTGAGGTCACAAAGGAACTCAGGGTAACCTCTAAGCAACTAAAGGCCTCTCTCACATTTGCTAATGTAAATGTTGGCTGCTGCTCGTCTATAGATTGCTAGAGATCACATGGAAAAGCCAGAAGGCTGTTTGAAAAATGTTTTGTGGAAGGAGGAGCCCAAAATAGAACATTTGTTTGGAGAGAGGAAAACACTGCTTTTCAACATAAGAACATTATCCCATCTGTGAAACACGGAGGTGGTAGTATCTGTGCTCCTTTTGCTGTATCTGGGCTAGTACAACTCATTGATGGAACAATAAATTGTGAATTATACCAGCTTCATTGTGATGAAGCTTTTCTGTATGGAGCAATGGGCTAAAATTCTGGCAAGTCGATTGGGTTGATCAACAATTACAGGAGACATTCAGTTATCACTGCACAAGGGGTTCACACCAGATACTGAAAGCAAAGGTTAAAATACTGTTCCACTCAAATACTGTTGCATTTTCTTCAATGGAGGAAATATAGGATTAGGGCTCACAAACATTCAAGCACCACTTTAGAACAGACAAAAAATTAACAAAAACGTTTAAAAACAGTATAAAAACGTTCAGTACAAATTATTTTTAAACAATGTTTTAAACACTGCACCGCACTAAGTGAATAATTATGCTCTCTTTGAAATTAAACAAGTAGTTTGTTCTTGTGTTATGCTCAACATCTATCGTATACTCAGAAAACTATATTGAGACCTAATATGATGTAATATGATATCACAATAATAATAAAGGAAAAAGACCATCCTACTCGTCCAGAGAGAGTGAGGCCTCTCAGTCACAAATAGCTGTAAGCAGGTTGAAGAGATCAAACTAGTGATCCCCTAATAAAAAGCCAAAACCACTTGAAAGCCCCCAAACCACATTTTTACCAGGAACTAAAAGATGGGTGCTAGACCAGCTGTCCATTGGCTTCCATTATAATTGTGCATTGAATTTTTCTGTTCAAGAAAATGCATTGTGTGTTGTAATCAATACAGATGTGGTAGAGAGATTAGGTTGAAAAATATTGGAGTACTTTAAGCTCTCTCACTTCTGATTTCATATGAACGGGGGTACAGAAGCAGGACAGAAACAAATGTTAGTAGCCATTCTGATAGAACAGGGCACCATAGGCCTCATGCAGTCCTGTGTTTCGAGTGATGACAACAGAACTGACTGGCAAACTTGGCACGATGTGTCCTTGATGACAACAGTGATGTATATTTATTAAACTCAATGTATGGGAAAATTCTCTTACTAACAGAAATTTTTCTCTTACCAACAGAAAGAGCATGTGACTTATGGTAATTTCCAAAGCAACTCATGACCATGCTGACCCAGGATACACTCATAACACTTCCCTCTCCCTTATAGGAAAAAAGAAACACCCAGTATCTGTAACTGTACCTACATTGTGAAAGAGCGTATAAGGAGTGAGCTTGACTACAAATGGATGCAATGCCAGTCATTACACAGTGTGGTTTGTAGCCATTAACCACAGGCAGTAATTATTTCACCATTACAAGCAAAATAGGTCTAACATGATACAATTTTTAAATGATCGCAGCTTTGTGGTTGAAGGCAAGACTGTGGGGAAATTAAATTAGAGGAGACAAGACAAAGTTAGCATCCCGCAACCCTCAGACATGGGGCATGAGTTCAATATAAGAATTCTCTTTCTCCACCAGAGGGCATCACTAAGACACAAAGTCATGCCAAGTTGGCTAACATTTCTTTATGCTTTGTCTCTAAATGTGTAGTGTACAACAGGTAATTATAACTGCCACAATTTCATGAAGCATCTTAAACAGGAAGACTGAGCTTCCATCCACTTACAGCTTCCACTACCATCATAAAACTCAATGTAAAACAAGTGAGTAAAAAAAAAGTTTAATAAAAAGACCCAAACCAAGAATCTAATCAACACCAGGCACCAGGTGTTTTCCATGCTGCCTTATTATAGGTGAAAGCAGCTGGTAACTTTACTGCGTCAGCCGGCCTATAAAAGAAAGGAGGAAGTTTCCTACTGATGCAGCAGGAGCAGTGAATCAGCACAGCACAGCTAAAGCTAAGCTGGCCCACTTTGTACCTCCAGCTTACTGAACATACCCAGGGCCTGCTGCTTTTTGGAACAATCATCCACCTCCCACCCTCTTCCTGTTTTTTTAAAAGAAGTGAATATTCCACTGGAAATAATTCTACACATACTCTTTATAAGGGTCTTTCTTTCCAGACATTTTCCTATGCTCTTCTGATTTCTTACCGCTTGAAACCCAGTATGTTAACTTTGGAAAAAATAACTAGCAATCTTAGCGGGCCCATAAATAACTAGCAATCTTAAAGGGCCCATATCATGGACAACAATACATATTGTTTAAAAAAAAAAGAGGCATATGTAGTATATGAATACTGCTAAACTTACTCTCTAGTCTATACAGCCCATATATGCTCATTTAGCCGCAAAAACAACCCATTTTGAATTTCCGTGAAATCACAGAAATCAACGCATTTTACATATGTCCTCCTATTCAGCATGTAGCACTTTAACTCCACTTACTCACTTATAAGTTATAACTGCTTCAGTTCAGATTGTTTTTGGAATAAAAGATAATACAGGACATCCAGGCAGAACAGAGATCATTTGTATAGATCATTCACAATTTCCTCCGGGATAAATAAAGGTTTTCTGATTCTGGTTCAATGACCGCACACCTTTATTCGGGGGAGAGAGTTGGAAAACAGTCATGTAAAAATGAATAAAAAGGTGAATAAAACCACACAAATATCATAAGTGGACATTGGCCCTTTAAACATTAAATCAAGTAGGGATGCACTGATATGAAAATTTTGGGCTGATGAAAACACATATTTTTCAGGTAAATATCTATCATTGCAGTGCACACATATTTGTGAGTAGACAAAACTAGCATTTTGCAGAAATTTCTTTGTGGATGGTTACAAATCCATTAAAATGTAGATACTGCAGAGCAGATTTCTGGAATTTCTAAGAATGTCTGGGAATGTGTGTCTTAAAATATCAGTTTGAATGATCAAATAAGCATCGCTCTTATAACAATAACATTGTGCATCCCCTCCCATATTTGGAGAAAATCATCCACTGTATCTGCACTGTTATGTAGAGACTTATTCAGCTCCAAAGTTTAGGAAAAAACAGAAGAGAGAGGGAGACATGGACTTTATTGGGATGTTGCAGCTGGAACAGACATAGCCTGTTCGCTATTAACCTTTCAGTGGTTCACGGTCAGAACGCTGTGAACAGTATACAGCCAGTACACACAGCCCTAAACGGAGTGACCCTTGAGCCAAGACACATCATGTGGGGACCTCATATCAGTCAACAGACCTGTCAGACATGTTCAATGTCATCATCAGAGTGGAATTTAACCATTTCATTTGTAAATATCTTTATTGATTAGGAGGGTTAAAAAAAATGTAACTTTAGACATTTTCTGAGGGTGTAGGAATGACAAGATTTGTTGGATAAAAATCACTGAACCCATAGTTAACAACAGCAATTATTTATTACATCATATTGTAATAGTTAAGACTTAAAATAAAGAGACACATTTTAAAAGTCTGTACTGAATCTGACTGCCTGAGTTCTACAGGGCTGAACTGGAGTTCCACAGTTAGAAGACAAAACAACAGAAAGAGGCCTCTGTATGTTTTGTGTAATTTATGGAGGGTGTTTGCAGAGGGTCAAGTATCTGCAGATCTCTGCTGGAACATAAACTTTCTGTGAAGTACACAGGTGCTAGACCATTTTAAAAAACATAATATTTTAAATATCATACAAATAATGGCAATTAACTATTTGATTATCTTTTTTGTTCACTTTATGTAATTACTGGGAAAGTGCCAAGATTTCCTGACTATTCCTGTTTCATAGTTGTCAGTACTTAATAGCTCCCAACTGACAACCTACCTGGCTCGATTTCAAATAAACATTACCCTTTTCTGCTCTCTAGATGTGGTATAACAAACATCCAACAAATACTACTCATCACTGCCCTCTAATGCTATTATAGCACTAATTAGATGTTAGATTTCATTCATTTCTTCTCTTGTTGGTTTTTCATACTCAACAGTAAAACATTTCCAGCTTTTCGAATCAACCCAGCTTAAATAAACGTGCATATATGTGATTATGTAATAACTGTGACAGACAACAAGTGCAGTTTCAAAGACATGAGCTCTTCTTCCCGCTTTTGTTTGGATTCATCTTGTTAAAAATAGAGCAATATAATCAGTTTGGCTTGCAACACAAGTATGAACAAGTTTCTCTGCATCACTCCAGGATTTTTTTTAATATGTCACCACTAAACTTAAAAAAATAGTAAATTCAAAGATTCAAAGCGTTTATTGTCATATGTACAGAAAAAAAAAGTAGCATTTTCTTTGTGCAATGATATTCTTTCTTTGCTGTCCACACACAAATGCCAAGTTAGGTAAGAGTTAATAAATAAAAATAAAAATAAATAATAAAAGGAAATAAAAATAAAGAAATATATATACAAATAGAGCAAGATAAGAAATACAAATAAGTAAGTAAAGAGAAGTGTGATGTGCAGATGTAGATAAATATAATCTGAGCATTTGCAATGAAAGAAATGTGCAAAGGGGCAGGAAAAAAATAAAAAATAAATTAAAGTATGAGGTAGATGGATGTGCAAATATCATGACACACGTCATTGACATGTCTTTAAGCATTGTGCTGTTATATTTACATTTACGGCATTTAGCAGACACTTTTATCCAAAGCGACTTCCATTCCCTAACTACAGGGGACAGTCTCCCT
>JBBJLS010000006.1:20193513-20213128 GCA_037577275.1 Bryconaethiops microstoma
ACACACCCACACACACACACACACACACACACACACACACAAACACACACACACACACACACACAGACACACAGACACACACACACACACACACACACACACACACAAGGCCACGACCCGGATTCGAACCTCCAACCCTGTTCTAATACACACTTTAATTAGAATTCTTGAAACAGTAAAATCATTAAGCGAGCCTGTGATGATAAGTCTAAATATCGTTGATCCTAAGTATCACTATTCTGTTCAAATAAATTTTTATTGTGTTGTTTACTCTACCCAAGGTTCTCTAACAGTTAACTGCACTTATCTGTTAGAGGGGCTGTAGAAATACACTATGTACAAATAAACAGTCCAGAGCTGCGCCAAAGGCCATGTGACCCCAACGTGAGGTGACTCATATGACAACTCGACTGCAGTTTTGGTCAATAAACTGTTGGCAACAGGAAATTCTTGCGGCGAACACATTCTCCAGTAAAGCAGATAAAAAACACATTCTGTTGGTTAAGTTGTTAAGGAACAAAGAGTGCTGCTTACATAAACTGGGCCTTTAATGGGAAGGACTAACATGAAACACCCAATATATCCTTTTCCCCATGAAAAACAGCTTTATAAAATGCTGACTCTCATAGCCTTTTGTCTGTTCACTGACACAGTAGGTGAAGCAATAGACTCAGTAGTTGTCAAACATGTACTGCTCACAAAATGATGCAAAATCCTTAGGCAACTTTTTATGACCTTGAAATGCCAGAAGTGCCAGAGCTCTCAGTTTATCTGGACGTAGATAGAGAGGCACTTATGTGCTCTACATACCAGGAATCAGATCTGGCAAATTCAATCACAGCCAACTCACAACAGCCTGGCCCACCCCTGTGACCCCTTCCTCACAAACTTTTCCAACTGGAGGATTCATGCAACTGTCAGGAAAAAGTGGAATTTTTGTGCACAGCCCACGAGGTGGGAGTTGAATTCTGGATCTTTATTAGACTTCACAGTTGTGGTGCTGGTTATCTTTTCCCACAAACTTAAGACTTCCTAATATAAGACAAAAGAGATTAGTCGTCAATCTGTCTTGTAGTTTTCTATGATGAAGTCTTAGGTTTTACATTATTAAGTCTTAAGTTAACGCTGTTGCCAGATCCTAAAGGCTTTCTCAAGCTACTTGTAAAAACAAGGAATTGTGATAGTGCCGGACAATGTGTACAAGTTCACAGTACATGTTAGCTCTGGCTCAAATGATCAGTCATTATATTCCTCTAAATGTAATACACCCCAAGAGAAAATGAGGGCTTGTGTTTATCTCTGACGCTAGAGAAATTTTATATGTTTCTGCAATGTTCCTGATCCCAAAACTACTCTTAGGAGGTCTAAAATTCTCTTACAAAGGAGGCTTATCAAAGGCCATTACCTCCACCACATTAAATCGAAAGTCCGTAACATCCATCGCAATTTAGTCCAAAGTCTATACACTCCACCACGATACATCCAAAGTCCATAACCTCCATCACATTAAATTTAAAGTCCATAAATTCCATCACATTAAATTTAAAGTCCATAAACTCCACCACATATAACATAGTTAGAATGTATTCCTCAGCTATTCTTACCCGAAAGTTGTCATAGTTAACCTAAAATCATCCCAATAATAGTCCACATTAATCTGTCATCAACAGAAAAGTTCACCTTTTCAAAGACAGAAAGAACATTTTTATCCTGTTCTATTCTGGGCACTGCGGTAAATCTGCCTAGTCCTGGCCCGGCAGCCAGGTATTGATCTATCAGGAAATATAAGAGACAGACAGAGATAGAGTTTCTAATGCAGCCTCTCCAAAGCTGTAAAGTCAATAAAAATTGCGCACAGCCCACTGCTAAGATTAAACCATATACAATCAGGAAACACTGGAACTAACAGACCAGTTTTGTTTGATCATGCAACAACATTAGTTTATAATTACCAACAACATTAACACTCATTGGTTCTGCATTAAGGAGCGAGTTCTAGGATGTCCCAGAGGCTGATCAGCATATCCTGACTGAGACGTTTGTTGAGAGATTCTTGAAGAAAAAAAAGCCATATCAGCTTACAACCTTCAATTCCAAAACAAACATGAATTTTCGAAAACAGTGAAGTATACACAATCAACGTCAATTCACCATGCAGGCACAAACAAACTCAGCACTCCAACACCTTCCAGAGACTTCACCCCACTGGCCAGGCCCACATGATGGATGTTTGTTTTGTCTTGTCTTGCTTCTTGAACTGTGGTTTATCGACAGTGTTATGCTCCAACGCCTACATGTGATAGGTGATTCTTGGTCTTCATCTTAGTTCAGTAGGTTTCTTGAGCAGTGGATTCTGGAGGATGTCAGAAAGACACACCTGTCCATAGCAGGTGCTATAAACAAAACAGTAGCTTCATGCAGTCTAGGACAGTTTATCCCCACCCAGTCATCTGAGCCCAGCAGACGGTCAACATTTTGCTCAAACCTGGAACCAGTAATCCTATACAAGGACATTAAGAACACTGCATTATGAGGGTGAAAACAAAAAATTACAGAGCATAGTACTATAACATGCTGGGTGAATGATAAATAATAAACACAGGTGTTACAGTATCAGTGTGCATTAGAAACAAAAGCAGACAAGCAGGATGCCAAGATTGCTTTATAAGATGGCCTATGTTTCTTCTGGTGAGAGCAAAACTTCCACCAATGGTGGCGAGTTGCCTTATGCTGAGTGAATTGTCCACTTCACTTTATCCACTTCACAATCTATTTTTGTTAAATTACAAGATGAAAAAAACATACATTGTATTACTTTAAGCAGAGAAAGTTTTCTTTCTAAGATACAATTTGCAGCCAAGAGTAACAAATCGCAATATATAAGAATAAGAGATATTGCATTAAAATTATTAACATATTATGGGGGAAGAGGGTAAAGGAACATTTGCCTATAGATACAAAAATGACCAAATTCCATCTCCCTCTCACTGAGAAAGATTACAAAACAGCTAAACATACCACACCTGACTCCCTTAGGGGGCCTTTTTCAAAAACTTTTGTTAGGCTAAGTTTCAATGAAATAAATATACAGTAATGTAGCTGCCAATACATTTATCTGTTCAGTAACACAGCGGGATGCAAAGTCACATTCATAGCAGTCTTTCTAAACCATATCTAGATAGCTCATGAGAAAAAGTTGTTGCAAGGCTGGTTCCTTGCTTGTTCAGAGAATGATCCTGTCAACAGAGAGAACAGTCAAAACATAAGATGGGTCTGATCGAAAAGACAAGTGGGTTCATTCTGTTCCTGAAAAATGAAAGCTTTTGAAAAGAAATGGACATTTTCCACTGAACAGTGTGGATAATTAAAGAGTATACTGTAAAGAGGCAAATTATTATAATAATTATAATAATAATAATCTATATGTAATACTATTCTAGTTTGAACCCATGGACACTATGCCAGCAAAGGAAAAGGATGATTGCGATTTTAAAGACAGGGAAGAGCAGGCATTGAGACTTTGTGAGAAAAGTTCATAATTCATTAAATGATTTGTAATTAAATGATAATACTAAGGTTAAAATCTTTGAACATGTACGTCACTTACAGCTACACAGAAGAAATCTGAATCCTGTCTTATGTTTACATTCACCAAGCGGAATGAAGAAATGAAACACGCAAGAGAAACTAAAAAAAAAATAGTGCAGTGTTTCCCACAAGTCTGAAACAAACCAGCACTGTGGGGGTCACAGTGAGGTTATGTGAAGGTATGGATATTCAAACACACTTAATGTGGTACTTGATTAAGGCAATGAATAAGTGAATGTTAAACCATCTATATTTTTTGTTTTCAGATGTGAGGCATGTCTAAAGGAGCTAAAGGAAGGGTGTCCAAAGACCAGTGTGGCTTCAGGTTTGCGTTCCAACTAAGGAGGAGCTCACATGACCAATCACTGAGACTCACTGAAAAATCTACGTGTTTCAGCTAGTTTTAAATGAAAACCTGCAGCCTCATACGCCCTTTCCTGGACTGAAAATATTATAAATGATATAAATAATATTATAAATATTATAAATCATAGACTGGATTGGGCTAAAATGAAGGTTTAGGTCATGGGTTTCAACAATGGCTGGTGTGGTTGCAGGGTTCCGTTCCAAACCATCAGGAGCACACCTGACCCACATCATCTCAATCTTTAAATAGTTAATAAGCTGAACTCCTGCTTTTTGGAATGAAAACATGCAGCCACATCCCATTGCGAGGTAAAATTTAACACTCCTGGTTTAGGTTGGGCAGGCAACATTGATGGTACTATGTGCCTTTGTCTTTTCTTAAAATATCATAAAACATTCTTGCAACTTAATTATACATAATTAATCTGGTTCATACACATAAGAATGGCATGGACAAGAAACTTAAAAAATTAATTACATTCAATGTATTGTTAAAATAGAGAAAAAAATTTTCTCCATGATTCAGGGACTATAAGCAAGAGACCAAACTCGTCCATCTGTGAAGCTATCATGCCACCTTCTGGTCATCCCCTGTAAAAGCAAGAACACTTTTGTTCCAGTAATTATTTTGAAACACACATGCAACTTAAGTGAACTTAAGTCGACCTTAAGTGAACTAACATTGAGGTTAAGATAAGATAGACATACAGCACAACAGTTTAAGAAGTGTTACTGCACTTGAGCACATCCAAAAGTTGCATAAAAGTTGTGCAATCCCATCATAAACTTAAATATAATGAATGGGGAGGGCACGGCATCCTAGTAAAATTCATGAATGTATTTTCCTGGCACCATTTATTTTTACACACCCTGTACCACCCTCTGCTTGTTTACAACTTAGAACACAAAAGAGCTTCAGTCCTGTTTGTGAGCTGATTTTTAGCCCTCAGGAAAAGATCAGGATCTTTAGATATGAGGTATTAGCCTAGGGAGTGTCAAGAGGTACAGATAGAACATAAAGAAGAACACATTAAGGACTCACAGGGACACGGTGCACACGTTTCACTGACTTCCACTGTGAAATCTGTCCATATCTAGACATCACTCATTACTGCATCTAGTACTTGTCAGGACTAGTCTGTAGCAGTAACAGCACATACAAATGAGAGAACTGTGTTTCCATGTTATGAACATATTTGTTTAATAAAAAAAACCCCAAAAAAAACAATAAAAAGCAATAAAAACGTTCATGCAAAAACAGGGATATTCCCCTTAGAGAATTACAAAATCTTATAAATGTTGCTATTAGACAGACACTATAATCGTACATTTTTTGGGGGTCTTTTCATATCGGGCTTTCCATTAAGCTAAAAGAACAAATCTTTCAACTTTTTAACCCGGAACCTGGATAGCTTTCATATATACTGATTCATTCTAGCAAACAATTGCAGGTTTACTCATGAAAGCCTGATAAAGCATGAAATAAACAAATATGAGCATTCCTCTCCGTTGTGTACACAGTCTAATGTTTCCAAGAGGGATCGGACTGTAAAGGAGTGATCATGGTTTACAGGACTTCAGCTGTGTTGTCAATGGTGCGTCATGGTGTGATCATAGACTCGCAACAATGACGGAAGAACATGAACATTTCCGCTCATGATATAAGTGACCGAAATGAACAGGGAATGCCGTATTATCGCAGTACTGCGACAAAGTGCTATTTAAAAAGCCGTAATACACATTGAAATGATTTTACATTTAAAATAAATGATTTTACAATCAAAATAAAATTAACATTATTAGTAGCACCTCCACTGTTCAGATTATATCAGCATTGATGGGTATCAGGTGTATATCTGCAGGAAATGGAGGGTTGGATATTGGAGTGGAGACGAGAATCATCCAACAATTCAAATCTAGCCTTAAATAGCACACACTCACACTGTGCTGTTAGCTGTGTTTCTTCCTGTGGGGCTAGTGGAGTGTTTGATTAGTTTGAGCAAGAATATTGTTATCAGAAAAGAAAACGTGATGGTGTTATCTGTACTTCTGATGTGATTTTTCAAGAAAGATGGTAATCACATAGTTACGAGAATTAAACAGTACAATTACCATAGATTTTTATACTATTTATGCACTTGTAAACATCATTATCATCCCATCTGTAACTCATACTGGATTTACATCAATCTGTATGTCGCATTCAGCATTGTATAATGGGAGGTCTTTCCTTTTTAACTCAGGCCCCCTTTAGTGGGTGGTGACGGCCACGCATGCAGAGTCCCTGGCATCTCTCTCAAATGTCACGGCACATGCCTGTTGTCTCTCAGCTGTTGCTTTGACACGACAGGATCAGGTGATGCACCCCCCCACCACCCGGTGCGTTATGCAACAAAAGCCGAGTATTCGGTACAGCGTGCTGCAGGCTGCAGGCTGCTCTGGTGACTGGGAGAGGTTTCCTGAAGCGCAGGGGGCTGAGGGGTGGAAGCAGCATGGGAAATCAGTTGAAGACACAAACACATATACAGGCCCACCATGCCAGCAGCTTAACTCCTACCAGTGAAAGAGGCAGCTGAGAAGCGTTGTCACCTGAGATTTAATAAGGTGGAATTAACTGCTGCAGCCTGATGACTCACGGATCTGTTCTTAGCGTGGCAGCAACAACAAATACATTCTGTGAACCCACTGACAGTTCATGCCTTTCAGTCTGAAAACAGAAACTGTATTCTGTTTCCTCTGGCTTTCACTGTGAATACTTACAACTACACGCTTAAAAATAAAAATGCCAGATAGGAGCAATGCCATTGAAAAACCACATTTCAATGGACGATTATTTAATTAATTTTGGTAAATCATGTGTAACTGTAACAAACCTTTTAAGGAACCTACACATGCTGTAAGACTCCATGTTTTCCCTTTGGAGTCCATATACACCATTTATACGGGTTTATGTACCATAAATGTCATAACTGATTTTTACATGATAACTTTCCACCTGTCTTTATCCCGCATTGCTGTGCTTTTAAGACCCTGCATTAATGTTTGTTTTCATGACATCACAGAAACAGCCGATTCAAAATAGAGTGTTTTTGCTGCCAAGTTTCCATGTATGTATTGAGTTGTGACTGATACGATTTAAAATTTTCCACATTCGGAATGCAGGTTTGTAAGACATGGGCCCCACAAAGGTTTTTCCTATAAATATACATCCAGGTTAATACAATTTAGGAAACTTCAAGCATTTTTTCAAAATTACAGTAAAAAAGTAATCTAATTTTGCCTGGATTCATACGCAAATAATTACTAAAGATGTCTATGTGTAATGTAAACATCTTCATAGTATAAGCCAAGCTCCATGAAAAGAAAAGTTTATTCATTTAACTCAGGTCTCTTTTCCATTCCTATACCCCTATTTCCTCGTCCAAAGGGCAATAAATAAAAAAGGCCAGCATTAATCTATCTCTGTGTTCATCTAGTCTTTTACTGGGACCTGTGTCAAAGTGTGGTTACAGAGACAGATGGTGCACACACTAAAGAAGGAGGGTCACTGCCAAACACCGGCAGAAACGAGACACTGGCATGGTGGAAATTCCCCAAATACATTATGGACAGAAAAGGGAACCCCATTTTAGCCTTGCATTTTAAAATCGTTGCAAGCGCACACACTGGGTAACATGACTCACACAACGATTAAGTGTGAGCTTTACACGAGTCTCCAAGCGAGAGGTGGAAAAATTAGGCCTCTAAAATATTTAGTGGTAGACGACCTTCAAAACAAAAACAGAATGCAGTAAAACAATAGAGTGGAGCATTCAATTAGCCTACAAGCGCATAATCGGTTTAATTAACTATTCATATGACTGCAAATCTCCATTAGAGGCCAAACGTCTTCTGCTATATTATAGCAGTGTCCTTTATAATGCCCATGACGCCATTTCAGCATGAACCATAGTAAATCTATTCATTATGGACACTAAAGATGATTTATGAGGCTTAATGAAGGAAAACCAAGACGTCCAAACCACTCGGGGAAACACCCTTCTCAGCACAGGCATACATGTTTCCAATCAACAGCAACAATAGTGTGAAGTGGCATTCCATGTCAAACCTCACAGCATTAGAAGGTACACAGATGTCAAACGTGCCATCATATTGGTTTTGATAAGAAAGAAAAGCAACTGAATTCTAACTATCTTTATTTGACCACAACCATAACACAGAACCTAACGTACTTCTGCAGGTACCAGGGTCAGTAAAAAGCCAAAAAAGTATCAAAAACGCACAGTAAAATTCTGTATTACTGCATATATGGGTAATGTGTCTTTGTGCATGTGACACGTGTTCCCATATTGCACGGGTATACTGCAATAGGATTGCTCTGAGATTTTAAACACACGACTATTCAGTACTGTGGAATTGTTAAGGATATGAAGAAATGTATTGTGAGAACAATATCATCATATCATACATCACTTTTATATCATAAGATCATATGAAATTGGGGAGCCCAATTTTAGTCCTAGGCACTGGTGTCCAGGACACTTGGCCCTCCAAGAGTCCAGCACCCCGATATAAACCTACTCTTGTAAAACGCTATACATGCGATAAAATGTTACAGAAAAAAGATGATAGAAACAACATCTAATAGTAAAACCCTATTCATTTGGGTGATGTAGGAAAGTACCACTGATATCCCTCATTCAAGGACCTTGAATTTGCAACCTTTTTTGGAATATATGGTCAACGATCTGGATGCATCCAGTGGGGGGATGGGAAGAGGCTTCAATTACACACCTTAATACTCAAATCCCTCATACATTCTTAGGGTTGAGAGGTTTTGCGATTAAAAACAGAATCAGAATCAAATTATGTGTATTTTTCCATCCCTAATAAGATAACATACACAAGGGGTAAAATGCTCCTGTTGTAGTTTACATTTTTTGCTTGCATTCAGGGAATGTTTTCAGAATAAATGCTGCCTAGCTTCTGCTATCTCTTCACACCCTATTATGGAGCTGGTCCAAAATGAGCTCAGCCCCAGTGAAATGACACGGAATGACACAGTAGTGAACGTGGACACTGGGGTCAGCTGTTTGTCATGTCTTAACCGAGAGAACCTCCATATAAAGATGTGAGGCTCTACCTGATACCCACAGTCCCACCCCCCTTCAGCCTTCCCCCTCTCAACATGGAGCCACACTGCAGCTCCTGGGAACACACCCTCATCATTCCCTACAGAGGCCGAGTGTGTAAACTAGATTACAGTTCAGCCAACACGGTAGAAACAAGACCCAGCTACGTGACGAGTTCCCAGCTAGAAAAAGTCTGCAGTGATTTTGCAGAGACTTTTTGCAAAGTTATTTTTTAACCTAATAAAAATAAATAAATATGAACTGATTTATCTGTTAAAGAAACAGCTCAGATATGTCACTTAATACACAGAGCCATGCAAAAACATTCAACTAACCATCAGTTGACCAATTGTATAATAATAATAATAATAATAATAATAATTGTATTCATACATCCTATTCAATTCCTATAAGCACACTTTTTATGCAAACAATTGCATAAAAAGAACTACAATCATTATTAGTAATACTTAAATACTACCGCTACTAATAAAATGCTCCCTATATACGAAAGTACATCACTAGGGGCAGTGATAACCTACATTACTGAGCAAGTTCAACAAAAGACCCCAAAAAAGAGCACAACAGCCTTTTACCACAGAGAATAATCTGAACAAATTATTCTATACAGAATATTAACCTTTTCTATCGTTCTGTGAATCCTCCTGATTCCAATTTGGATGTTTGTTTTCCAGAACATCTTCAGAAGGTGGCACAGCTTGCCTGAACACAAATTCAATTAGGTTAAACAAATGGCTATGGAAAATCACCACTGGATACAATTTTCTGCTCTCAATCGGTCTCCACCTCATTTTTAAAGATGCAATGTGGTTGGTTGGTAGTTTTCAGCAAATTAGATGAGGCGGCTGTAAAAATGACAATTATGACAGTGATGCTGTAAATGCTATTGCTAACTGTTCATTTCAGCGCAAAGTCTTCACAGTTTGTATGGAGACATTTTCCAAACCTCCAGAATTACTGCAATTCATTAAAGGAGGTGTTTTTTTACTCCAACTTAATATAGCTTTCTGTGTTCTCATCTGTGACCAGCATGAAAACACCTCTATTTAATATTTGAATGAACAGGTGTTTATGTACAGCTGTTTGACCCTGTCATGTACTCCTCTGTACAGAACACATCGTTCTCTGGGTGTTGATTTTATATATCAATCAACACTAGATGGCTAGCTTAGTGAGGGTTGGGGCAGGGGGTGTGGCTCTTCTGCAGCTACGGATGCTACAGAGCATAGATTAGAGAGACCAAAAAGTTTTGATCCAACATGTTAACTCACATAAGCATAATATTCACGATACGTGACAATTGTATTTCATATCTCTGATTCATCCAAGTGTTTATTAGCTGGGCACTGCTGCAAATGACTGGGAAGATCAAATTTTTATAAGGCATACTACCTGATACTGCATCTCTTGCATTTTCATTTTGTCGGTACATCATTTTCCTTCCTTACTGAAGGAAATAGGGCACTTTATTAGTATATTGCGTACAAAGCGCCACACTGCATTAGATGCTCCTGGGCATCAAATCCATTAATGATGGACCTTACATGGGCCACACCAAATAACACAGGCCAGTTCGACATGTCTGACCAAGAGGATGACTCATATGCCACAGCAAACACAAAGCACTCTACAACAGACAAGAAATGGATGAGTTTTTAAGACCAGCTAGTCAAGTACAAAATCACTTCAGTTCCTGTCCTGCAGTTTCATTTTCGAGAAATAAATGAGCAACTGATGAACAGAGACTGAGGTATCCCCTTCTATTCTAAGGTACACTGCCCACGATGAAAGCAAATCCATAATATTTCAGTTAGACAGATAGTGCTGTTGAATGTTACAGTAATAATGTCTTCAATTCAGCATATTATAGAGAATCTGCATGCAATGATCAGTGGAGCAGATATTAATTGTTAATCATTTAAACTAACTCTAATAATACAATCCCCTAGATTAAGCACCCGAGCTGCATAACAACATCCACTCTCTATTTGAGTCACAACTGTAAAGAAACTGATAATTATGTATTGGAACTCAAAGACAGGAATGTGTGATATCAGAACGAAATCGGTAGCAAAAAAAGTGAAAATATAAATAAATAATATGTTTATGTTTGGTGGCATATTTATTATACTTCAGAAGAGCTGAATGTTTAGGTGACACTGTGCTACTACACTAAAATGTCAGCCTTTTATTCAATGTACTACATGTATAACCATGCAAATAAATTTTTTTTTTCACTGGAATGCTTATTCATCGTAGATGTATAGGCCTGTCACTATTACTTAATCAATAAAATTCACTGATAAAAATGTACATTCCTGATGAATAGGCTTAGTGCTGGCTTTGCAATGCTAGCAGGTCATTATAAAGCAGTGCTCAGCAATCTAAACATTATACACAAGTGCCTATCATCACTGAAAAGAAGGAAACACACACCAGAAGGCTCTCACACCTGCACATGCATTTGTAGTTACAAATTTTATGCATATAAAGACATATAAAATGTTTGTCCTTATAAATTGTGACATTTGACTTAGTTGATCGCCAAAGTAATCATGATATTACTGCATTACTAATATCAATAATGACATCTTAAATATATTTATGTATTACCACTGGGATTAGTATTGGCACAAATATGCAATAAAAAAACACTGGGCATCAGCTTGGGCGCAAAGGGTTGTAAGACATCATAATTCCACCCTGTGTTCAAAATGATTACAGATAAACATATGAATACAGAAATCAACAGTACATCTTATATCTCCTCGTGCCCTTTTATGCCTGGATATCAAACTTATCAGATTTATTTGGAATGCCCTGATTCGATAAGCAAAATGGTTAACTCAACTTAATTTCTTGGAAAATATGTAATGCCAGAAGAATCTCCCTCTTCTGCTACTGAACCGGAATAGCAGCCTGTGATTAACCACTTGATTGCCCAGCACAGAAACCAATGAGGAGCGTCATTATTTATATTTGGAGACAGCTGAGCATATTACCTAACATATTATTTTGTGCAATCATGGAAGAAAAGAAAAAAAATTACTTCGCGGTGCATTTCACAGCAGTAACGGTAAAAATCATGCTTAGAAACAATGTCCCCCCAAGTTCTCCTTGAAAAAAACTTACATGGGAAAAGAAAATTTTGTTTTTTTTTAACATAATTACTGACACCATAGATAACATCAAGACTGAAAGGTACACACTCTCCACTAGACACCTGCCTTTGTTTCACGATTACACAATACATACACACACACGCATATCTAACTCCAGGGATGCAAAGGAGCACAGGCACCAACCCGCCTCAGTACAACCCTTCTGGTGGACGACTCCAGCTTAATCGCAGTATTTGTACTACACAGAGCAGAACCACCTTACTCCGGACTGTGTAATGTATTTGTAAACCTACCACAAGGCACAAGATTTTCCGAAATCCAAACAAATAGCTACTAAACTGTTCAGATATTTACATAGCGACATTCAGAATAAGTTTGTTGCACTCGCTATCATATTCAGGACAGACTGGCTGGATGCTCGAAAATGTTTAGATTGGAGACAGTGCCAAAAACAACACTCAGAGTGAGTCATGTTTGAGAAAAGGAGGTTTTAACCCAGAGGTCAGAGAAAAGCATGATAAGCTATAGGAACCTATAGTGAGATATACATGTAATTGAATTTATATTACATGATCATATCACAACTGTTCACGTACACGCTTCAAATGTGAATGAAAAGATGGGGGAGGGGGAGGATAGAAAAATCCACCTCATCCTAATGACAAAATATCCTTTCACTTTCTTTGGACTCACAATCGAGGGGCTGTTACAAATCGTATGAATGGAAAAATAATGAAAAACCCGAATGTGCAGCAACGAGCTGATAATTTTGATCTGAATGAGAAGGAAATAAACCTCCCCATTCATTGTAACCATTAGCAGTGTTACTGCTATCCAAACAAAAACCGAGATAAGCTAAACTTACATGAGTGTTTACTCACAAACAAGCACAAGTGGATGGGCTGCAGCCATGCCAAAAAATACCACCCAGATTCGCTCTTCATATTTGAGTACTAAGGACTAAGATGTTTGGGGTGGTGGATAGCTTGCCTTTTTGTCTCCATGATTACAGTGACAATAACCACAATGTAACTTACTGTACATGTACAGTAGCACATGCATGCATGTTTGTGTTAAAACACATAGTAAACACAAGCACATCTCAAGCGGTAGAAAACCAAACAAAACAAAAAAACGTGAAAGCAAGCAGTACGCACCGTATTTGTTTGGCTCCCGACTGTACTCGAGGATTGGCACGGCTTCCCTCTCATCCAAGCCCAAAGCTTCCTCACCTTCTCCAGCCGCAGGTAACGTCAGGGGCTCCTGGTTCGGTTCCTCGGCCGTGCTGCCGTTTCCCTGACCGACGGGGACGACCACAAATCTCTCGGTCATGTTTATCGTCGGACCTTCCTTTCGGGTCTCTTCCACAAACTTCAGGGACCAGAGGGTTTCAGACAGAGCCGCATAGTACGAGCAATCTCTCTGCACAGCCACGCCGGAGTCCCTACACACTGAACCCGAGGGGGAGGGGCCAAACAAACTCGGCCGCTGATTGGAGGAGCCGCTGTCAATCAGCACCAAAACTGCCCGCTCCTGCTGCCCGGGAGACAATCACAGATTGATAAACAAAGATTTCCCAACTCAGGAAAACAGGCATTTCACACCTGTAAGTGTTACAATTAATACTCATTTACTTACAGGAATTGGTGTCCTCTGCTAATATCAAACAGTCAGTTTACTTCAGTGTAGATTAGACCTTGTTATGAAGGTGTGTTGAGTTACCACAGTGGCACAAGGAGGCTAAAGAGTTGCTGTTCAAGACTAACCAGCACTTCAAGCTTAGAGGTAGCCGAAAGTGCTTTAAGAACTACCACTTATTTACAAGGATTTTGTATTATTATGGCTGGTGTTTTCCCTAAATGCACATGTTCTTCAAAGGTATCCATTCACAATATTTTACACTCGAAGCATAGTTAAACATCTTTAAAGTAAATATCTTCATTGTACAAAATAGTAAAAACAGAAATGAATATGTAAACATGCCCTTGGTGTGCACATAGAAGTGCTTGTGTATCGGAGTCCAGCAAAAACAGCAGAAAATGTTGTTTCACTCCCAAATTTCTCAAAGTATTTGCTTTACGCATGCACTTCCCCTGTGACTTTCAGAAGCTTCCAGAATTGGGTAAAATATGGTACATATCATTGTATCACTGAAAACAATAACTTTCAAGCTCAAAGTCTAAATGTGTTTGCTACTTTGAAAGAGTGAAATGTTCTGTAAATAGGCAACCTGCTTCTTCAAAACTGGTCAGAATATCAAAACATGTCATAAAAGCACATGGGCTTACAGCATATGGAGCCAGCATCACTCAAGACAAAATCTCAATCTATTGTGTGCACCCATTACACCCATTGTATTAGTGCCACAGCCTTCCACATCAATAGAGATTAGGCTTACATCACAGAAAACTGTGTAATCATGTTGTCTTTATTATCAGTACATTATGTTCATTTTATTTAAGGAAAATGAATCCAGCTAACTGTAAACAGTGTCTTGGAAACAACATCTTGGAAACAACAATCACTCTCTAGGTTACATGATAACTCTGAGCCTAACTACCGAAACAATGAGCCTGCCTTAGGAAATAATGAGTACCTCCCGCTTCCCTCCAGACACCACCATATGCCCACAGGCCGTGTTGTACGTGACCATATGTTCCTCATGCATTTAGTAATAACGTCATATTTAAAAAACAATACATTTTCACTTAGGGTACAGTCAAGAGTGTCTGGTCTGAGTGTTTCAAAGCTCTAGTTACTCAGAGCTCTAGAGCAGGACAGTCATTTTCACACATGAGTGACCTGGGAGTGTTGGTTCATTAACATCAGAACTTCATTTCCTTCTTACTTCCCTCTGTTCCTTATAAGCACAAATGAGCAACATATCTGATTAAGCCCTGTTCTTTCCATTAAACACTTTCTGAATGTCCATGGCATGATCTACCATCTCTAGAAATAATCCTGTCGCTATTGTTGAGGGGCAAGAACTCATAGGAATCAATGTGAAGGGTTTATGAGACGAACCTGATAAAGCTGTACTATTGAGAGTAGTATAGTGAGTATTAAGGTTTTAATTACACAGGCCACTAACTGCCTCATAAGATTTACAACCATCTAGTTAGAGACTCTTTAATACTTCCATCAGTCGTGCAGCATTGATAAGTTGTGACTGTTGTTTGGCCATTATTTATTTTATTTTTACACTTTAAGTCATTGCTTCACCTTCTGTAGTTGTTGCATCGATAGTAAACACTTGAAGATCTGCTATGCTGGGTAGTTTGGGGAAGGCCTGAAATGTTTCACATCAGTTCAGTGTAAAGTGTCCATTTGTGACACGTAAACACACCACAGCATGGCACACCAAAGCACACAGTGTGAACAGTGTGAGTTTGTTCTCTTTTAACCCATTCACCAAAGTAAAGTAGCGGGCAGCCATGAATACAGCATCTGGGGAGCAGATGCTACCGGCAGTCCTGAGATTCAAACCCGTGACCTTCTAATCACAGGGGCAACTCCCTAACTCTGTTAATATCACTAAAGGTAGGGCTGCAGAAATCACTGCCCTATAGTGCTTATTGCTTACTATCCACACCACACATAGGTCGGCACATATGTAAATATTGTGACATTCATTAGTTGAGTTGATCATTTATGTCCGTTGTTTAATGTTCTTTGAATGTTATTACAGGACAATAAATGTTTATTGTTAATGCCCCCTGAATGCCATATAATCATAATGATTCAAAATATAATTACAGGACAATGTAAGGCCATTGTTTTTTGTACTCTTAATGTAATTACAGGACAACATATGTCGGTTGCTAAATGTCCTCTGAAATACATTACAGGACCATAAACATCCGCTTATGAGCCCCACTTTGAATGCCCACTGAAAATCATTACTGGACCCTAATTGCCCAGCAACTCAAAATATCATCACATGTCTAAGTTCATTGCTTAATGTCTTTTAAACATTATTACATGACCATGTATACATCTATTGCTTAATTAACTGTAAATACCATTTTATGACCATGTACATCCATTGCTTGAAGGAACCAAAGCATGACAGCATGACACTACTCACTTCTGTGTTTTGCCTAATGTCCCAAATCTAAATATCCTCCAGAAACTTTATCTGTGCTTGCCAGAAGCAGGCCTATGCTTGTTATTGTGTTGTTTCACCTAGGATGTCTGTCATCCCTGACTGCCCCACCACTAAAACTGTCAAAAACATGTACCAAGGGTATGCCATGGTATACACTGAATTTTGCAACAATGTAATATTGTTGTTATAATGAGACTTATTGCATTAATTTTATTTTTAATTTACCAAGATGTGCAAGAAATTGCTCTTGATGCAGCAGTCATCATAGATCTCAATTTCTATATTTATATATGTTCTGCCAGGGACATGTGGTTACATGAATCCTTTAATACACAATTAGAAGAGTGTCTTAAAGTTCTGTAACCCTGTATTGAACTGTTCAGTTTTCTCCTTCCTAATTCAGCTCACAAATGCCCAATTTAGCAGCAGACAAGTTGAATCATGTCAGTTAGAGGTGGAATTCAGAAACATACTTTAAGTCTTGTGTACTCAATTTGTTTATTGTATGACCACTGTTTTTTGCAGGCCTAGAGCTTCTGATTCATTTTGAGGGGACCCGTTTTATAATAGGATGTCCTCAGTTAATTTGACCACAAACCAAAAGACTCTGGTTGATATAGCCACTTCATACAGTTATTATTGCAGTTCCCAATGCATGAAGCAGTTGCTTGATGACTTACTACTTGGTACTTACTTAATGTTTGTGGTCTAAAAGAACAGTGTTAGAACTGTAAGAATCTTACAGCCAGTGCATGGTTCAGTGAATGACAGATATTCACATTTACCAGCTTGGCTAGATTGGCTATCTATAAAACAGCCTCTGTAGCTGTTACTGCATATAATCTTATGAAACCTTTGAGCATCAGCAAGAGTCATTACTCTTGACATTTATCAGAGTGCAACTTTTATTTTATGGAAGGCAATAACATGGGTCATACATGCAGCATAAAAGGTACCATTCAATTCAATCATGGCCACAGCAGGACCCACACCACTTTGACGCTATGCTGCACATTGTACCAAAAAGCAGCAAGAGAATCAAATAAAGAGGGAATTTAGGCATAAAGAGGGAAATTATTTAGCTCTAAGTATACTTTGCATGAAATGTGATTTTCCAGTACTGTGTTTTTTTATTTTTCTAAATTAAAGGTGTCAATAACAGAAAGAGACATTAAGGATATAACTGCAGTACAGCACTGGTTTACAGTTGTCTCTTTTGTGATCATAATTAATTACGAAGGATTAAATTTGCGTATGAGATTAACGTGTTCTTTATCAGACTGACAGGCAGCTATCCTGTTTTTCCCCCCCATTTCTTTTGAGAGCTTGGTTACACATCCACTCAGACCTAAAGAATGACTGTTAGGCCCTAAACATACATTGCTTTGTCACTCTGTTATGAAACAAGGCTGGATCTAAGGGTACAAATTGTTTCCTCTCCACTGGAGCTCTTTCAGCAGGGTAAGCATGCCTTTGTCACCCTACCACTGCAGCGCTCCAAGACATCATTTCAGCATACCTGGTCCTGACACAATGAATAGAGATCTGGAAGATGGAGAGGAAAATAAAAGACTCCAAAACAATGGTTGGACAAATTACATAACATGCTGAAAGCTTCTCCGTGTTTCCAAACAGAGCGGGTCTCTCGTGAATGGATGGCGATTCAGCAATATTTCAGCTGGCCAATGCATGGCCTGACCTGGGTGAAATGAGAAGAGCCCCGAAATTGTATTTACTCCACTGTAAAATGTACTAAATTACAGGAAGACTCAAAATTCTCTTTTCTTGCATGTGGTTCAGGAGACACATTTCTGTGCCATTGTCTCTCTATATTGTTTGGTTTATGAGTCTTGTAAAATATTACTAATACAGGCTTGCATAATCATTGTCTGATTAACATATGCAATGTAGAATTACATGATTTCCCTCTTACTGCTTGGCAGTAGCTGAGTGTGCTGTTATTGTAGATTTTCTGCTTTTGGTTTCAGTTATTGTTTTCACATAAATCTAGAAAGATTACATTTAAAAACAAAATATGCTTTTATGACTGTTTTTTCATCATTTTTATCATTGTTTTACATTGGCTATCTAAGAGAAAGCTGACTACAGATAGTTAGAATTTCTTTAACTGAAGAAGATACAAATATAACTTTCTGATGCATGACAGGTAGAATGAAAGTTAGTAGTGTAGCCACCTAGTTATCTAGCTTCAGTTCATCTTAAAGCCTAACTGGACTATTATTAGAAAAGCATCTTCCATTAGCACTGTCTGATGAGCTCGTCAGCCTACTTAAACTAAACTGCATTTTTATGTAGAGGTGGGTAAATACAGTGGTCGGGTGGTTAGGGAGCTGCCCCTGCAATCAGAAGGCTGTGGGTTCAAAGCCCAGGTCTTAACACTTACACTTATTACTGCAAACATGCTTACATTCATGAAATCCTACTGGTGTGGGTTTCATCTATTGAAGTAGATGAAACCCATCTACATCCTGTAACAGTGTGTGGCAAGAAAACAGCTATTTATTTTTATATTTAGTGTTATTGACCAAATAGAGCTTACCAGAGCTAATTCGAAGTTTCACATTTCACTCCTGGTGCTGCCATTCACTGCTCGTGTCTCCCAGGCTTTGTTTCAGCTGCTCACAGTTATTTTGAGAGGTTGACAAAGAGCAATGGGATGGTTCCCATACCAGCTATAACTGGCTATGCCATGCTGGGGGTGTTGTGTGTAATTCAGGGAGGGGCTTGCATGGCCTGACATGGCTGAGCTCTGTGGAGAACAAATATTGTATTAATTTCACTATTTCAGCAGTCACAACAACTACATGATATTTGTTTAGACATTGATTAAAAGGAAAAAATCCTTTTGATGTCTGGTTAATGATACTGAAACATTTATATATGCTGTATAATCAAACATCCCAAAAGACTTCGAACATACCCTAGTCAAATGACAGGTAATGCTGATTTAGTAAGGGAAAATTTAACATGTCATCTACATGACATGTCCTCTACATGGAACAAACTTTAATTTAAATTTTAGTGAACAATTTCTGGCTATTTGCTAAAACGTAACTGTTATGATTTATTTTTCCAATAAACTCAGGAAATAGAACTGTGTCCTCTGTAGAGGTGCATGTACTTTATTTTGTTGTAGTATACTTCTACTCTGTGTCACACGCACCAGGTCCCATGACGCCGATCGGGTTCGGAAGTGACGTCACGCCAGGTATAAAGGTAGGAAGAGCAGGTAATACAGTACACAGACATTGAGCTCT
>JBBJLS010000006.1:20241310-20281201 GCA_037577275.1 Bryconaethiops microstoma
AAATCAGCATGAAAAACACTACAAAACCCACATAAACTTATCTCTGATGATTTTGACCTGTTGACCTGTGTAATTGAATGGCTGTAATTAACTGTGGTGAACCTTAATCTGGCTAGAACAGTTTTCTAGCAAGGAATTAACCTTATCATTCAACAATCAAGAAAAAAGGTAGTACATAGAAAGGCAGAGAAAGAAAAGTTTTTGTCAATAAAACTATATCGCCTGTTAAAAAGAAGAATAAAAATATTTCGTTGTAATGTTGTCAGAAATCACTTAATTGCAATTAAGATAATTGTGAGTTTTGGCACACAGCACTTGAAATTGTGCATTGTATAAGGGGCTAGTGTCTAATATTGATGTTGTTTGAAATGTTTTGAACTATTGCCTGCTGAGAGTTCCTGAGGTAGGAGAGTTCTGATGAAGTCATTCTATGACCCGCTGTTTTACTCATCGGGATAGGTTGATTTCATTGAATTTCTTTTTCCTCATGGCAACACAAGACACTGTGATTAGACGAATAATGCTAATGAAGACGTTTTTGGCTTATTGTCTCTTATTCTGTACATCAATGTAAAGAATTGCTGTGTGTATTATATTTCATATAATGATATTCTTTGAAGTGTTCTATGTATAAGGCATCCCTGTGAACACCATGTAGTTTAACCCAAGACTAGGCTTAATACTTGTCCAAAAATAAAGGTGTAAATGATTTTCAGTAGACTAGAAAGTGATGGTTTAAATATACACAATTATCTCTTTATCTCTAAGATAATACATGTTTGGGGTCCAAAGTTTGCCTCCAGTTTTGTGTTAAGAGCTATGATATTTTAGTCATGTGACGTACAGCGATAGAGCCAAAAATGACATATACAAATCTATTTTTGGGTTACATAACTTGATGCGGTTGCAGTTTACAAATGATGCAATTTGTGCAGAGCCTACTGGTACTTAAAAACCTCCAAGATTTTGGCTTGTCTTGGCTGATTGAGAAAATTTTAGGGAAATTGTGTAAAATTAGATTTTTTAAAATAATTCTTTCAGCAGCACTGAGTAAGCTACAGTGATGGTCACTCAAAGGCTCCTAGATCACATTCCCTTTTCTTTCTTTTTCTCTTTCTATAAAGTGTATGTGGACGTGGTGTGTGGAACTGTACAGATAACCTTTGCCCTGAGGTCAGAGAGTGTCCAGGTTCTCTGGTTTTCTTCCCTCGCTCATGCCTGAGGACCTGCTCCAGCTTGGATAGCCCCCAGTCACACTGCCCAGAGCCCATATACGGCTGTGTGTGTCCCGAGGGAACCGTGCTCTTGGTGGGTCTTCTCCCTTACCTTTCCACCATCACACTTTAGTCTCCAAGTTTTAAATGTTACACATCCATGCTCTGCTGGATACGTGTGTTCTCAAACTTGGGGAGCAATGGCCCTCTAAAATTGCAGACTGAAGTTGGCTGCATTCCACTTCTGGCATAAACATATACTATGCTGCTATACCTATTACTGTTCCTGGTACATTATATGCAGGGATTGACATAAATGGTACGCAAGGACAAATTGGCGTATGTGGTGCGCAAATGCGCAACAGTTTTCAGTATTCACAGCGCAAAAGCGTACCTAATTTGAGTAACTTCATACAGCGTGCCCTGCCCCTTCCCAGCCCTCGACTTCACAGCCCGAGACACAGCCGAGACACAGACCGCACAAAACCCCGGAACCACGGTTAAGGCACAGACCTCTGCGTGCACACCATGCCCCTACCAACCCCAATCCCCCCACAAATCCACGACCTAGACATTTTTGGTGCATACCAATGGATTCATGTAGGTACTCATTAGAGTATTACAGCAAAAAAAAAAAAAAAGTCAACCCCTGACTATATGGACAAAACTATTGGGACACCTGACCATTATACCAGCAGACACGACAATGACATTGCATTCAAATACATAGACTTTAATATGGAGTTGGTCCCCCCTTTGCAGCTATAACAGCTTCTACTCTTCTTGGACAGCTTTTCACAATATTTTGGAGTTTCTGTGGGGAATTTGTGCCTATTTATTCTGTAGAGCATTCATAAGGTCAGGCACTGATGTTGGACGAGAAGGCCTGGTTCCCAATCGCCGTTCCAATTCATCCCAAAGGTGTTGGATAGGGTTGAGGTCTGGGCTCTGTGTGGGCCAGTCAAATTCTTCCAAACCGAACTCATCCAACCATGTCTTTATGCACCTTGCACTGGGGCACAGTCATGTTAGAATGGTTTGAACATCCTTTGTCAAATTATTTGTTGGTTTTCTGAATGAGAACAAACTTAAATTTTAGTGTACAATTTCTATTCATTTGCTATTTTTGCACAAGCAACATGACTTAGTTTCACTTCAGCAAAGCATAATTTGATCCGGGACACCTTGACTGTGTGTGATTGACAAAGCAGTAATAACTTTTCTTGATGTGTGTCATTGTCTTTGGTCTTGTCCACATATTTTGTTGTTGTTCTCTATAGGGAGATCAATGTGTGCCTCCTGATGAGTGCCCTTGTCATCACAATGGCAGACTTTTCTTCACCAATGATTCCATCTCTAAAGACTGCAACACATGGTGAGCATGCAGAAAACTTGATGACTGACTTTTTAAATTTGAATACATTTAGAGGCAGAACATCTGATCAGACAAACCAAGACACTGAATCTCTCTCTGGAAAAGAGACGTGTTTCATGTAGAGCATGATAGAAAATCATGTTTTTGTTTTCTTGCAGATGAAAGAGAAGTATTCATGGCTCTATACAGGATTATGATATAAAGCTGCACTGAAAATTTCTGGCTATGACCGCACTTTTGCTGCATGGTCTGGCTTTAACCCTGTCTCTGTCTTATACAGTGTTTGTAAGCAGCGTCGCTGGCACTGTACTCAGATGCTATGTGCTGGAACATGTGTGGCCACTGGAGACCCCCACTATATCACCTTTGATGGACGCTGTTTCTCCTTTCTGGGGGACTGTGAGTACATACTGGTTCAGGAGACAAGTAGCCTGTTCAGCGTCAGTGCTGAGAACGTACCCTGTGGGAGCACTGGGGTCACCTGCACCAAGTCCGTCACACTCACTGTTGGCAATACCGCTATTCACCTGCTAAGAGGTCAGTCCGCAAAAAATAATGAGTATGCCTGACTACACAATATTGTCAAATGTGAATGGTTTGCTCTTAAAACTGAATTTAGTTCAATTTGAGATTAAAGTTACTTGTTATTGATATGCAACTTCCTGCTGCAAAATTCTTTTGTTGTATCTGCGCTGGTGAATATCTATGCCAGTATAAGGGAGAAGGCCCTGGGTTCCTGGGGGGCTGGGAATCCAATTATGAGTGGAGTTTGGAATCTTTCTCTTCCCTGTGAATGCTGGGCCCACTGTAACCCTGGTTAAGGATATGCAGTTTAGATAATTCAGTGCATCATGAAATCTCAAATTTGATTTGATATTACTGTGTTCAGCGTTTGAATTATTTGAGATTTTTAAAAATACACTGAATGACCAAAGAACTGTAAGAACTATATGCACAGTACTGCAATACAACAAAAACAATGCACTAAAACACATTACAACTAATGCAGTTATATAACTACTATTTATTTTATATTTATTTTATATGATTTATACTGTTCAAGATATACTACTCTTCTACTGAAAATCACATGTCTGTAAAGGACTTTAGTATACTACTGGAGTTTAAAATTAAGATCTATGTACAAAATCATATTAGCCAATGTTATCAGATATCAGCTTTTTTCTTACCATAATACTGGTATGTGTTTTGCTACAAAATATTCATAGCTGTCAACCCTTAATTTTTATCTGTGATTTAACTAAATGTCAAATTTAAGTCACAGAATAGAGTAAAAGAATAAAAACCTTGCCCAAAGATCCCAGTGTGGAAAGCAGTTGTGACTGACGTGTGTTTGCTTCCCTAAGGCAAAGCGGTGACAGTGAATGGTATGCCGGTGACTCTTCCCAAGTCTTACTCTGGTAGTGGTTTGGTCCTTGAAAGGGTTGGCCTGTTTGTATCTCTCTCATCTCGCCTAGGAGTCACTCTTCTCTGGGATGGAGGTATGGGGCTTAAAGGCTGTTTATTGCTGATTGTTTTGTTTTCTTTACATGTAGTGTCACCTCGTTCTTCTTAAACCTCTTAAAGTTTTAACATACTGACAAATGATTTGCTGTATGGTTATAGAAAAGTAAGTAGAGTTTGCTGTATTTGTCTGTGTTTCTGAACGGTACTCTGTGGAAAGGGATGCGTGTGTATGTGCGACTAGAACCACACTTGCAAGGTCGGGTCGGAGGTCTATGTGGGAACTTTGATGGGGACACAGAGAATGACTTCACCACAAGGCAGGGCATCGTGGAATCTACACCAGAACTGTTTGGGAATTCCTGGAAGGTCAGCCCGTCCTGTCCTGATGTCACAGAGCAGGACCTGCGTGATCCCTGTGATGTGAGTGGCCTTTGCTGTCTTTGCCTTTTTGCTATTTAGTTCTACTTGAAACATTAAACCAACAGTTTAACCAAACAAATATATTTCTAGTCTTTACTGATTAATTACATTTTCCATCTCGTTGCATAAGAAAAAAAACTGGGGAGTTCGATCCGTATGGGGTTATATTATTAATATTGGGAACATTACACAGTAAAACTCAAAATCCTCAAAAGTCAGTCACTGTACTATTATGTGCCTGTTTATTTTGGTTCCTGTCAATATCTCAATAGTAAATCATTAAATAGCTCTTAGGGCAAACTGATCTAAATATTTCTTATGACCATGCAGTAATCAGGGATTAACTTTTGCTGTAACATTTATTTTTCAAATTTTCCGCAGAAATAAATCATTGTGATGTAAATGCAGTCCTTCCGAGTGGTATGATGTACCTGAATCTGGACTGAATTATTCACAAATGGTGATAGGAACCAGATGTCTGAATATTTTATCGACACCCAAAGCTGCCACACAAAAAACTATTGCATGAAGTGGTCATTAATTTCCAGTTTTATTTTTTATGCCACTTTTGTGAAGGATTTAGCAAAAAAGGTTTCCATTTGATCTCATATACTGTACGTATCCCTGTAAGTACATGTTACATAATAACATAAGGTTGATTGGAATCAAAAGAAATAGGCCTGTAACACTACTTCTATTTAATCATCATTATGATATTTAGTATGCCAATAAATGTATTCTGGAAATACTTCATTCACCTTAGTTACTGGCTGATAAAGGAGCAATGAGTAACTAGTCAGTTACTAGCAACTGGCTTGATAATGCTTAACAGGAACATTAAAAATGCACTGTAGTCCATTACATGGAAGTGTTACTTTTATTATATTTGACTGAAACATTGCTTCAGTGTCAAGTTATCCATTTCAAATCTGTGTCTGTTTTATTTCTGTTGATTCTTTCTAGATAAACCCCCACAGAGTCACCTGGGCGAAGAAGAAGTGTGCAGTGATTACCCAGGAACTGTTTTCCCCCTGTCATGCTGAAGTGCCATACCAACAGTACTACGACTGGTGTGTCTTTGATGCTTGCGGGTAAGAGACCGACATCTCGGTCACAGTGTCTCTTAATGTACTGAAGAGGTGGTTCATTTGAGCAGTGGATCACTTTTTATAGCTGCTGAAGGGATTTAAACATTCTCAGGCCCAGATGTACATACGTCAGAGGGTGCAGCACAAAATGTGACTTCAAAAATCATATGTACTTCGCAGTTTGTCTGAAATGAGAATTCCATTTAGTAAGACTGTAGCTAATCATGAAAAACTAAGCATAGGACCCCCTACTAATCATATGCACTTTTAAGAGATGTGAAATAGTTGGACTGTTAGCTTGGGACAAAAGATAAAAAGCAATGTTCGTAAAAGTTCCTTCCTGACAAAACTTTCTACCGGGGGGTAGTTCGGCTCTGCCTCAACAACTAGATTTGAGGAATAGTAGCACAGCTTGTGAGCATATATCAGGTTTGCACTGTGCCTTCTCTGAATGAACATCTGGCCATGAGAGTGAAATAGTACTATTCTGTTTAAAAAATATTCTTTCTTTGTGTCTTTGATCTCAGTGGGGTGGTTTTGCATCATTCTAACTGTGACAAACACAGATTTTTCCTTATGAATGACACTTAAATTGCATGCATGTTTAGGCTCCAGTCTTGTTCACTCTGTCTCTGTATTGCAGCTGTGATTCTGGAGGAGATTGTGAGTGTCTGTGCACAGCCATTGCAGCCTATGCAGAGGAATGCAACCACAGAGGAGTTTACATCCGCTGGAGGTCTCAGGAGCTTTGCCGTAAGACTGATGCACCTCCCACCCATAAAAAACAGTACTACATAGACTACATTTACGTTAAAAAAATTGGAATATTCATATTCAACTTGTTTATTTATTTCATATGTTTTTTTATTTGTTTCATATATGTTTTATTTAATATGTTGGGTTTTATGGGAATTACAAGAAGTTACGTATTTTATAGGAATTCCTTGGCAGGCAAGTTATCTGCCTTGAGATTTATTTACCACTTTTCAAACACAAGACATTGTAAATGCTATTTTTATTATAATTGCATCTTAGATTATATGCAGTTTTTTTCTATCATTAAACAACCATCTACGGCTGCATTCTTAATTCTGGACATATCTAACATTTCTTCAATTTTTACACATTTTTATTTAAAGCACGTTTAAAATACAGTTTGGGATTCCAAACTGTAGTATACCTACACAATATTTGGCGTCAAGGTTAATCCTACCTTTTTGAAGCTGCTTGTGATTCTGTGTGGGATACATTACTTCTCTCTCTCTTTCTCTCTCTCTCTCTGTAGCACTGCAGTGTGAGGATGGTTTGGTGTATGAAGCCTGTGGTCCTGCTTGCTCTGCAGTCTGTCCTGGCAGCAGTCACAGCCCCAACTCTCATTGCAGCACCCTCTCGTGCATGGAGGGCTGCTTTTGCCCTCCCGGCACTGTCCGCAATGGTCAGGATACTCTTTTTACTCTTTTACATGTCAGCCACTTTTTACAGTGTGTGAAAATGTATTAATGGACCAATAAAACTGTTTAAAATGACTTAGAATAAAAGTTTAGTACAATAACTTTGATTTTTTAAATTCGATTGTTCTGACAGTGACAGTATGTATTCGGTTAGTGCTTATCCAGTTATACTTTTACAAAGTACTTGGTCTTTTTCCACGAAAGGTGATGGCTGTATCGCTCCAGCTGAGTGCCCGTGTGAATGGGAAGGCTCCCTGTTTCCTCCTGGAGCAGCAGTATCTCAGCAGTGCAAGAACTGGTCAGTCTGGAAGTACTAAAATTATGCTGCTAGGTCATAACACATAGGAGCTGAATAAGCCTGTTGAATCATTTTAATTTTACGTTTATCATTTATTATTATTTTTTGGGTTGGTGTGGAATTAGTATTTTTAATATTAAAAAATATATTTTACATGTTTATGTATTAAATGCACCTCACCGTGAGAAAGTCCTGGGTTTAATCCCCAGCTGGGGCAGCTGAGGGAATCCACTGGGTACTCAGGTTTCCTTTCACAGTCCAAAGACATGCGCATCAGGCGAATTGGAGAGGCTCAACTGACACACACACACACCTAGGGGTGAATGTGTTTGTCAGTCTGTCTGTCCTTCAGTGAACTGGATAACTGTCCAGTGTTTTTCCACCTTTCCTCTTTGACTGCCTGAATAGGCTCCAGCACCTCCTGCAACCTCGGTTAAGGATAAGAGGCTCAGAAAATGGATGAATGAAAGAATAAAGTAAAGTGGCCCCTTATAGTCACAAGTGAACACAGCACAGCACACAATATGAACAATGTGAAATTCTTTCTCTGCATTTAACCCATTCACCAAGTGATGCAGCGGACAACCCCTGGCGTGGTGCCCGGGGAGCAATGTGTATGGAGCAGCCCTGGGATTTGAATCCTCCACCTTCTGATCGCAGGGGCTAACTCTTAGGCCACCAGCCGCTCATGTATCAATAATTCTAAAATGATGCAACATGAGCTTCTAAAAATGGTTCAGCTGATTTATGGAATGTCCTAAAGAAAATACATTTCCGGAATATTTAGGTTCATCAGTACAGTGTTACATTTCCATACTAGTTGATGAAGTTTACTGCATGACATGTATAAAATTATGAATGCAATTCTAATGTTAGAAATTACCTTTCAGATTTACTTGTATTTAAATGGTGATTACTAAAAGTGAAATTTACTAATACTAATGTTAATTAACATGGAAATAACAGTTAGTAGTACACATAAAAATCAGAAATATGTATTCGGTTATTTTTGAACAATGCTTTTTTAGATCTTATATTTTAATAGTGGTAATGCTTCCCATAATAACAGTGACATGATATTATCAGTGATGTGCAGTATAAATATAATAGTGTTCTATGTTTCAGTTCCTGTTCTAATGGGACGTGGCACTGCACTGGAACAGCGTGTTCTCCCCCTGCACCCTGCCTGGAGTCTGAGTTCCGGTGTGCTGGTGGCTCCAGGCGCTGTATCCCATCCCTTTGGCTGTGTGATAATGAGGATGACTGCGGAGATGGTTCAGATGAGCTCTGCCCCTCTACCTGCCCCCCAGGGCAGTTCCGCTGCTCCGGTGGTGCCTGTTTGTCCATGGAGCTCCGCTGTAACGGCCATCCTGACTGTGCTGACCAGTCAGATGAGGACTTCTGTGCCCCTGTCACAGCAGTTCCAGGGTGTGCAGCTGGCGAGTTCCAGTGCGCTAATGGACGCTGCCTGTCTGCTACTAAAATGTGTGATGGAAGACTGGACTGTGGCTTTGCTGATGACTCAGATGAAAAAGGTAAGTGGTAGCCCACTGAGAACTCTCTGGCATGAAGAGTTATGTTAAATTTAACATATAACCACACACAATAACAAAGACATCACTTCATTTTACATAACAAGCAGAAGCATTCTGTCAAAAGTGCAAACTGTAAACTGTCCACTAAGATAACTGTTACATTGGAATGTAGAAAATACTTTTCGAATTAGTATCAAATGAGAATTTTACTTGGATTTGTAGACCTAAACCTTTTACTGAACTGAAATGTTAATTAGTATGTGACTATGTAAATAATTAGGTATTTACAATATTACATTGAAACTACACTTATAAATAATAATAAAGGTTTAATTTGTGCTGTGTGAATCTAGTGTGAACTTATTCAAATGGAAAATCTTACTGTTAAATGTTAATGTACTCCACTCTTCTCCTTTGATCGTGTGATTTCACAATGCTTTTGTCACACTTATTTTGATACGTAAGGTTTACAAATGATTGATTTTTAGACTCACTCAGTGAGAAGAAACCATCACAAAACAAAAAAGACAAACACAGTAGCACACAGAAAATTTCAATTCCACATGCTAATCCATTTTACTGTGCTGAATGTGTCCTTGCTAGTACCCTCAATGCTCTTGCAGATTTAGAGTTGAAGAGTGGATAAGGCTGACTGAAATGCACTAACACTCACCGGTCTCCCTGAAACAGACTGTGGAGTGGTGTGTACTGAAGAGGAGTTCCGCTGCTCGACTGGCCGCTGCATTCTCTACCTCCATCGGTGTGATGGTCACAACGACTGTGGTGACTTCAGTGATGAGCGTGGGTGTGTGTGTGCTCCTGGAGAGTTCCAGTGCCTTGGCGATCAGTGTGTGCCTGCAAATAGAGTCTGTGACGGCCATAAAGACTGTCCATCTGGGATCGATGAAGTCATCTGTCCTGTTAAAGGTATTTTAAAATCATATCCACTCATTATATGTGTAACAATACATATATTTCCATGTTTGATAAGATTTTATCAAGATTTTCAATCCTGAGGTTTTGATCATTTTTGTGTTAGTCCTGATTATACAGAGCTCTAAATATAATTGTAAGCAGAACTTTGAACACCCCATTAAAATAATATATATTGCTGATATATCTTAATGAAAATGAGCTTCATTTACAGTGTAGATGTACATGTATACTTTCTGTAAACTTTCTTTTTTTGTTGAATATAATATATAAACAAAAATAAAAAAAAAAACATGTCAGTTGACTAGGAAAATGCCCACATTTTTCTGTATGACCGTATGCCCTACAGAGATTATCACTAATAGATAGTGGTGACAAATGGGGTGTGTGAAGTTGTCTTGTGTTTCACACAACAGTAAACCTGAAACTCCTCTACTGTGTTTTAGGTTGTAGTCAGTATGAGTTTGGTTGTGTGAGTGGCCAGTGTGTACCACTGGGCTGGTGGTGTGATGGAGAGACGGACTGTCTGGATGGAAGTGATGAGCAGCAGTGTAATCGTACTTGCACATCTGACCAAGTTCTCTGTCTGAGTGGAGACCAGTGTGTTCAGCACGTGCATTTGTGTGATGGTGCACCACACTGCAGAGATGCTTCTGATGAAAGCGTGGACAATTGCGGTGAGACACTTACATTTAATCATTGTGATCATTAAGTTATTCAACAATGTAAATTAAACATAAAAAGTTGCTGAGATGCATAAAATGTAATTCCCAAAACAGAAATATCTCTTACTGTGCAGTTTGTTTAAGCACGTCAAGCTGAAACTTATTATACAGTACTTAAGACTTTTAGTTGTAATACTTTATCAAGAGTTTTGGTAATTATTATACATGTAGGGCCCTTGACATGCATTTGACACTGAGGGAGTCATTTTTTTTATTTTATTTTAATTTTGCTGTGGACACAGGGACACATGAGCCAGAATTGTAGGTTGATATTTTAAAAGGATTTTCATTTTTGGCATTTACTGAAGGGGATGCTCTTTTGCTGCCCCCATTACATTGTGTAAAGAGGATTTATTTTTGCTGGTCTGAACAGTGTTCACCTTTCGGTTTTAGTTAAGCTACAGCTTTGTTTCACTCTAGGCATTGAACTATGCTTTCAGGTTCTCATACACTTCCAGTAATTTTTGCACTGCACTGATCCCAGTTTCATTTTGTCCTAATTAATCTGGTAGGTTGACGTCATACTGTTGACACATTTTAGCGCTCAGGCCCACAAGGCACATGCTCATAAAAAACAAAAAAAATTAAATTGATAATCAACTCATAAATGTACAGATCATGTGATTTCACAATGCTTTTGTCACAATTATTTTGATAGGTAAGGTTTAAAATTTATAGCTTTTTAGATTGATTTAAAATGTCTGTGCACACTGTAAATCCTAGAAAAAAAGATGTTTGTTGGTGTATTTGTATGAGCAAAATATTTTTATATGTAACCGACAACTAAAGCAGAACATAAACCCCCTTAAATACACCAAACGCAAATCCCAAAAACCAGTGACTAAACAGAACCAGTAAAACACAGCCGAAGCTCATAACATAATAAAAGCTCCAAGCTAAAACACAAAACCCCGAATTTAAGCAATTAAATAAAGCAACCCTCACAGACCCCAGACCTGACAGTACCCCCACTCCTAAACACCCAAACAACCCAAGGATGGAGGAGGGGGAGGTGGAGGCAAAGGGCAGCGTCCTATGAGCCCTACCCAGGTGGGTTTCCTGGGACGTTCCCCTTTGTGAGTCCCAGTCCCCATTCTCGGAGCCCCCTATCGGAAGCCCCTTGCTGTCCACAGGGGCTGAGCCCCCTACTGGGAGCCACTCACTGTCCTCAGGGGCAGAGCCCCCTACTGGGAGCCCCTCACTTCCTCAGGGGCAGAGTCCCCTACCGGGAGCCCCTCACTGTCCTCGTTGGCCAGGCCCCCTCTTGGGAGTCCTTCTGTGGGGAACCCCTTGCTGTCCTCGGAGGCGGAGCCTACTCCCGGGAGCTTCTCTCCGTTCTCCTGGGCAAAGCGCCCTCCTGGGAGCCCTTCGGCAGGGAGCCCCTCGCAGTCCTCTGGTGTGGAGCCCCCTACTGGGAGCTCCTCCTTGACTCTGGGGTTCACTCTCTGCTGGGGAGACCCACCCCCCTAAAAACTTCTGGGGGAGACCCCCATCCCCTGGTGGGGTTTCAGGCCCCTCTCGGCCTGTTAAAGACCCCTCTCGGCTGGCTACAGACCCCTCTTGACCCTCTAACGCCCCGTTAAGCCCTCCCCGGGCCTCTGAACCGCTGCTGAGCCCCCCCTCCCCGGGCTTCCAAGCTACTGTTGAGCCCTCCCTGGACCTTATATGTCTTTTGCTTTTGGTCCTTATAATGTTGTTCTTGCAACTTTAGATTTTGACAGGCACTGGAGCATGTTTTTTTTTTCACAAATGTTGTTCATATTACATCAGGTTATGAGCATCACAGGGTCATGTAAGTCCATTACATTTTGTGCTCTGCAAGATGTTTTTCTGACCTCCTAAGGTCATCTATGGAAAGGTCCTAACACACAGCATACTGCAGCTTGTTACATGTGGGGCTGCATAGCTGTAGACCATTCAGAGTGCCCATGCTGACCCCTGTCCATTGCCAGGTAGCCTGGTCTGATGAATTCTTTTGCATCATGTGGGTGTGTGTGCATTAATTACCCTGGGGAAAATATGGCACTAGGATGCACGTAGATGTTACTTTTGTTTGTACCACCTACTGAAACTTTGCTGAAAGAGACCACTGCCATTGGTCTGCAACAGTCTTAGTGCTAGATACCATGGCACACCTTAAGAGGTCTTGTGGTGATCTTGGTGTATCTTACTGTTGGACTAGTTTGTCAGGTTAAGACTAATGTAACAGGGGGCAGCTGGTGGCTTAGTGGCTAGGGAGTTGGCCATGTAACCAGAAGGTTGTGGGTTTGAATCCCAGTAGTGCTAGTGGTACCTCTGAGGAACTCTTGAGCGAGGTATCGTCCCCACACATTGCCCCCCGGTGCTGTGTTCCTGGCTGCCCGCTACTTCACTTGGTGAATGGGTTAAATGCAGAGGAATAATTTTGTGCTGTTCGCACTGTGTGCTGTGGTGTGTTCACGTATGACAAATGGACACTTTACACTTTTACATACTAGTTGCTAGAATTCCTCTTAATATCATTCTTACAACATGCAGTTTACAATAGACTATAAACAATACAGGACTATGAATGTATTTTCCTTAATGTTATATGAACATTATTTTGGCAATATGTAGTGATGACAAACACATGGCCATGTATAGCCATTGCTAAATGTACTCTGAATATCTGTATTGCAATGTCTGGCCACAGTACTATGCATGCACAATGCCTAATATCATCTGAATGTCATTCTTGAAATATTAGATCTTGTCCAAGAATATCTTTTGCTTAGTGCCTGCTAAATGCCATTTTACAACCTTAGGAAATGATCAACACATGACTATTTATGTATGTTTCTTAATGTCCTCTAATGTACTAATGGACTCCACAAGACCTCTGAAGGAGTCCTCTTAATGTTAATGTTTTTGCTTCAGGTTTTGACCAAAACTGGACCACGTGTAGATGTTTCTTAGTGTTTTATACATGTTGTCCTTGCAAAGTCAGGTCATGACGAGCACAGACCTTAAATACACACTGCATCATGCAGCATTTATTTATGAGCGCCTTTTACAACTTTCAAGGTCACTTTACAGAAAAACATATAAAGAAATTTACATACGAAAGACATTTAAATACATATACATACAAAAGGATATTTACATACATATGGATGATATTGATATGAGGTGTGAGTAAGTCATGTGGGGTAAGCTAATCTGAACGGCTGAGTTTTGAGTAGAGATATAAACATGGGCAAGGATGTTGTGGTTCAGAGGTAGAGTGGGAGTGCATTCCAAAGTCGGGGAGCAGTGCAGCTAAATGATCTGAGCCCCATGGTGGACATATGGGCGTGAGGTGTGGAGAAGAGAGGACCAAAGGAAGAGCGGAGAGTGCGTGAAGGTGTGTATATATCAAAGAGGTCAGTGAGATAGTGAGGAGCTAGGTTATGGAGGGCTTTGAATGATAAAAGAAGGATTGCAGAAATGGACAGGGAGCCAGTGAAGTTGCTTGAGGACAGGGGTGATGTGTATGATGTTCTTGTTATGTGAGGTTATGACACTAACATAATATATACAGTGTTATGACCAACATAACTATTTATGTATGTTGCTAAATGTTGAATTTACAACATCAGATTATGACCAACATAGTGTCATGTATTGCTTAGTGTTTTCTGAATTCCATGTACATATGTACGTGCATTATAACCAACACAAAATCATGTACTGTATATATTTAAATGTAATTCTTGCAGCATCACATTTTGACCAACACAGGACAATGTATGTCTTTTGCCTAGAGTCCTTTGAATGTTGTTCTTGCAACATCAGGTTATCACTGGATATGTCCACTGCTAAATGTCCTCTAAATGTTGTTCTTGCCATTTCGGGTAATAACCAACAAATGGCTTTGTATGTATGTGGCTTACTGTCCTTCAAACATTGTTCCTTAATGCCTTGTAGATTATGATCAACCCAGGCCCACATGTACATGTGTGCACTGTGTGTGTAATGCCTTGTCGATCTTACGATGACCTTAATTTCCAAAATATTGTTTCTGAAAAGTAAGGTAATACCATCACAGGACCATTGCTTACATTTTTCATTTCTTACAGTGTCAGGTTATGACCAACAGAAGACCATGTATGTTTTTTGCTTCAGGTTAACTAAATGTCTCTAAATGTTTATAAATTTTGCAAGGTTAGTTTGCAAGGGAGACTGTGTAATTATCTTTGTCCTATAAATATTATTCTTCCAAAATCAGTTTTTGTCGAACACAAGACTTAGTATGCCATTTGTTTAATGTCCCCTAAATGTCGTGTTTGCAATGTCAGATCATGACAGTCATTAGGCCATGTACATAGGTTGTGTACTTTTCTCTAAATGACATTCTTCCCACGTCAGACCAGACCAAAACCAGGTGGTAAATGGGCGTTTCTTAATGTTTGTGTCCATTACTTAATGTTTTCTGAATGTTGCTATGGCAACATCAGGACACAAAACCATGTTATCTAATGTTCTCTGAATGTCATTCTTGCAAATGTCAGGTTTAAACCAACCCTGTACCATGTAAGCACCTTTGCTGAGTGTTCTCCAATTGATATTTTTGCAGAAAAGATTGTGATAGACCGTAAATGTATGCTGTTTAATATTCTCTGCATTTTGTTATTGTATTGTAAGATCAGACCAACACAGTGCATGTTTGTTAATGTCTTCTCAGTGTCATTCTGGCAACATAAGGTCACAGGATCGTGGATATATTTGAACTGTTCGTTAAATGTTATAACATAACACAAGATAAGATAAACCTTTATTAGTCTCACAAGTGGGAAATGCTTTTAAATGTGAGTTTTGTGAGTTTTGACTTAATACAGGATCATGTTTGGCCATTTCTTAATACTTATTATGCTTATCAAGGTACTTTTGAATTGTCAGGTTATGACCACAACAAGACCATAAATATCTGTTGCTTAATGTTCTCTAAATGTTATTAACACAGGACCATTTATACATATTGCTTATATCTTCTAAATGTTTTTCTTACAACATCAGTTAACTGATCAACCCACAGCCCTTAATGCCCTATGTTTATTATGACTTTCTATGTCATTTTTGTTAGATTATGACTAACTCAGGACCATTTCAATGTTTTGTTTAATGCCTTCTAAATATCATTTTGCAACATCAGGTCAAGACAAACATTGGACCGTATTTGTTATTTTATATTCTCCGAATGTCATTCTTGCAATATTAGATAATACCAACACAGCACTGGGAATGTATGTTGCCTAAAATCATTTTTGAACTGATGCTACTCAGTACTAAAACTAAGCACTTACTCTAAATTACTTTTAATAAATGTTTTTTTTGGGTTTTTTTGTTCTGCTGTCTGTTAGTAGCCTGACAGGCTCCTAAATGCATGTATGTGTGCCTGATTGTAAAACAGCTTCAGTACCTTTCACACATCTTTGCGTAATGTTTCTGAAATTTGAAAATGTGAAATGTTGGATTCATGGAACTTACTTTACACAAGCAGGGGTTTCTGGCTGAAAAACGTTAATCAGTTTTAAAGAGTATATTCTGTATTTCTGTGTTAGGGGATGTACAGACTAGTCAATTAATAAGCTTGTTTGCAGGCAACAGTCGATTAGTTGAGTTCAGAGTATGAAGTGCAGTAGTGGACAGACAGAAACAGAGTCCGGCAGTGGACAGCCTCATCCATCTTGCCCTGAAAGGCTCGCTGGTGTGCAGAGATGATGGCTGCTTGCAATTTGCATTTACCTTGATAGACAATCACTTGTTTTCTGACTAGAGTGAATAGCCAGATCAAGTGTAAAATTCTGTGTCAGAAGGGAGATTTTGCAGTGCACATCTAAACTGCATTTCTCTGACCTGTTTATTTTCTTACTTTGGTAACATTAACTAGTGGAGTACTTTTTTGAATGACTTGTTGACCTGTAAAAATGAATAGTGTTAAAAACCCTCTATCATCCACTTGTTCATCATATTCATTCTTATACGTCTGTGTGTTTGTGTTTGCATGCTACCACATTCTTTTTCAGGCTCCACACGGATCCCACCATGTCCTGGCAGCTTCTCATGTGATAACAGAACATGTGTGAACACATCACGTGTGTGTAATGGAATTCCTGACTGCCCCAAAGGAGAAGATGAACTGTTGTGTGGTGAGCACTCTTAGCATCAGATGTAAAAGAGACTCCAGTACCTTCTTACTTCACTCCAACACAATTTTTCTACAATTGTATACAAGACTTTCAAGACACTATTCAAATGATGTTTTCTAAAGAAAAATATTGAATTTCTTTACATGAAATGTGCAGTATAGTACTATTTTCATATAAAACATATAAAAACATTTTCACTGTTCACATTTGATATATTATAAGTCATAACATAAACAGCTATTGAGCGTTAAAATGTGTTCTCTGTAGGGGATATGTACTTATTTTTATTTTAAAAAGTGTGTAATTTGATCAGCGGTGGCCAAACTTCTGTATATAAGTCTATGTGGTTGTTTTTAAATATTTGTCCTGCACCGATGAAAATGATAGGCATGCTATGGGCAATTTGTACCCAATTTGTGGCAGTGTAAATAATGTATGAAAAAACTTTCTCTTCAAGTGTGTGCTTTTGAATGATTATGGCATACACTTTCAGTGTGTTTACTCACCGCTTTTTATTTTTCATACAGAAAAGCCTAGCATCTCTCCAGCTCCTCCTGGTGGCAGGAACACCAGTGACATGTGTCCTGAGTTCACCTGCTTGGATGGATCCTGTGTCCCGTTCAAATCAGTATGACATGGGATAGAAAGTATAAATATAAATAATGATGACCACTGGCATTGCCATTATAGGTCCAGCATAATTAGATGGAAATAACACTAATCATTCTCATTGTAAAAACTGTCCACATTTAACATAGAGATTTTGCATAGTATCCTCATCCTAAACAGTGATAAATAAGAAATAATATTATATTGTAATGGCAGTAATATACATGCTACTGTAATATTGCTTTCTGCTTTTTAAACTTTTCTTAGGTGTGCAATGGAGTAGTAGACTGCCCTGATGCATCTCTGCTTGTGGCTGGGAGCTCCTCGGATGAGCAGAGCTGCAGAAACTGGGATCCATGGGGGTTCTGGAGTCCTTGCAGCAACTCGTGTGGGGCTGGCACTATGAGTAGGCACAGACAGTGCCCCCTTGGGGATGCACTGGGGCAGTGCAGGGGCGAGGATATACAAAGACAGCAGTGCTACTCTACAGCATGTCCTGGTGAGAGCCATCTGTTCTGCAGTACTGCCCCATAGGCAACCAAATTAGGAAGGCATTAGTGATTTAATTACAATGAGTAAATGTTTGAAAAGTGCATGGGTGCCCTTGAATTATACAAGGTTCGGGCCTTGATGTGAATATTGTATGGTGTTGAGATTAGGCCTATTATGTGGACACTTACTTAGCCCAAAAGTTAAGACTTTCTTAATTTAAGCATTCTTAATTTTCTTAAACAGGTAGGCCTTTAGATTTTTTTTCATAAGTATAGTTGTCCTGCAGATTCTCTCTTAAATGTGTGGCTCATTTGACAGATCTACTGTCCTCTTGTCCCCTACTTTCCTTATTTATGTTGATTTGCTTTTACTTATTCTTACTTGCAAAAAGCAAGATGTACTACTTTAGTAAACATCCTGTCATTTGGGTTAGTAACTTTTGGTTGAAGAACATAACTGTACCGGATGCTATATTCCAACTCTCATCACCTCTAAAAACATTGCCTTTTGGTAAGTTTCCCCACTCATGATTTAGTTCTAGCACTGGTTCTCTATAAAGCTTTACAGCAAAGTTTATATAGTCATGAGAGTGAAGAACCACATAGAGACCCTTGGTGTTTAAGGTTTTATCTTAAACCAAATGTATGTCATAAATTTTGCCGTGTGTGTGTATATCTATGTCTGTGTGTGTGTGTGTGTGTGTTGAGCAGTGGATGGACACTGGTCACCATGGACAACTTGGTCAAACTGCAGTAAAGACTGTGTGGGTGTGGAGCTGCGTCAGAGAGTGTGTGTTCCACCACAAAATGGAGGCCGAGGTTGCACAGAACTTCCAGGAGAATCAGCCCTTACCACTGAGATCAGTGAGTACACACGCATTTAGTCTGATAAAAAATTTTTAATACATAATATCCGATATATATTTCCTATTAACAATTACCATTAAAAAGTGCTTAAAAGAAGTGAAATAGTATTTCAGGAATTTCAGTATTTCTGTCATTGCCTCTACTCTTGTTTCCAGAGCCATGTTCTCAGGATGCCTGTGCAAATGTTTCCTGTCCTCCTGGGCTCATCACACACAGTTGTGCTCCATGCCCTAAGACTTGTGCTCATATATCCAGTGGTACCACCTGTGACCCCAGCGCACCTTGCTTCACAGGTAAATAGTAATATTAGAGGAGAATGTTTGTTTGCTAGACTGTAGATACCTGCTCATCCACAAGTTCCTCTGAAATCAAGGGTAATAATAGAGACTTTTTTTTACCTTTTGCTGCAGTAACAGCCTCTACTCTTCTGGGATATCGCTATACTAGAAATTAGAATAGCATATAATAGAATAGTCTTTATTGTCACTGTTGCAGCAACAATGAAAAACAGTTTGGTAGCTCTTCGTGGCAGCATAATAATTAAGAAAATAAATAAATAAATTTTAAATGTAACAAAACCCTATATACAATGCAAAATGCAGCAGTAGTCAGCCCATATGCAGTATAAGGTGTAAAGTGGAGTCTGTACAATATCTGAGACCTGCTCTGAGAATAGATATTACACACATAGTTACATTGCACAGTCATGTAAGTGAATATTGCACAGTGTCATGAATAGTCATATTGCGCAGTCATGTAAGTAAATATGAATATTGCACAGTGTCATGAATAATCATATAGCAAAGTCATATAAGTGAATGTAATTATTATCGCACTGTACATCAGTAGGTCAGGAGACTCAATGGTGGAGCAATAGAAGTTAGTCAGCAGGGTTTGGGGGAGGTGGGCCTGATGCAACATCCTGAGGAAGTACAGCCTTTGTTGTGCCTTCCCCACCTGGAGAGAGATGATTGTGGACCATGCGAGGTCAGCAGAGATGTGGACCCCACGAAACTTGAAGCTCTCCAACCTCTCTACATCTTCTCCATCAATGTAGAGGGTGGAGTGCTCAGACCACTTCGATCTTCTGAAGTCCATGATCATCTCCTTGGTCTTACCCTGATACCTTATTTACTTGCTGCTCCAGGGCGTTATATTCAATTGACAATGCTTTTCAAAGGAGATAATAACTAGCTTTTAAGTTATTATCCTATATTCTTGTTTCACAATTCACAATTCTCTGGCTCTTTTGATTCATATGGCTCTTTGATTCATATAGTTCTTCAACTCTCTTCTCTATTTCTCTGTGTCAAGGTTGCTGGTGTCCAGAGGGGAAGGTCATGAACCACCTGCAGGAGTGTGTGTTGCCAGAGGAGTGTGTGTGTGAAGTATCAGGGGTGCGATACTGGCCAGGGCAGCAGATGAAGATGGGATGTGAGATTTGTAGGTGTGAGAGAGGCAGACCCCAGAACTGCCAAGCCAATCCAGAGTGTTCAGGTACAGAATTCTTAGTTTGCTTTCTCTCTCACACACACACACACTCCACAATCCTATGGTGACACTAAACACACAAACTTCACCAGGCCCCTCTCTCATAAGGGCAGGGTCCAAAGTGGTGGTGTAAACATCAGTTGTCTTTTAAACATGTCAGTTAAACATATTTCTGCTCAACCTCCACCTCCTTCTCACCATCTCAGTAAACTGTGGTTGGTCATCCTGGTCCCCATGGGGGGAATGTTTGGGTCCGTGTGGCGTGCAGAGTGTCCAGTGGTCTTTTCGCAGCCCAAACAATCCTTCCAAACACGGCAAAGGTAGACACTGCCGTGGAATTTACCGGAAAGCCAGACGGTAAAAATTAAATTTCTGTTATACTTAGTAGAATTATACATTATTGCTTAATTGTACATTTTCTCATTCATATCATTCTTCAGGCCTGCATATTAGTATTTGTGTGTGTTGCATATGTTTTACCTGCATGTACATTTGTGTGTGTTTTCTATCAGCTGTCAGACACAACCCTGTGAGGAGTGTGAATATCAAGGTCACATACATATAGTGGGTGATCGCTGGAAAGTGGGACAGTGCCAACTTTGCCAGTGTTTACCCAACCTCACAGTACAGTGTGCCCCATTCTGCCAGTATGCCACCACTGGATGCCCTCAGGTTAGTTGCCTGTTTATCCCATGAAGTTTACTGACATGCTATTTCAAAGAAGCTGGTTCATTTGATCTATTTTCTTTAAAGTCACCCATTCATTTTTACCATCAACACTGTCAGAGTAATAACTCTATTATTCTATTAATTATTTCTATTAATGTTTGTTCGTACCATTTTACATGGTCCTGTATTTATTGAGTAATTTGTTTTATTAATGCAGGGTCAAACTCTAATACCAGGAGAAGGAAACAAGTGTTGCTACTGTGAAGGTAACATACCACCTCTGCATAGATAAGTGATTAAATATGAATACCTGAACATTGTTTAGTTTAAAAATAAATGTTTTTACTTTTAGCTGACAGTGGCAGCATTGTTGTCCCAACTAGCCCAACAGCTCTACCAATTACCATTGAGCCCTCTACAGCACCAGAGCATGTGCCATTTGTGCCGACATTTCCTCTCCCACCTGGAGGTCAGTTGATGAGCAATAAAACAATATGAGTATCTGTTTGCAGATTCACGCTGCTTTGACATATAAGTGTAGAACAAAAGTTTTGAAACATGCAATTCAGCCTTGTGCCACCTAGCCTTTACAAGATTTAAGACTTTACAACAGTTACAACAGCATTAGTTCCAATGCTTCGAGTCCATTGGTTTCCAACATTACACTGTAAAGTAATTATACAAATTTACAGCAGAAGCAGTAGTCCACAACTTAAGTGATGCATACTGGGTAAAATAGACTATGTTTCTTGTCAAAAAAGTTAAAATCTTGGATATTTGTGCTATTTTTTAGCTCCACTTCATATTTGTCATGTTCATCTGTATCTTTTACAACCTGTACTACATGATGTAGCAAACAGAGGGTCCTTAGAGACCTGTGGATCTACATTAGAGCACAAATAAGCTGTACAATAGAAATACAATAGCTGTGGGGAAAAAAAACTACAAGTATAGTAATCAGAATTGCAGTTTGCAAGTTGGTAAATAGTACAGTACAGCAAAAAAACTTTGCCACTATCATTTTGATTGATTTAGTTGTTTAGCATAAATCATGCATCACTTTGCTGTCTTCACATGATCCATTTGACCTCTTGCTTGCTACTTTCAGATGAGTGTTGGTCTCTGTTGGGAGTGCAGTCTCTTCCTGACTCCAGCTTCAGCGCCTCCTCCCAGCAGCCGGGTCATCCTGCCTCTGCTGGACGCCTCCATGCATTTGACTCTAAAAATGACTTGCAAGGCTGGAGCCCTGAGCCAGAGCAGTACAGGGAGCTTCCAGTGTCCACCCTCCACAGCCATTCAAACTACAAACAGGCCCCTTATTTACAGATAGACCTGCTCAGGTCATACAACATCACAGGTGCCTCCCAAACAGTCAATACTTTTAAACACTCAGTAATGTATAGTAGGTGATATTTTCTATCGGCACCTTTTTGTGACATTCTTTTTCAAAGAATACAATTCTATATATCTTTAACAATAAATTGATATGTATGTGCATTGAGTTTACGCATTCTAATCTTGGATTAATAATTTATTTAAAAAAAAAAGTTATTATACACTTAATTGATTTCATATGGGATTCTGCAGTTTACTTCAAACATATCTGGTCATATCTAGCCATACACCTATCCACCTGCCTATCCACTTACCCAACATTCACCCGCCCACATATACACCCTCGCACCCATCCATACATCCAAAGATACAGCCATGAATCTATGCAGCCTCCAACCTAACCATCCACACACCCATCCATACATTCTTTCTCGCATCTCCCACCCATCCATCCACCCATTTATCCACATGCCCTCTTAAAAGGTAGTATATTAAGGAAATGTTTCGTGTATTAGTGCATTCAGGTACGAACTTCATCAGCATGCCGCATGAAGTAGTAAATGTTTAGCTCCATAATAGCAGTCATTCACAATGTTTATCTGTGCTGTGGGTTTCAGGGCTGCTTACCCAGGGTGGAGGACAGTTTGATACATTTGTGTCCAGTTTCTACCTGCAGTTTAGTGGCGACGGCAGTCAGTGGTACATATACAAGGAACTCATCACAGATGCACGACCTAAAGCCAAGGTTAGAATGCCCACATAAAATAAAGATACATTATATAAAGGCAGGAAAAAATAGAAGCTTTATGACTGAAGACCCTAAGCCCAAATATATACCAAATCAAAAGCATCAACAGAAATTGATAGCTAATGAATGCATCAGCAGCTGATGTAATTATTCTGAATTCCACCTTTCCCTGGCTCATCACATGGTCTCTGTGGATGTGGATCTTGTCCCCAGGTATTTCTAGGTAACCATAATGACCAAGGTGTGGTCCAGATCAAGCTGGACAGGATGGTGTTGGCTCGATTCATGCGAGTGATACCTCACGACTTCCAGAATGGCATTTACCTCCGAGTCGAGCTCATGGGCTGCGGAGGTGGTGTGTGAAGTTCAGTTTTCCTCCTAGACGCTTATGGCTTATGCAGTAATCTGTTGCAAAATGTTTGTCATGTTTAATTCTATTATTTTGGCTCATTTTATGCCAACCCATAATTTACACTACTATTCAAACATCCTCTTATCTTATTTTTTTCCTTAAAGGAAGTTTGTTACAGTAGCCCTGCCCCCTTGTCAAGTCCCTCACCTTTATGTTCTTGTTCTCAACTGTATGTAATCAGTGTTCTGAGTTTATATAGTCTTTATTTTCTTCTAAGCATGGCATTGTTGTTTTTTTGATGCATATTTATCCCACATTTGTTTCTTTTCTTTATTTCCCAGACTCTCTAATAGGACCTCCCTTTTTGTATTTGGTTCTGTGTTAAACAGTGATTTCATGAAACCTTTGAATGGTGGTTACCTTTACCACAGTCATTTCTTAAATACGTGGATAAAGTTCTTATAATGACAGCCTTTCTTTCAGAAAAATGTAGTCTGTCTTACATTTTGTTTCTCTCTCTCCTTCTTAACCTTCATCCTCTTCCCATCCTTCCCTCTTAGAGTATGAATGGTTGTCCACTCGTCCTCCCTCAGTGTCCATTCCGCCTTCACTAACGCCCTGCAGAGAGAATGAATTCCAGTGTGGAAATGGCCGCTGTGTGTCCACTGGATCACAAGGTGTCCTCTGTGATGGAGTCAACGATTGTGGAGATGGTTCAGACGAATTCAACTGTGGTGAGTACTTAGAGAAAAACAGGATATTAGCTAGTGTGTAATAATGTAAAGGCTGTTTACACATTGCATTAACATGTGTTTTATGTCCAAATGTGTCAAAAAGCAAAGTAAAAAACACATGAACCCATTTAAAAATGTTGTGAAGATCCACCTCTGACCAAAGGTGATTTGAGGGATCAGATCTTAATTCTGTCTTGGGTGTGTTTACTTACACCTTTCATTTAGTCAAGTGAAATATGAATATGATCCCATCACCAAAAACATAAGCTGATCCAAGGTGTAAACAGCCTTTTAGTCTCATTAAAGAAATAACATGTTTGTCTTTGTGTATCAGTGCAGTACTTTGTAAAATTGGTTCTCTAATTCTAATCAGTTCTTAACTTTTAACTGAGATACATGGTTTTTCTCTACTTCATAGATTTTGTGTACTCCAAAATGTTAATGAGCACTGACTAACTCCGATGTACTGGATGTTTTTCAGTTCAGGATAGATGTTTAATGCAGGTTACCCTTCCTGATATGAAATGTGTTATGGTTTTGTGCAGGCACCCACTCATCTCCTACACAGAGCCCCAGAGGCTGCCCTGAGAGTCAGTTCTCCTGCCCTCCTCCAGGGGGCTGTATTGATTCAGCAGCACGCTGTGATGGGGTAGCTCAGTGTCCAGATGGAGCAGATGAGAGAGGCTGTGAACCCCAAAAAAACATTTCACATATCACTCCCACCCCGGTCCCACTCAAGACACCCAGCATGGCAGCTATTACATCAACGAGCACACCATCTACACATGTAAGATACACTATAAAATAACTGGTATTGAAACAACCCCTGTGATCAAATTTGGGTCAACAGAAATTATTTGAGAATCATTAGTCACACCAGGTGACAAATAAAAGAAAATAATATTCAGTGTTTTCTTTTTTTTTAATAGGATGGAGGTCCTGGATATGGAGGTAACGTCCAACAGCTTTTTATTTATTTTGACACCTCATGTTCTTGTAAAAGACAGAGCTAAATAGTTACAAAAGGAAAGAGAAAACAGAGAGAACAGAGAGTTCTGCTGTGTCCCACAAAATGCTTGGTCTCATGTTTGAAAAAGATTTTAACTAACAAGTGGTTAACCCCATTAATCTTGTACCAAGAAAGCTCTACTTTTTCACCATTAATAACATTACATTCAGTCTAAATGATTTGATAAGTAAAGAACGTGATTTATCAAAGCTGAAATTAAAATGTTTGAATCACAGACCATTCTGAGCAATTATAGGAATAAGAATCCACTTGATACTTCTGTCACCTTTTTGTCACTTTGAAAACAATTAATAAAAAGCTCTTAGAAGTCTGAATTATTTTTCCATTTTAGACATACACAGAGAAGCCACTTAATTTGTTACCTACATTGCATCTACACTCATTGTCCATTTTATTAGCTCCTCTGACAGTATACAGTATTGTGCAAAAGTCTTAGGCACTTGCAGAAAAAATATGGCTGTAAATTATTTTCATAGGTGCTTTATAGTTTACAATTACAAACTGTAATTGATCTGTTGTTAGTACCATTTACCTGTTTACTCTTGCTGCACTGCTGTACGTGATTGTGATCCACTCTGTGCAGCACACCCACACACACACACACACGCCATATCATTGTCATTGCTGTGACCCCGTAATATCAGCTCACTGGTGGTCCTGTTATGATCCTAAACTTTCTGCTGTGCATCTTTATGGAACTATGAGTGAAGGTACTAGTTATGTGTACTTAATGACTTGGCTAGTTTGTCTGTGTATGCTTTCTTAGATGCATTGCTGATATAAATGTGTGTTCTAAGAAAAATAGATTTGATTGCGATTGGTTTGTTTAATGTCTATGTTCTAGGTATCTGCTCTTCTCCTTTGGGACTTGAGGACGGCCGTGTTCACTATGGTCAACTGACCTCATCATCATCCAGAGAGAATAACCCAGCTGATGCAGGCCGCCTCAATGTCGTGCCTAATGTGTGAGTGTCTGAATTTATACAATCCAGAATCCAACATAGTTTGGTGATTTCTCATTTCTGACACACCTGCTAAACACAGCAACTAACTCAGTTAAATCATGTATTGACAAAACTATAAAATCACCAAACTATAAAAAATTCAGACTTTCCAGGGCCAGAGTTCCTCACCTCTAGTCTAAATGCATATACTATTCAAACATCCTAATTCATCACTGACAATTAGTAACATCTTTTTATGTAATAAAAGTTTAGTGATGGAACCTGGCTGGAGCCCATTGCCTGGAGACCTCCACCCCTACTTCCAGGTGGATTTCCTGGAGCCCACCTGGGTTTCAGGGATAATCACCCAGGGGAGTGAGCGCATGTGGGGCTACATCAGCAAGTACCGCTTGGCCTTTGCCCTTGCTGAGAGCCACTTCACTGACTTCACTGAAACCGGGGTCAGAGGCTCAGCCCCAAAGGTTTGGAATAAATCTCTTCACTGTCATGGTGCTGTTTATAGTTTCCTGTTTCTACCTCTCACACCTGCTGTCAATCGTGATGACTAGGGATAAGTTATACCACCGATTTTGATAATGAGAGTGCTAGGATACGAATATCAGTAATGATACTTAAACCTGTCTTCTTCTATTGTAAAAATTTGAATGCAGCCATCAGTTAAAACATATTGGAAAGGGTTTTCAGTCTAAATCCATACGTGCCTTTTTACTGAGCTGTTACTGTAAATTTGAAATAAGATATTTCAAGAAATGATGGGTGTTCTTATAACGTGGATAATGCCTCTGTGTATGTTCCTCTGTATTACATGTTTTATTTCCTACAGTCAATTAATTCACTTTTTTCAGCATCAAATTCATATTCAATTTCATTAATACACCTGTATCATTAAATTATTGGTTAATAAAATGTAATGTAAGAAACTATAATTTCCTTTCAGTCATTTTCTTTTGAAAAATAAACACTTATAACATCAAACCGCTCATCCCTGATAAAGACTAAGCATTGGCTACACAATGTAAAGGATATTGTTGACTGTTTGCTGGCAGATCTTTGATGTGAGGATGGTGGGCCGGACTCCAGTAGCACGCTGGCTGGGAAGGCTGGTGAGGGCTCGCTACCTCCGTATCATACCAGTGCAATACCACCACACCTTCTACCTCCGAGTAGAGATCCTGGGCTGCAGAGGAGGTGGGCTTCATTTTATTCCTTCACAGAGAAACAGATACTCAGCCCTTTTCTTAAATGTGTTGATTTCAGTTTTCTTTCAGTTTTCTCTGCAGTTTACTGACATTTTGTGATCACTTGAGTTTAATACACTTGAGGTTAATACACTGTAAATTATATGAAAATTTACGTTAATATTTATGTTACAAAATTAGTAAATTATATTTTTCTTAATCATTTAGCACTTAAATGTATGAAAATATATATATTGCCTCGAAAAAATCTGTGACGTCTGGGCCTCGTCCGCCACGCCCCCTCGTCCTTTTGCAGGCTTTATGTTAGGGCAAGGTGCTTAGCAACCTAGCACGAGGACGAGGTGGCGTGGCTGACGAGTCCCGGACGTCACAAAAGTAAAAAAAAAAGCGGAGGATATCTGCAGTTTCCACGTTAGTGTGGGGGTTTCAGCAAACAATTATTAGTTCGGTTCTCAGAAAAAATCCGCGTTGGACTGAAACCGTGACTGCTGATCCGTATTAAAGTGAGTTACTGTATTGGAAAAGCTTTCCACTAGATCCTGGAACATGACTAGGGAGATTTGTTTCCACTAGTTAGGTCAGGCACTGCTGTGGGGTAGTAAAGCTTGACTATATCCAATACATCCGAAACTGTTGGATTGGAGTTGTGTTCAGGGTTCAGGGTGCAGGCCAGTCAAGGTTCAGAGTGCAGGCCAGAGAAGTTCTTTTACATCAACTTGTTCCTTCATGATTGTTGCTTGACATAAAGGGCCACTGTCATTCTAAAAACAACCCCAGGCTATTATTTCTCCTTGTGGTAGATGGTGAAGTGTGATTCTTTGCTCCAGAGAGCGTAACTGAAAAACATGTGATTCAACCTATTCCCTCTCATGTCTTATTGCTTTATTAGCCACTATTATTAAGTTTGTTTCCTCCGATCAGAAGAGCTGGTCACGCCCAGCAGTTCAGTGTCTACAGCACCTCCTGGTGTTGGAGTGGTGACAGTGAGACACTGCGAGCTCGATCAGTTTGCCTGTCTGAGTGGTGAGTGTGTGCCTGTCACTGCCCTCTGTAATGGCAAGCTGGACTGTACAGACCACTCAGATGAACTAAGCTGTGGTGAGTCAGAATGTGCTTAAGTGCCAAAAGTCAGTTCCACTCATTTTGTACATTAACTGATATTCTATCATGAGAATGTTTAATAGACCCTTGTTTTTTTCAGAACTTTTATGCACATGTAGACCATTTCTACCTATGTAACTAATATGAACTTTTCAGGAAATTCTTCTGACAACATGACAGATGTGCTTAAGTGTTATACATTTTAAATGCGGTATTTAATTAAAATGTGCTCTTCTTGATTTTTTGTTTCATCAAAGTTAATCTCTCATCATCTTTTGGTACAGTTCCAACTCCCGGAATACCAGGGTTACAGAACCTCACTGCACCAACAGGAGGTCCTGGCTATCAGAGCTACACACCTGGTCCACCAGGACTGCATACTACGAGTCGACAAGATGGCCATCCTGGTGTGGCCACTGTTTCTCCTGGTGTGACAGGTGCACCTGGCGTGAGTCCTTATAGACCAACAGGAAAGCCAGGTTCACACAGTTTTCCTTCTTTCCAGCCTGAAGACCTAAGAATCCCTGTGAAAAATTGAGATAACTTAGAAAACAGTACATTCAGCAGAATCACTGATTTAAAAAAAAAAATTCCTTCACATTAAAAAAGAGTCTGATGTACTATGTAAACACTGTTCAAGTTTTAAACCATTCACCTCTTTTTTTATAACTAATCTATGACACTTTAGCTGCAAACAAAGCTCTTGTGTTCATCCTACTGCATTTGAGCCTGTCTTGTTATTGCTGGATTATAGGTAGAAGAAAATTTGTTGGGAAGCATGTGCACCATTACAGATCCTTCCAGAACATTCAGACTCAGGGTCAAACAGGGCAGCCAGTCAGAAGAAAAAAGAAAGATTGGAAAAAGACAGAAAGAGAGATTGTAAAAGTCCTACAAATATTAAAAGTGCAGTGGAAATACAATACAATGTAGAATTTCATATTTAGAAGACAGTTCATATGATCACTTAATCATTTTCTAACCTGTGTTAAATATCTGTATGCAGGAATTTGGGGCACAACGATGCCACATGATGGTGGCTTACCCAGGGTGTTGTGTGTGGAGGGACAGTTCACTTGCAGGAGTGTTGGTTGTGTGGATGCAGAACTTGTTTGTGATGGACAAAAGGACTGCCCTGACGGCTCCGACGAGGATCGTTGTGGTACCTTAGCTACATTCACAAGAATGTCTATTTGTTTCGGTGCAAATACATTTCCTTTGCTCATTTAGTACATCTCTCAATCTTTTAGGTTTCTCCACACTACCTCCACTTACACCTACACGGGGCCCCCTGGTGCCCAGTCCCTGCTCTGCCAAACAGTTTACCTGTACCAGTGGAGAGTGTGTGCATTTGCATAAGAAGTGTGACCTCCACAAAGACTGTGCTGATGACTCAGATGAAAAAGACTGTGGTAGGTAGCTCTTAGATCAGATATTGACTGCTGGAGACTCATTTTCTTTTTTTTTTTTAGTAGCAATCTAAAATGTTTCCAGTGTGCATCAGTGTTTGGAAAAACTCTAATGTGCTTTTACAGACATATCATTCCCCAATTTTTTATTGTAAATTTGGGTGAGAAAAATGTAAAGTCAACTGCATGAGTCAAACACATAGATTTTAAATGGCTGTGTTTTTGCTGTCTCCTCCAGTGGACTGTGTGATGTCTGCTTGGACAGCGTGGAGTCAGTGCAGTGCATCATGTGGCCTGGGTTCTCTGTTCCGCAAACGAGAGATCCTGAGAGATGCCTGGCACGGAGGCTCCTGCGGCGGGGCTCAGTTTGACAGTCGAGCCTGCTTCCTCCAGGCCTGTCCCAGTAAGACCACAGTGATTGAGTATAAAACTTTGAATCTTAATTGTAAATAGATCAAAGCAAAGATTTTTCTTTATAAAAAGAGACCACAGTTTTAACTTTTTTTTTTAAATACATCAGATAAAATAATATATGTTCAGTGTCAGTAGGGATGTTTCAGTGTCAGCAGGATTTTCAGGAGAATCCTGTTTATTGTGCTGTTCGTTTACAAAAAATAAAAAGGCGAAAGATAAAGAGATGTGATGTGAATAGAACACACATACACACACACTTCATTTTCAAAGCACCTGTTCAGTCACCTTTCCCTCATTTTCCAAGTCCAAGTAAATATGCAGAAGGAAGAGAACAAGGGCCAGAAACTGAGAAAATTACAACTTCATAAAAATGGAAAGAGGTGCAGCACTGACAAATTATGCAACAAAAAATTAAATCACAAGCGCAATAGGCAGCTAAAGGCAAAAATCTTGCTGTGCTATTATTCAAATGAATTAATTCAGCAACTGAATTACCTAAGTACATATAAGAAGAAATGTTATATTACTTTTGTGGAAGTAAGTCAAAATAAATTCAGGTTCACCTTTTTTTTCGTACAACTTCTTAATACCTATTCCTCTCTCGCTCTCTCTCTATCTATCTATCTATCTATATATATATATATAATGTGTATGTGTGTGTGTATATATATATATATACACACACATATATATAATGTATGTATGTGTGTGTGTGCGTGTATACATATATATATATATCTCTCTCTCTCTATCTGTCTATCTATCTCTGTCCCTCAGTGGACGGGCAGTGGGCAGAATGGAGTGAGTGGTCTGAATGTGATGCAGTGTGTAGTGGGGGTCTAAGGATGAGGAGCAGATCCTGTTCTAACCCACCGGCCAAAAATGGTGGAAAAGGGTGTGAGGGAATGCCGATGCAGAGACAAAGCTGCAACACACAGCCATGTGGACCTGACACACCGTCTCAGACAGGTCTGTGTGTATGAACTGCTGACTGTGAGTGAAGGTTGTATGTGCACTATGAATGCTAGAACTTTGATCTGTGAATATGAGACAGCATTCTGAGAACAGTAAGGAAGGTTAGGACTCTTGAGGTGACTATTTTTATACAAGATCAATAAATTGGGACATACTCATTTTTTAATTTCATTCTTTCATTCTTTTTTTATACTCTTATCATTTCTTAAATCATTCATATGTACATCTGCTTCAATATTTAAGTGAAATATTAAATAAGCTTCTGAAAGTTATATTCAATCAAATGTGTCCAACTAGGCTGCACTAATGGCATGGTGCTGGTGACAGAGGTGGACTGTGCTGAGGGGAGAGTGGAGCCGTGCCCCCTGACCTGCTCTGACCTTCACTCTGAAAGGAACTGCTCCACCAACTGCCTTACAGGTACCACTGACAATAGACAGGGGCCTGATCACAACTCAGAACCTAAATAAGCCCTATGTCCACATGACATCTCATAGTACTGTGCAAGGGGATCTTTAGATTTTAGAAAATTTAGTTGATATGCATGTTTTTCTTACTATTGTCAAATATACTTTTGTTTTTCCAGGGTGCCGTTGTCCTGCAAGTCTCTTTCTTCAAGATGGCCACTGTGTCAATGCAAGCAGGTGTGTGTGCTCATGGGAGGGGTTTGTGCTGCAGCCAGGAGAGGAGGTATTCGTAGACAACTGTACTACCTGGTTAGTGAAAAATGCTACTCATAATGTATCACTGTAATTACAGAGTCTCTCCTGCTTTTCTGATGATTCAATCTGCTAATCCGATCAAATACATTAAATGCTTTATATTGTCTATGCTTTATTTTGTCTGTATTTAATTCTGCAGTATGTGTCGAGATGGCCGTGTTATATGTAACAACTCCAGCTGTATTTCCAAATGTGATTGGTCAGCCTGGTCGTCATGGACCTCATGTGACAGCAAATGCGGAATTGGCATACAGCAGCGGTTTAGGTCGACTAATCCACTTGTATTTCTTATTTCTCTATTTCTTTTCAAAATCAATGTATGTCTGTTTGATTCATTTTCCTGATCTGCTCTCACAGGTCTGCCTTGACTTCTTCTGTGGTACACGCAGAGCCATGTGTTGGAGATTCTACAGAAGCTCGCCAGTGTTTCTCACCATGCCAAACAGGTCAGATCCAAACTGTTCATAACATAACAGTAGTTTGCTTTTATCCTCAAACATACAGGGAGCAAGATTGTTGGGGCTGCTGAAACAGCGACATCATGCAAAAGAGTGTGTTGTGAAAAGCTGTAATGTAACATGAGTTCACAATTTACACATACACATGACACATAAAACCTCTGATACTCACTCTGTTCCCTCTCTTGTCCTGGACAAACCTGATGCAAATGATCTGAGCTGTGACTATGTTAGGTTTTGTAGTAACCAATTTTATGATGCCCATAGTTACATGCTAAGATTCAAATAGTTTACGAAACAAATATATTCAGAATGAAGGACAATATGACTAATTTGTAATATGAAGATGCTTTGGGGCACAGAACTGGCCTACAAATCTGAATGAACACCTCGTCTTGTCACTTCTACCTGTAAATGTCTTTGCAAAACACTCCTAAAGCAACCAGCAGAGAGAGAAACAATTCAGCTTGCTATAATGAAAATGCAAAGTTAATGTGAACAGTACACAGGTATGATGCAGATTCTGAAAAATAAAGACGTTAGACAAAATCACAACCGCCAACGTAAAACAAGCACGCATTTGTCTTAACTATGCTCATGTCATCTTAAATTTCAGTTTTTTGCTTAAGTACAGCTTTAAAACTTTACAGCTACCTAAAACAGATCGTGAAGCACCATGGAATATTTATAAACTTTTACTCATGACCAGTGTCTTTTCCTGCTGGTATGTAACTCCTCTAGGTCCAGAGGGAGCTCCATGGAGTGAGTGGACAACATGGTCAGAGTGCAGTAAGACATGTTTCCATCATGTGGATGCTGTAGGAATGAGGCGACGCTTTAGAAGCTGTAACCACACCAACTCAAGTGCCCCCTGCATTGAGGAAGGGGAGGAACAGGAGCCCTGCAACACACTGCACTGTCCAGGTACCAGAGATGTTCAGGTTACTTCATTCGAATGCGAATTAAGTCCAGAGTCTTCGGGGTATGAGTCTAAGTGGAGTCTTGAGTGTCTGGAATCTGATTAGAGACTGGAGTCTTCAGAATTCTTTAAATTTCTACTTCTCTCTTTCCCTCTGTGTCTGCAGTAAATGGTGGTTGGTCTGCATGGTCAGCATGGTCTGAGTGCTCATCAGAGTGTGATTCAGGCGCTCAGACTCGAGAACGTTTTTGTAGTTTCCCTCCTCCTCTATATGGAGGCCACAGCTGCCTGGGTCCTTACATGCAGACTCGAGACTGCAACTCCCAGCCCTGCTCAGGTGCTGCTGCTCACTCTACCTCTACAGCTACACTATGGTTTGGTATCACTGTTTAGAAGTTTGGGATTGCTGTTTTCAATAATATTAGACCAATTTTGATGCAGACACTTCTTAAAAAGTAACTTTGCAGGAGAAGATTCTTTTAAAATTAAGTTAATAGAACAACATTGGATGATTTCTGTTGATTTGGTCATCATGGTGGTCATTTTGACATGGTGTAGTTGGCAGCTGGAATTTTTAATTTATGCAAAACAATGTGAAAAACGGAAACAAAAAAATGGTCTTATAGGTCTGTGTGTTTACCCTTGGTTCATAGGAGTGTGTCCCAGTGGTATGAGCTACTTGCCAAAAGAGCATTGCCAGGCTCAGGGTGGTGCATGCCCACGTGTGTGTCTCGATGCCACAGCCTCGGTGGAATGTGCCACGGAATGCTATGATGGCTGCTACTGCTCGCCAGACCTCTACTTGTTCAACAACACCTGTGTGCCACTCGGACACTGTCCTTGCTACGACCACGGGGTGTTTTATACACATGGGGCCAGTGTGCCACATGGTGCATGCAACAACTGGTAGATCTTCTCATCACAGTCTTGTATTGAAGTTGTCTGCCATAGTCCATACTGTGTTTGTCCTACTTTCTGCTTCAAAGTAAGATAGTATCTTTGTGCTTCCATTCAACAGCACATGCATTAATGGTGAAATGCAATGTGGCACAGCACCCTGCCCTGGTAAGAAGGCATTTCCTTTGAAAACTGTTCATTGATACTGTGTTACTTGTTGACACAAAACCTCATACTTTTCCACATTTAATAATTTTCTCAACTTCTACATGCATCTCTTCATTTAACTGTTCTCTCAGTTGACTGTGGTTGGAGTGTGTGGACTTCCTGGAGTGTGTGCAGCAGAACGTGTGATGTGGGCATCAGGAGGCGGTACCGCTCAGGGACCAATCCGCTGCCCATGTTTGGGGGACGTCCTTGTGAGGGAGACCGTATTGAGCTTGACACATGTAGTATCTACCCTTGTAGTGGTAAGACTTTGCAATTTGCAGGAAGCCTTGATTGGATCCATTTGTGTACTTACACTGTTCACAAATTTCTGAGCTTACCACAAGGAAGTAGCGCTTGAATGAGTGACAGTTATCCAGTGAAAAAATCTTCCGCCAAGTTCTGTAGTTCATTAATGGTAGGCTATAGCTGTCAATAAATATAACGTTTACTTTGTAAACAGCATAATGTTTTAATATCTTGCACATTCATAACATGTTTATGTTGATTTTTTAACTTTTAACTAAATTTTATGTATTTAAGTTAATACATTTACTGCAGGAAACAAACATTGATTGGTCATTTCTGCCAATTTAAGTACAATTTAAATTCTATGATTTGCTTAGTGTAGCCTTAAATTTATGTACCGTTACAACACAGGCTGCATGTGATATTTTTCCTCTTTTTTTTTTTTAACGTGTTAAATTCAGTGAGTAGACAGTAATTGCGCATTATCATGTACACAGCTGTAACCTCTGTAGAGGATGTGTGCATATTGGTACAGTCCCCTGAGGGTTAAGTGTTGTGCTCAAGTGGGGGTTTGAACCCGCAACACTGTGGTCATCAGGTTCACAGGCAAGCATTTTACTCACTAGGCTACTACCACCCACATATAGTGTAATGTTTTGTATTTCCAAAGTTTTGCTCATCTTCCTGTGAAAAGAACTCTGAGCACTATATGGAGAGCTATATAACGAGTAATATTATTAGTAGTATTTTTGTCCCTTGCAATGAGGGTTGTCTGTTTTGTAGCACAAGTGTATATTTATTTCCAGGTGTAAAGGGGCCATGGAGTGCATGGTCTGAATGCTCCGTGCCATGTGGTGGCGGATATAGGAACAGAACCAGAGGTCCAATCAGAACCCACGGCACACAACACCAATTCAGCGCCTGCAACCTGCAGCCTTGTGGTGAGTGTAGTGAATGGCATTATTCAGGGGTACTTTCACAAGCTACAAAAAGGTCCATATTGAATTCTTCATGGCTGTAATGTCAGACACTTGTAGAAGACACTTATATGTATGCTATAGTGCGGAGTGTTGCTACTGAGTGGAGTCTGTAGTGGAGTTCATGGAATAGAAGACACTGAGAAAATGTTTGCAGAAACCAAATGCATCATTGTGTAGCCAAAGGATCCATTACTTCAAGATAGATTGAAATTATTTATTTATTTATTGTCTGTGTATTTCTGTCTGAATGTGCAGTTGTTTCACATTTCAGCCCACACTGCAGTTTGAACATGGGAGAACACAGGGCATTTGGGATGGGATCAATAAGTTAATTAAATATAATAGAGGTTTGAAAGTAGTCATGCATTTTTTTTTAATTTTTTTGGTGCATAAAAGCTTTAGGTTACAAAAGTAACCATATTTCTCTAATAGCATGAGTGAGGTAACTCACTATGGGACACACTTCACTTCGTATTACAATTGCCTATGTATATATAAAAACACTTCAGCCCCCTTCATGGAGGGGCTCAGTATGGGAAATGCCAACTCTTCTATAGCCAAACAAGCTCACTTCGAACATCGTTTCTGTGAAATACAATCTGTTGTTTTGTTTTATCAGCAATAAGGCTTTGTTAACTCACTATTTACGTTCATACAGAGTTCGAATTGATGAGATTCTGAGATTTGTTTCTATATTGTCATTAGCCAGACCAACGGTAGTCAAGTTAAACCTTTCACGATCTACTTGTCACGGGACGACTAGAACCGGAGAGAAAGGAGGCAAATGAGGCGCAGGTGGACATCTTAGTGAATTGTAGTTTATTAGAGACGGAAAAACCCCGAACTGAAAAGGCACGAGGGCCAGAGAAACTAAGTAAATTAGTAGAGTGAGAAACGTCCATTAACTAGTATGCGTCCACAACTTCTGAACACCCAGTGACCCACATATAAACCCATGGTGCACCAATGACAGAGGAGATGATGACTAGGGGTTGATCAAGTTCAGCTGTGTCTTTCCCTGTTGACTTCCGAGGCAACCCCTTTTGGTCGCAGGGTGAAGAAGCATCTCCAGACCCGGTCTGTGGCGCCCTCTGGTGGTCACGACTCGGGACTGTGACAGGGAGTAGTTCCAGGTCGAGGCGGTCTCTGTTGGTCGCAGGGTGAAGGAGTGTCTCCAGTCCCGATTCGTGGTGCCCTCTGGTGGTCGCGACTCGGGACTGTGACAGTGTGTAATTATCATACATGCATTTTGGCCACCATTTAGCCATTCTTTGAAAAAATGATACAAAATTTACAAGGTGTTGAAAGACACAAATGTTGAAGCCTTTCACAAATTTTTCTGCAATCGGAATGCATCATTTCAGAAATTCCATAATTGAAGTGTATTTCAGTTTATGCATAAATCAGAGTGAAATGATGTCACCAAAACCCACAAGTTGTGATGTATCAAAGTTTAAGAGTGAGCAGACTGAACATTTCATGCAAGTTTCACTCTTTTATTTTGAACGGATCATGAGTTAGACTGGTTTGAAGTGTACAGGCCATGGAAGACATGCAGCAATAAATGCAGTTATCTACTGTAGCGCCCCTCATAGGCCAATGTCAGTTAAATTTCGCACACATCCTTTTGGTACCACATTATACATCTGTACCAAATTTGGTGCAATTTGGGCCCATTAGAGTAAATTACGTCACATCCACGTGAATGCACTCGCAGGTCTTGGCCATGCTGTTCAGAAAAGTCCAAATGTTTTTGATAATTATTTGATTTGACCCTTTTTGGATTCAGGTAAGACAAGAATTGTGAAGATTGATCAAAAAACCTAAGACTAGTTCGTAAAAGTATCATTTTCTAATAATGCAAATTATACGCAAAGAAAAAAAGTTGTGAAGTATGAAAAACATTTCTAAGGTTTTACAGTTGACATCCGTGTATTTCATGATACTGTCGCATGATGTCACTTACATTCAAGAATGTGTTAGAGCAATGTCTTCTGGCGTAGAACGCAAAAGTTTGAGCTCATTGGCCACACGGCTGGAGAGATAGAAGCAATTTCGTGCTATAAGCGCTTTGTGACCAGTCATAGCGCCACCAAGTGGTAAAATTGGGGTACTGCTGTTAAGTGATACCTTGCATGGTTTACGAAGTTTGGTAAGCATTTACCCAAGGGCTTATGAGTAATTGCAGTTTAAGTCATTGTATGCAAAAGTCGACAAGCTTAATTTGCATATGGCGGCGATGCTGTTTGCAAATTTGAACGTTTGTGATAATTATTGACAAAGAATGTCTTGCGATTCCAACGAGATCATACTTGTGCAGATTTGTCGAAAATCCAGGGACTAGTTCGCAACAGTTGTTTTTGCATCTTATGCAAATTAGCAAAAAATCTAATTAGGTGGAAATGAATGGGCGGAGTCTCATTTGATTTGGCTGATGCTAAGGAATAATATGCAAAAGGAATTTTGAAAATCAGACACACGGTTCAAATCTGCTGAGGCAAAAGTTTTTGTTATAGCGCCACCTATTGGCGCAATGGCGTGGCTCTTGGTGCCTGAGTAACGGTTGGAGTTCCGCATGTACCCACCAAATTGCAAGTCTGTGCGCTTTACGGTTTTTGCTCCCCAACGCGTTGAGACAGAAAAATAATAATTTTAAAAATCAGCATAGATACAATAGAGATCCTTCGCACTACATGCTTGCACCACTAATAAGCCTCCTCTTTAGAGAACTTGCTGCACATTTTAGAAAGAAAATTGCAAAAGTAGTATCCTTTTATTATAACAGTTTTAATATTATTTCCAATACATGAAACAGAGAATTAAAACCAGCAGAAAAAGGTCAAATAAAGTGTTCTACCTGTAGAGCACGTCCTCTTATTCTCACTCTAAAATTTCAACAAAACCTGTTTGTCATTTTAAAAATACACAGAGGTTTGAGATTTCTTAATTATTATTCACTCATCTAAAGTTATGACAGAATATTATAATCAGAGAATGTAATAATGTGTATTACTGGGTTTATGACTATTAATATGCCTGTATTATTCATTTAGATTAATTTTCCTTCATCATCTGAACAGACACTTCGAAGGCCATGTATGACTGTAAAGTTGTGCATGGGAAGAAATATCTCCTCTATAGGAGGAGCATCCATGTGACTGAATCATGTGAAAAAGTTAACAGACACTGATGCTGCTGGAGAACAAACAGCACCAACCAAGTTTCATGCACTGCCCTCTGCAGTCTGCACTGAAGATTTCAGAGAAGAACAATATAGATACAATTATATGAAAATACTTCAGTGAGATTTTCTTTACATTATTCATTTTATCACCCAATTTTCTCACCACTTTAATTTTTTAGATGTCGACACTGTATGGAATTGTAAAGTATAAGTAAGTGTGAAATGCCCATTTGTGTTACGTGAACACAGAGCAAAAAGCACAAACTTCTTTCTCTGCATTAAACCCATTCACCAAGTGAAGCAGCGAGCAGTCAGGAACACAGCGCCCGGGGAGCAGTGTGTGGGGACGGAACCTTACTCAAGGGAACCTCAGTGGTGCCACTAGCAGTCCTGGGATTCAAACCCGCAGCCTTTTGCTCACAGGGGCAGCCCCCTAAACACTAGCCCACCAGCTAAATTGTGCATTCATATCCAATATAGTGTGATTGTATACAAATAAGTGACTGGACAGACAGTGTATGAGGAGAAATCACTGAAAGTGAAACAAAAAGTGGTGGAATCACCTCAGGAATGAATGAATGGAGAGAGAGAGAGAGAGAGAGAGAGAGACACACTCACTAACACAATTGTGGGTTCACATTTTACCACAGATACAATGTTTGGGTGCATCTGTCTCTCTGTGAAAAGGTTTCGGTATACGGCACTTCACAAACTGTCTGAAAACTGCTCATTTTAATTGTTCTTTAAAAAAAAAAGTGAAGAGAGGTTTGGACTAGTGGTTGAGCTGTCCTCTCTCATAGTGGAGCTTGTGCATTCAAATCTAGACAGAGATCAGAAGTTTGGAAGCGCCCTTTTTAATCGACTGTGTCTGTGGAGTGGAATGGTGGCACAATCACATTTTTCCTTTTTTACAGGAATGCAGCTTTAGTTCATTTAAATTTTTTCAGCTGGGCTTTCACATAAAATTAATTAAAGCCCAAACATGAGTCTTTACATCTTCGCAATGTAAAATAATTCACATAGTTTCTCATTGCTATAACACATTAAGAAATATCATGGAATCAATAAATGTCACGAGCTGACTTGAACCAGATATAGAAGAGGCACAGGTGCAGATGGACATATTGCTAGTGTAGGTTTTATTAAGAAAAAACAACAAAGAACTGAAAAAAGGCACGAGGGCCAGTAACTAACAAACAATTCTACAAACTAAACTTAAACCCTTCTACAA
>JBBJLS010000006.1:20281301-20292297 GCA_037577275.1 Bryconaethiops microstoma
GTGTGCTGGAGGTAGGATTCGAACCCATGATCTCTTGGTCCAGAGGCAAGAATCCTACCACTAGGCCACCACCACCCTACAATGTTAGTGAATGTCTGTAGTCTTGATGAAGTTAGAACCCTGAAGTGTAATTGACAACCACACGTCCATCTGTAAGTATACTGGTTTTGCTGGTCAAAACACTATAGACTCTAGTGCAAATCAAATTCTATTAGTGTTTTTATATAGACTTAAACCCTTACTAATCACAAATTCTGATCACATATTTATTTTAGTCTCTTGTTGTGAGTATTTAGTACTTACAATGATCAACTTATTTGTATTATGATGTGTTCTGTTTTAATTCAGAGATTCAAGATGCTTAAGAAGCAGTGTACGGCAGGCGTGTAATTGTTTTGTTAAAAACAACAATTTTGTTATTGACTTGGTTATATGGTACTACTGTCTAAGACTACTTTAATCTAAGATTGCATGTCTGCTTAACTGTTTATTGAAGAGTTTGAATAGCGATGATCACTTCTCATGTTTGCCTTACAGCACTTGTGAATCTGGAAAACTGGTGAACTGCACAGGTTTGGAATGCAATGGTAAGGTCTACTTAGTGTTACCAGCTTGCTTGTGTTGAATGAGTGTGTCAGTAGTGTGAACTTTAAGAAGTGTGAACTCTATTTAGTGGATGGTGGCTGGTCGGACTGGACTCCGTGGAGCGTGTGTTCGGTGTCATGTGGTGCTGGATTGCAGTCACGCTATCGGTTTTGCACCAGTCCTGAACGAGCTGTTAACGGATTACCCTGCATGGGTCCAGACCGCCAGGACCAAGTGTGTGTCCTCTTCCCATGCAGCCGTGTGTAACCTTAATTACGTTACTCAACAATTGTGGCATAAGACTTTACTTTTTTGGAACTGTCTGCAAGACCTGTGAGAAGAAAACTGTTTTACAAAAGATGTTTTTTCTCCTGTCTTTGCTTCCTTTGAAAGGCGATGGAGGATGGAATGAGTGGACATCCTGGACAGACTGTACTAAATCCTGTGGTGGGGGTGTGAGGAGCCGCAGGCGTGAGTGTGACAGGCCAGCCACTGAGAGAGGGGGAGACTTCTGCGAGGGGCTCAAAACTGAACTTACTCCTTGCAACACAGACCCCTGCCCAGGTACAGACTGCTCCACTGCATTCCTTTTTAATTGAGTACAGGGGTTTTATGATTTTTCAGTGATTTAATTTGTTTCTTTAGTAAACATTTAAGTCCCTAAATCAATGTGGATGATGTGCTACATCATGAATCTAATTGATTGGTTTCATGCCTTGCGTTGTATTTGTACATGTGTCTGTGGTTGTCTGAGTGCCTGTGTTTGTTGGAGCCTTGCTGTGTGTGTGTTGCTCTACATTTTAACCCTGTTATGTTTTTAGTGAGTTCATGCTCAGCTGTGCCAAGTTCTGTGTTTAGTAGCTGTGGACCCTCATGTCCCCGCACCTGCGATGATCTGGCCGTAAGTATTTTCTCAGCTCTTATCTACTTTATTACCTTGTTTAGTTTTACAGGCTTTACATTGAAAATTATGATTCTCTAGCAACAGAAATGTTCAGAAATGTACAAATGACTACACAAAATAATGTTGCTTTCAGTCATGGTGATGATCATGCTAATGATAACGGTTTTGATGATGATCATCATGATATCGATGATCCCACAGCATTGTGAGTGGCATTGCGAGGCTGGCTGTTACTGCACGGATGGAAAAGTTCTGAGTGATAATGGCACAACTTGTGTAGAGAAAGAGGAGTGTCCTTGTCTGGACCTGAACACTGGCCAGCGTGTGGAACCTGGAGACTCAGTCCTCTCTCCCGACGGCTGCAACAACTGGTGAGAGATAGTCTGTGGGAGATCATCAGTTACAGTGGTACAATAGTTTACTCCTAAGTACTATTCTAGTTTTGTGTTTTATGGATGGTTTTAATTTAGTTTTTAATAACTATTAAGTAGGTAATCAACACTTTAAGCAGTTATAAGACATAAATAAAAAGGTTAGTGAGCTGCTATATCAGAAGAATATGAATATTTGACAAAGCTAACAGGTTTAATGCTGATTGATGGAGAAGACAAAGATCAGTAACCAGATCTGAGCTTTACAGCAAATATCACAAGTAACAGGTTATCATCGTCTTTTTTAAATTGGATATATATTTTTATATATATTTATAACTGCTTATAAATGATGATTAATTTATTTAAGGCCTAGTTCATAGCCGTTAACAGGGTATCTGCTCCTATGAGGTTGTTCTACTTTTCTGTAATGTTTTGTAATTTATATTTTTAGTACCTGTGCTGGAGGAAAGCTCAACTGTAGCAACAACCCGTGTCCAGGTTTGGCAACAAATGTATTCCTGTTTGAACCTTCACTTACATACATTTTCATACTGATTTTGAAGGTCTGATTTTGAAGGTCTTTTGCTTTATTCTTTCTTTCTCTCTCTCGCTCTCTCTCTCTCTCTCTCTCTCTCTCTCTCTCTTTCTCTCTCTCTCTCTCTCTCTCTCTCTCTCTCTCTCTCAGTCCTGGTACATGCCTGTATTTCAGCTGTACTGCACCAGACTGTCCTCATCATTAACTGCCTCCACACTGGTCTTCTTCACGATAATGTAATTAACTGTCATGGGACAAGTTGATATAGTTTAGTTGATATATTCTCGGTTAAAGCGGGCTTGTGGGTGAGTCTGCTGCTCTGCAGCGTCTCGAAAACGCTGCCGTCCATCCCGCAGACATACAGAGGGAATGAAACATCTTTGAGAAAAGCAGAGTGAGTTTGTATCTTTTAAAGCCAGAAGCTCTTCTCTGCCCAGGGGTCTTCCCTGCATAAGCCACTTTTGAGACTTTGCGTGCATCAGTTTGCAAGCGGGTCACGATGCGGAGGAACGATGGAGACACACCAGCTAATGAGGAGAGGGAGGGAATGGCAGTAGGATGATTATATCATCAGGAAAGTTTGTCTGAGATGGTGACCTTTCAGTAGAAGGAAAAAAACATTTCCAATTTTAATGCTAGTTAACATTTTTTTTTCAGAGGAATTTTGGAATTTTGGCACATTTCTGTTAATCTGTACATAAAATCACCAATCAACAGATTAACAGTTTATCAATGTGTTCTTTGTGGAAGACCAGTATTACTTTGGTTTGACTCCATCAGTCCTTCATTAAATCAAATCAGGAGCTGCTGATGGAGTTTCACTAATCCAAACGATGGCTGGAGGAACCGAGGAGGAATCTGGAACCGAACCTGTGTTCTCCTCACCAGCTCTACAACTTTTTTACAAACAAAAGAAATATTAAACAATTGGCAAGGGTGACTTTTGCACAGTACTGTATTTGTCATGTATATGTTAATCATATCTTGCAATACTGATGTCTAAATGATCTCTATCTTAATCTCTTTTTTTCCCATTTTTTTTCAACGTTTTCTGTGGATTTTGACTACAGTCACCCCCACCCAGTCCCTTTTTCTACCCAATATAATGATGGCAAGTTCGAACGCACCAGTTACACCCTCTACCCCCCACCCCCCACCCCCATCATGACAGGGCGAAGGCTACCTTAAGTAGCTGCACGTTAACATCATTGGACAGGTCAGCCATCCTTTACTGAACGCTAAATGTCATGTCTGTTACATCACCTAACAGCAAGGACGGTTATGTGGCACTGTTGACGATAGAAAAAATGTTTAGCGTTTCTGTAGGAGATTTACATTTACCTGCATCTGCCTGTTCAGGCTACAGCAGCTCATCCCCACCCATTCACACTGAAGTTATAAGGAGTGTTTCATGAACAAGACGTGTTTTATGAACTATACAGGGTCAGTCAGCGCTCATGTCATTTACACGTCAGGCTTAAAGGAACAGTAACGAAAATAGCTTGTTTGAGAGATGAGGAGGTCTTGAAGAATGGTTGTACATTAAACCGCACAAACATCATAAGCGGAAAATATTAAGGGCCCGGTAGGAGATTGCGGAGTCCAAATGCAATATGTAGCAATGTGGTATTTTGTCTGTATCATGCTGCATTACTAGATAAATATAGAAATGCAAATACAAACACATTCGGATGTCTTTGTAAACAGAAAGGCACCAAAATAAACAGATTTGAAGACACATCTGTTTGGCTAAGAATCTATCATTGCTAGAGTTTTCCTTTATAAGCTCCCCTGGAGGGAAGTAATCTTGTTCTTTTATAGTGGATGGGTAGGGTGCAGAAAAAAAAAATGTCCAAATGTAGAAAATGGGTAAATTAAAGCCTGAAACTGATTGTACCCACAGTTTTCAGGCTCAAACCGACCCAATTGCTGCTATGAAATGTAAAACCTGAACCCGGCCCAAACCCTGCATTGAGTGACTCACAGTGATAAATATCAGTGTGTCTTTGTGGAATTGACAATCATGTCTAACAAAGAATAGCTTTCTCTCCTCCCGGCCCATGTATGTGAAAAATCCCGATTTTCTTAGTCGTTGCCATTTCTTACTGAATAACTAGGTCTCCCATATCACAAGATGCTGTCTTCAAACTGCTAGTCCGAGATCGCTGGACGCCTCAACATGTTTGGAGGAGAACAGTAATGTTAATTCTGTTATGGCAGCCACCAGTTGCCCGAACTGACTCGCATGGTGGTAGTGAGGGAGGGCACAGAATTACAGCCAGAGAGAGGAAGGCCAATTTTCCTCTCTTGGAGATTTTGCCACAGATGGCCGTGGCATCTTATAAGGGATCAAATCCCTCTAGAACAGGGGGGCCATCCAGTCAGAGACCAAGAGACACATTTTTTACTGTGTTACCGCAAAGAGCCACATCATACACATGGGCACACATAAACATCACCTATCCCTTCCTCACACACACACCCACACCCACACACACACACACACACACACACACACCTCTGCTCATCCAGATTTGTTGTAAATGTCACACACCAACATGATAATGACAGAAATGGACTCCTTCAGTACTAAAACCACAAACCAGTCATTTTCAAAAATGAACATTGTGTGCACTGTCTCACACACACAAACTCACAGTTCAACCAAGTCCACAAACAAAAATATAATAATTTACAGTAGCGTTTTCCTAAAGCACGAGTCAGTGAGTCTCCGGTTAACTTCCTCCACAGCCGAAAACAAGCAGCCGAGTCTGGATCACTCAGAGCGGGTTTATCACTCACACGAGTGGGATCGCGCTCCCTGAACGACAGTAATGAGTGAATCCACCCGTCAAATACAGCTGAAGCGCCTTGTATTATTGTCTTATTGTCTTGTCACCAGATATTTTACTTTCTTTTAAAAGACGATTCAAAAACTTCAGTTAACTGACTCAAGTGACTCAAATGACTCACACACCCGGATCAGTTTAGTGAGTGGCTCAGACGGAGCCGAATCCTAAAAAGGATCCGAGTATTACAGCTCTAGTATTGAACTCAAGTGAAGCGAACAGGCACATAAAAAAACCCACAAACCTTGATATCAACTTAAGAGCCGCATGAAACCAGGCAAAGAGCCGCATGCGGCTCGGGAGCCACGGCTTGGCCACCAGAGGTCTAAAGTATATAGCAGCGTTTAAAACTTTTAAAGGGCAATCTTAACAAAGTTAAACGCAATCTGCAAGCATTTGATAACATCAAACATGGCAAACCACCGGAAATGAAAGAAGCTGCATAGCTAGTTGTCTGTTTTGCAATTATCCAGCTCGATTTACAATACATACGCAAAACTCTCTTAGTCTTAGAGGATGCTCAACACTGAGAGTCACAAGGAATGAACAAATAATCAAATCTTTGTATTGAACAGCCAGATTGACTGTTTCAACAGAATCCTGAGTCGGGTACAGCATTCACTTTATATGACTTTCAGAGTAACAGTCTAGCAGATGACTGGCACGGACAGTTCAGGGGTGAGTCTCTATCAGCTCCAGCAGTTTGACTTCCTGTCCCATCGCCCAGTGTTGCAGTGGGAAGTGAGAGAGTGACAGTGAGTGACAGAGGCCGCCCGCCACTATGGCTCACAGCAGCTGAATCAGTGACCTGCCTCACCCACCACACCACCGGCCTGTCTCTCCTCACCAGCGAGGAAACCCTGTCACTGCCCACTCATCACCCTGCCACTCACAGACCGCAGGGCGAGGGGGTTACAGACACCTGGGTGGGCTAGGCTGGAAAATCCAGAGCCATCCTGGAATCCAGAATTTTATCTTAGACATTCTGTTTTAATCATTTCAGCTTCCTCAGTTCATTACATCACTTGCAGGATAATGGTAACTCAAAATTAACTAATTGGCTAAAGTTAAATGCCAGTTTTTAGCAACTCTGTCTGTGTTGGCACACGTGTTTCTTGCCATTCTTTTCCTGTTTGCTTACTCACTTTTTTGCCAATTATGTCTTTATTTTGATACTTATTTTGTTTATAATTAGCGTTTATTAAATTATTAAAGTAACACATGTTATTTAAGACAAGTCATATTATTTAAAGAGTGTTGAAGGAAAATGTTGTAAAATGTTTTTTAAAAAAAGTTGTTTTTTTGAATGAATCATTATGACTTCAGTACTGTGACTTCAGAATAAAATAATTATCTTTTAGGCCACAGTGCAGTGAGATCATTCTTTTGCTTATTATTTGATAACTGTCCAGCCATGCACCTGTAACACTTCTTCTCAAATGTTAGGTAATTACTAGCCTGAGCCCATTTTCTTATATTCAGACTGTTGTACCTGTTTTACAGAGCCCTGGCACAGCGAGGGACCTGTCTCACACTGTGGGGGACATCCTAGCAGTGGGGCACTCAGAGATAAAAGACATGTACATTTTAAAATTAAACTGTCACGCTGACAGAAAAATAAACAGCGCACCTGTGTTATCCAACCACCATCCAGATTTGAACTATAGCTGAAACACAGGGGGTCCTGTAGCTGGTCTTATGGACTTGAGAGATATTGTGAGAGGATTTGTAATATTTATTTTTAATTAAATTTAATATAAAAGTAATATAAGAGAAATAAGTCTTTTGAGGTCACATGTTATGTTATGAAGTGAAACAAGCATTAATACAGTGTTGGCCCTAACACCCATCACTTGCTCAGTGTGATGCTAGCCAGTATGGCCGTCTGCTGGCTGACGTAACAGATCTGGTAGCCAGCGCTATCGTCCAAGTATGCTGAGCTGTCCAATGACGTTGTGTTAGGGTATCACATGACTCAGAAGAAGCGAGTGTTGGCCTTCACCTTCTCAGTGCTACGGTGTGATAGGGAGAGTCCTAATTAGTGATAGGAATTGGAAATGACTAAATTGGGCAGAAAATTGCGGGGAAATAAAAACACAATTCACTATGTATCAAATAATTTTATGGCTGCTTTGATCACTGATCAGAAAATCAGATTTCAGAACAGAACTAGCAGTGTACAGAGACTTCTTCCTCGTCACAGACTTGCCCACAGTCATGATTCAGCATCAGTGAGTGACTGCTATGATATAAAAAATTAAGCACTGTTAGAAAGAAAAGATTTGTAATTTGAAATAAGTGATGACAAACATCATGTAGATACTGTGTGTGTTTGGCCAGTTTGAAATTGATGTTGCCTCAAAGCAAGGAGGTCCTGGGTTTGGTCACTGGAGTGGCGTTTTAGGGCCCTTTCTGTGTGGAGTTTGCATGCACACAGACAAAAACATGTATTTGTCTGTCTTTCCACCCCGTGATCGACTGGTGACTTGTCCAAAGTGTTTCTTCGCCATTCGTCCTGTGCCTGCCAGCACCCCCGACGACCCTGGCTAAGGTTAATTGGCCTTGAAGAAAGAATAATATTCACTCATTCACTTTCTGTAACCACCTATTCCTCACTAGGGTCGCAGGTACCTGGATTCAATCATGGGGTCAATGGGTGCGAGGCAGGGACTCAACCTGGGCGAGTGCCAGCCCACCGCAGGAGTGAATAATGCAATACTCTAAAAATTGACCTAATGTCAGCTGATACATTATTAGATGGTCAAAATGAATGCCTGATCCCTCTGATGTATCCTGCATTCGATGCTGCCAGCCATGTCACCCGCATCTGCTCACAAAACAAAAGAGCAGGCGAAAGGAAGTAACACAATATTACTGATTGTTTACTGTCAAAGATTCCAGCTCCTATCATAAACTACAGTACTGAGGCATCTGGTGCTTCTTCTGGAGCTTCCTCTCAAATTCATTCAGTTTGAGAGCACACAAACAAAGTCAGAGACAATGAGATTTGTTCCGGAGCAGAATAAATCCTCCTGGAAATAAAGGGATATTCTGTGTGGTGAAGAAAGACAGTTGTGCCTTAAGATGCTGTCATCATTGAAATAATTACAGACAGGGCTATTTTTGTTTTATTTGTTGCGGTTTTGATCACTGTATTCCCATCCTGCACTTTCATTTTCAGCTTCTGTTTCATTTGCCTGAGTCAAATAACTCAAGGGTTCCTCTGCAGAAACCACATGTGCATAACTAAATGCCACCATGGTCTGACAGTGACAGTCAATTCTCTGCTTTTTGTGCAGCTGTGTGAAGAAGGCTGGAAAAAGGGACTATGAGTGAAGGGACTATGAGGGCATTTCTAATGGAGGTTGAAGAGGGCATTAAGTATTGAGAAAGCTGAGCAAGATGAAAGTAATCCTGGTGAGGAGAAAGTGTAGGAGACAAACTGCACTCATAACTTTGATAAATTGTTGTCTAAAACCTGAAATTACCCCTGCAGCAGATACTCCAATAGGTGAGACTAACCCAAGCAACTCCAGGAGCGACTTTTCAAAGCAATTTATAAGGTAAAGAGTCTGAAATTTTATCCAAATTAAACTAGACGTTTGGTGAAGTGGCTGGATTTCATGGGTCTTTCATCTCAGCCTTTCTCTCAGACGCTCTACCCAGTGGAGTGAGCTCTGATGGTCTGAGATTAATGGAATACTAAAACAGCCGCAGCTATCGGAAATGTATTTGTTGCACTTGTTTGTAAAGAAAAAAACATTAAAAATATCAGAGGAACTTTTAGAAATTATAAATTGTTAATTTCTCTTGCTCTCATATAATACCAATTTAATCTTATATAATGTGGCAAGTGTGAGAGAAGGAATGCGAAGACACACTGTTCTTCAAGCAAATTGTCTTTTATTCTCTGCGACCCCAACTGGCATGCCCCAGTACTTCTTCTGCTCCTGTAGTCCGGCCAAGGTGGATCCGCGACCTCTTGCTCCAAACACCAGGTCCATGGGTGTGCACAACTCGCGCACGAACATCAGCACCAGCAGGACCAAGGGCAAGTTTTTGTCCCAGTCACACTGGTGCTCCACCACCAAGATCCCGAGCTGGGTCACCAATGTGCGATTAAATCGCTCTACCAACCCATCGCTCTGCGGGTGCAGTGGCGTGGTGTGTGTCTTGTGGAAACCCAGCTGGCAACACGTGTCCCCAAACACCTGCGCTTCAAAGTTTCACCCTTGGTCACTGTGCAGCTCCTCTGGGGCCCCAAACCTGCAGAAGAACTCTTCCACCAGTTTGTCTGCCACTGTGGTCGCACTCTGGTCCGCTATTTCGTACTCTTCGGGCCACTTGTTGAACTAGTCCATGGCCACGAGCACGTAGCGGTTCCCCAGCTCAGTCTGTGGCCCACGATTGACAGCTTGGTCCCTTCTTAGCGGTGCGTCGCAACAGAGGACAAACGGTTCTACATCCTCCCTGCACCCCGGCCAGTAGAAACGACTGCGGAGCCGCGTTAGCGTTTTGGTCACCCCAGAATGTCCGACCCCCACCGCACCGTGTACTGCCTTCAAGATGTCCTCCTGCAGTACGCGGGGCACCAACAGCTGCAATGCGGGTGCCGCCATCGGCAGTAACAGCCCCTGCCAGTGTCCCCCCACCGTGACTAGTAGGCCTTGAGCTCCGAGTCCGCGGCAACTATTTTGTCCCACTCAGGGGCAGCGCGACTGCCCACCACCATACCTGGCTTAGAGTGGGGTCGCTCTCTTGCTCTCATTGCAACCTCCCTGAGTCCACCCCCGACCTGTTTTTGGTTTAGCGTCCTCGGCCAACTCTACCTTCCAGTAACCGCTCCGTAAATCCAAGGAGGTAAACGACCACAAACCCGCAACGTAATCCAATGCGTCATCGATACGGGGAAGGGGATATGAGTCTTTTTTGTCACTGCATGCAAGCTCCGGCAATCCACACAAAAACGCCAGCTGTCATCCATCTTTTTCACCACTGTCCGATGGCTCAGTCACGCCTACTGCCACCATCTCCTCGATTTTCTGTTTGGCTGCCTGCTGCTTAGCCAGCGACAAACGGTGTGGGCACAAAAGAACCGGAGTGTTGTGCCCACAGTCCCCAGTATCAATGTTGTGCTGCACCAAAGCCGTGTCCTTGCACTCCTCGTCCTTTGCCACAAACATCCACATTCCACCTCAGTAGTAATTCCAACTCGGCTCTCTGACTTTCAGTGAACCTCGCGCTGTCTCTCTGCAGCAACTCTTGGACCGCCTGTCGTGTCTCAGTGGACGGCCCTTCCACCGTGTGAGTCTCGTTCACCATCTCATTGGTCCCTCTGCTGCTCCGCTGGAACAAGTTGGTTTCCGCAGCAACATGGAGCTCTCTCGCCGCGACCTCCACCGTTGCCCCCAACCTTGCCAACGTGTCCAGCCCCAGAATGCATGGCTCCACCACGTCCCCGAGCCACACCTCATGCTTGACCGTCACCCTGTTCACTGTGATGGTCAGCTGTGTCTTTCCCCGTGTTATGGCAGGTGCAAAATTCTTTGCAAAATTGGCAGAGTCCTTAGCTCCAGGGCAGTCCCAGAGTTCAGGAAGATTCTGCTACCCTCATATCTCCAAAACACAGTTACTTATACGTTTTTCTGACATTGAGGCTATGAGAGTCATATGTCATGGAGGCACTTCAGGTGCCAGTGACTAGTTATATTCTAGCACATTCTAAAGCGAAGATGCTTTATTATGGCTA
>JBBJLS010000006.1:20292397-20321512 GCA_037577275.1 Bryconaethiops microstoma
CTCTCTCTCTCTCTCTCTCTCTCTCTCTCTCTCTCTCTCTCTCTCTTTCTCTCTCTCTCTCTCTCTCTCGCTCTCTCGCTCTCTCTCTCTCTCTCTCTCTCTCTCTCTCTCTCTGTCTCTCTCTCTTTTCCCCTCAGTTGATGGGGGCTGGTGTGATTGGTCAAGTTGGACTCCATGCTCTAAGACGTGTGGTGTTGAGTGGATCTCTCGCTACAGGAGCTGTGCCTGCCCAGAACCCAAAGCTGGAGGAGCAGCGTGCCCGGAGAAGCAGGAAGAGCGTGGGGGCCTTGGGGTGCAAATCCAGAGACAGCAGTGCCCTTCTATCACTTTCTGTCCAGGTTACACATCTGTACCTACAGCATGCTATTCACACACATAAATACACTGATCATCCGTAATATTAAAACCACTGACAGGTTAAGCAAGTAACAAATTATCTCACTACAATGACACCTGTCACGGGATGGAATATATTAGGCAGCAGGTGATGAGCAAGAGAAAGGATCTAAGCACCTTTGACAAGCAACCAACAGACCAGTCAGTGTGCCCACCAAAAGCACCCGTGGAAGAAGGATTTATTTTTATTTACATCATGTCTATGACCAGTTAACCTGGGGAAGAAATGGCACCAAATGGTACTATGAAAAGAAGGAAAGTCAGTCAAGGCAGTGTGTGTTTTGCTGGGAAACTTTGGGTCCTGTCATTCATGTGGATGTTACTTTGACACATAGCACCTACCTAAATGTTGTTGTAGACTATGTATACTGCTTTATGGCAATGGTATCTTATAATGCGCCCTGCCACACAGCAAAAATGATTCAGGTTTGAGGAATATGATGAATAGGATGGTGACTTGACTTAAAATAATACATACATTTTATATATATATATATATATATATATATATATGTATGTATGTATGTATGTGTATATATATATATATATATATGTATGTGTGTGTGTATATGTGTGTATATATATATATATATATATATATATCTCAAGACAAATGCAAAAAAAGAAGCATTTTCATTTGTGGTCTCTGAAATGGTCTGTGATATATCGAAAACCTTTAATGCATTCCTCCCTTTCCTGACCATTTCTTGCATATCGCAGTTCTACAAAAACTACACACTTTTCCCACGTATTGATGAGTAATATATTGCCTGTTTTATTGTGTATTCTTTTTTAACTAGAAAATGTTATTCACTTTAAGTATCTCTCTCTTTGTCTGTAGTTCATGGCTCCTGGGGCTTGTGGAGTGCATGGTCAGAGTGTGATGCATGTGCGGGCGTGTCTGTGAGAAAGCGGGAGTGTAACAGCCCCCCTGCTCGATTTGGGGGTCTACCTTGCCATGGAGAGCATATCCAGAGCCGCAGCTGTCATGACAACCAAACCATCTGCTCAGGTTAACTGTCCTTCAGCATTCATGAATCCAACCAGGCTCAGATAGTTTAATCCTTAAAATTCTGGTTTTATTCTTCAGTTATCAATTTTTATAACTCTTGACCTGTTTTAGAGTCAGTATTTCTTGTCATTTCTTTCTCAGACTGTGGGGGTGGTCAGGAGGAGTGGCCTTGTGGTAAGCCATGCCCTCGCTCCTGTGAAGATCTCCATGGTGACACAGAGTGCCTGGACACTCTGGAGTGCAGTCTGACCTGTGGTTGCCCCGGAGACATGGTTTTGCAGGATGGAGTGTGTGTGGAGAGAGAGGAGTGCCGCTGTAAATTCCACAACAGCACCACTGGTGAGAAAATTGCACTTTATTTTTTAGCACAACTTTGAACTTGGAAAAAAAAAAACAAGCTTGTATTTTTAGCAGTGGCACACTGAAACAGAAAAGATGCTTTCAGGATTTCAACTAAAACAGTTTAGAAACACTGCCATCACAAAGAAACATGAAGAGGTTTTGTGAGAGCAGGCAACCAGACAAAGAAACGTAGAATACAAGCTTCAAATGTTTGATCTACAACACTTGATAGGCACCTCTACAATACCTCCAGTGTGTTTCAACTACTCATTATACAGTTCCTACAGATGTAACTAGTACTTTTTCCTGTTGTTTTCTTTCTGTAATTATTCAGTTGGTTTAAATACCAGCAGTACTTTGTGGGAATGGCCAGGCAGGAAGGATTGGCAGTACGCAAATTCAGGAGAAAGCATCATCAGAGACTGCAGCAACTGGTAACGTCAGACAGATCTTCACTACAGCAATTTCACCTAAAACACTTAACTCTAGTGTTTAACTCTAATGCTTAAGTCTACTGTCTAGTGTAAGTCTTTACAAATTCCATGTATCTCTTTTTTGTCCCAGAATAAAAGAAAACAAGACTTATTATGTCTGGAAAATAATCCCATTTGTTTGTTTTGTCATCAGCACTTGTGAGGCTGGTGTCCTGAACTGCAACTCCGTTCCTGGTTGCCATGTAGATGGCAGGTGGAGCCAATGGGGACCATGGTCAGAGTGTTCAGTCCAGTGTGGGGGCGGAGTCAAGTTGCGCCTTCGACAGTGTAATAACCCTGTCCCTCAGGGTGGTGGCAGAGAGTGCAGTGGAGCCAGTGACCAGCAGCGGGAGTGCAACAGTCATGCTTGCACAGGTGTGTGGTCATCTCCAAAGCCTACATTAACATCAACTTTGGTGTAACTAAGTAATTTCTGTTTTAGTTTGACTAGTATCAATCATAACTAGCCTTTAACATTTTCTGTTCTTTTTATGCTCGCTGTAAATCTATACTATTCTGTTTAGTTCAGTGCAAATATACATATATATTTTCTATGTGCTTCTCAGACACCGGGCCATGGTATGACTGGTCAGCGTGGTCTGTGTGTTCCGTAACCTGTGGTGGAGGGGAACAAAAACGCAGCCGTCGCTGCCGCACTCCTCCCTGCAGTGGCATGAAACGCCAGAGCAAAACCTGTAACACGCAGGTGTGCCTAGGTGAGTATCTCATTTCATCACTTCACAGCCCCTTTACTGTGCTTACTTCAGTGGTGAACGGTAACTATTATTTATGCAAAGGTCAGAGTTGGTTCGACCCATATCTGCTCATGGTATTTCAAAATAGTAAGGCTAAATCTGATTTTCAGTTATAAAAAAGCAGTCCCTAAACCAGTTGGAGCCATACGAGGAGCATTGTTAAAATCAAAACATGTTACATGTTCTGGCTATATATTAAGTTATCTAAGTGTATATAAGTGTCTTTTTTCCACCTCAAGCTTGTAACATTGTAATTATAATTGCTAGGTTATGATGCACTCATGTCACTTTCTGGCCACCTGTTTTAACTGTTGACTTCCGATGTGAGATTGTAAATATGACTATATTGACCATGTAAATCATTTTTCTAAACTGTAATCAGAAACTTCAAAACAAACATTTTGCATCAGTTCTTATCTGGTATCCAAACTTTATTAGCCCATCATGTAAAACAAAAAAATATTTTCCATTACTGTTTCCTGTAGAATCTAAATAAAATATCCAAACAGGTCTATTTTCAATCGATTAATGACATTCTCAAAAATAATGCATACTTTCTCAATGGGTGATGCATTCAGATGCTCATTCTTAAGCCTGTTTTTTTTTATCTTCTCAAAATCATTTTTTCTTTACCTTCAAAACCAAAAATCTCAGCTTATAGAACACCTCAATTCATGAAATTTCACTTGGTTATATTCTATATATACCATTCTATACTATATATACTATCCTTTATTCTAGAAATTACCTAATTCATTGCTTATAGCTAAATTTATGCTACATTTACTCATTACTAAAGCTAACAGTTCACTTGAATCATTTGAATCAAGTACCACATTCAGTAATTTCCATTGCATGTTCAAAATGAAATAAACATACCAATTTGAACATTTTTTACCCGCAATGCAAGAAACATTTGTGGAAATTTCAGTGATCAACTGGCAGAAATTCATTGTGTTTCATTCAGTCATCCTATTCACCTGTAGTGTTTCACATTTTGAATGTCATCCATTATAACTACAGATTCGTCTACTGTATGCTAAAGAGCAGCACTATCTGACTGTGAGATATAGGTAGTCATCCTATCCATGTAAAGGCCTCTCAGAGCACTATGCCTGACTATGTGACATACATATTTAAAAGTGAAATGTCTCCACTCTGCAGTCATCTGCCTCATCCCTTTATGATTTCAGATGAGCTATTTCTGGTGACCTGCTAGGCAATACGCTGCTCTTTTTTTTTTTTTCCAGTCCTAAATCTTGATGGTCAAGATTAACATCTTAATGTAAAGAACAGTTAATGTAAAAAATGGTTAAATTAAATGATTTTGGACCAGTTATGTGGTCCATGTAAAAGGTTTCTGACGTATTCTGAAAAAAAAGAAAAAGGCATACGGTGTGTGTACATTGTGTAGATAGATCTATAGACAGGGGTTGACATAATTGTTTTGGTCTAGTACTCTAATGAGTACCTACATTAATGAATTGGTACACACCCAAATTCAAAATTTTCCACCTCACCATGGGCACTGGAACCATAACAACTCATTCTCAATAACATTGAAGTCTGGAAATCCATTTCAAAACAAGAATCTGACACTGAAATGTCTCTGCTCTATCTCTGTCTTTACAAGCAGATTTTGAGAGTTTTTTTCTTGGTCCAGAAATGGAGGTGTTGTCTTTTACAGTCTCACACTTTTCTTTTTCTTACATTTCTTAATGACATTTCAGACAGTGAAAATTATGATCAGAAGGTGTTTAGATATTTTTTAGATGCAAGTTACCGCAGACAGCTGCTTAGATGAGCCCATGGCACTTTAAAGGGTCATACGATTTATTGCACTCAAATTGCTTTCATCGGAACTTGATTTAGGCCTAATGAATCACATCAGCTCTGAGACCCATGCAGGTATATATTAACTTATTTTCAATTTATAATCAACAAAACATCATTTAACCAGCAGACATTCATGTACAATTGATTAAATAAGGCCTCTCCACTATACTGGAAAACATCACACCAAACTGAGTTCAGAGTTACAGTAGCGTTAGTAGGATTATCTCTCTCCCTGTGTCAGAGGTGGGCTGCCCACCAGGCCGTCTGTACCGGGAGTGTGAGAGAGGTGAGGGTTGTCCTTTCAGCTGTGCTCAGCTCAGTGGTCGTGAAGGATGTTACTCAGAGGGATGTGAGGAGGGCTGCCACTGTCCACCCAATACCTACCAGCACAACGGAACCTGTCTACAGGTCAGACCACCAATCCAGTAGTGTCCAATCAGCAGTATTTTTGTGTGAACATATAATAAATTATCCATCCAATTCACTCTGTTTAATAATTTGTAAACCTAACCCTCACTTTAACTCTAAATCAGAAATCGTTACCCTAGTCCTAATGCTGTTTCACTATATAGTTTGTTGATCATTTAGTTAAGCCCTAATGAGCCATCAAAATAAAGTGTGACCAAATTAATACAATGTAACTAATCCACATAAGCCCTTTTTAGTCAAGTTTTGCAGACAAGCTAAAACACTGTTAAGCACTGTTTTGTACTGCTATGTTATTTTACATGTGTAGGAGTGTCCTTGCCTTGTGGACACAGAGCTCTTGACCTCACTTCAGAGAGTATCTGCGACCCCGGAGTTAATCCCAGACTTGCAGAATATTACCATGCGAACAGAACTCAGGTCTGGAGAGGACCTGATGCATGAGTGTAGCTCCTGGTAAGAAGGGATGCTTTTGTAAACATCATTTATTCACACTAGGTTGATCAACGCCTGGTCTTCTGGAAGATTTCTTTTTTGGCTTTTATTTGGCAGCAAAGTGAGGCAATGTTAGCAGTCAAAAACAAGAGCTGACTTGTGTTTAGTGTTGCATCAAACATTTCTCTTAGCTGATTCACATGTTTAAAGGCCCTGTGGCATGTCCCTTGTGATGTATTGAGAACTAGCATCTTTACATAAATCTGCATATTTAGTCTACAGCAGTTTAGCCCTGTTTATTCACACCGAAGCTGTACGGAGTGTCTCAGGCTAGACTGCTTTTTGAATGATACATGCTGTACTTGATATGAGCAGATAGTTTACATAATTATATTAACAGCCCATTTAATTCTAAGGGACAAAGAGGAGTGGGAAAATGGTCATGTAGAAATGAACTAGGACTATTTTTGGTTAAATAAAACCACCTCGAGGTGAAAATGAAATGCCATATGGACCCTGTAACTATAAGAACCTAGTGTCCAGAATAACAAACAGTTTTGGATGATTCTAAAATGGCCGAGAAAAGCTGTATATCATCAGAAATGAAGTTGACAGGGCCCAGAGTGCATAATTGGGCTTGCTTTCTCATGGTGATAGGATGTCCTCTCTGTTCCCCATCATTCTGTGTGACACTAACTTACATGAGTATCTGTTAGCTAACCTAAGAAAATGGGCATTTAGTACTGTATTCAAAATGTTTAAGCTGTCCAGTGATGTTGCATTGTCAGCACATAAGATGCCTCAGAGGAAGATTGTGCTTGCCTTCACCCTCCCAACAAAAGTCTCCTATCATATGATGCTAATGAATAAGTAGAATTCAACCAGGAAACAAGTAAATGGATAAAAAATGGATAAATATTATGAGCAAATAAAGTCAAATGAATGAAGATGATGCATAGAGTCTCTACCACCATGAGAACAACACTTGAGATTAGCTCACACAAATAGTGTAAAGTACATCATAAATATAAGTGTTAATTTCTGAAATGTCATTCATATATTTGATTCTTGTTATTCTTTTGACAAAAATGGGAAGAATAATCATATGTTGGGGCAGTGTTATGGGATCTAGTGTAACATCCATGTTCTTTTCAGCATGTGTCTGCATGGCCTGTGGAACTGCTCGCTGGTTCCCTGTCCTCGTGATGGGGGTTTGACCTTGTGGGGTCCCTGGGGGCCCTGCTCAATCACTTGTGGTGGTCTGGGGCAGAAAGTCCGCAGCAGGAGCTGCACCCAACCCAGTCCTGCCTATGGGGGACGAGACTGTTTGGGAGCCCTACAGGAGACAGCATACTGCCAAACCCCAGAATGCCCAGGTGAACCGTAAAACTCTAGTCCTCATATTACTGTTTGGCAAAATGTTTTGAACAAACCTAATTTTCCAAAAGTAACCGAAAGATTTCAAATATCACAGTAGTCAGGGGAAGTGACTATCCCGCTTTAACGTTCTCTGTTACTGTTAGAAGTTAACCTTTAGAAGTTCATATGTAATTGTGTAATTACAGATTCAGTTATGCACTGGATTATGCAATAAACCATATTTATGTCCTGTTCTGGCAACTTCAAGTTAACACTTTTCCTGTAATCACGAAAACATGAAGCAATTTCCTCCGGGATCAATGAATTTTCTGATTCTGATTCTGATGAACGTAATATTAATGTTAAGGATTTTTTTCTGAAACACAGCAATGAAGATTAAATTATAGTATTAAATTATAACATACTTTTGGAATCACCTGTGAAAACTTAAAGGGTTTTGATAGTATTAATCTTTTGGGAAGGGAATTTAACTGTAAAATTTACCTGATGATAATCATTCTGACTGCACCAGGTGGACATCCTACAGAGGAACCTCCTGTATCAGGTAATCAATAATACAGCTGTATCATCCTATATGTTTATATTAGTTAAATAAATGATCTTAATTGTTCCAATATTGTCATGCTCTTATTGAGCTTGTTAAAGGTTGTTTATTTGCTATCGCTCTCTCTCTCTCTCTCTCTCTCTCTCTGTAGATGAAGATATAGGGTTCTCCCAGTGGTCAGCATGGAGCACATGTTCTAAAACCTGTAGTGAGACAGATGTCCCTGCTGTGAAGTCTCGTAAGAGACAGTGTGTCAGTGAGCCCTGCTCAGGACAGAGCAGGCAGCAGAGAGTTTGCAACCTACCTCAATGTCCTGGTAATGCTTGCACCTTTGCATTTGACATTATTCATACACTTACATGCCCCAAGTCTACTATGAACATCGACTCAGAAAGTACAAAATCTTAGCTAATTCATATGTCCTTGTGGAGGTCTGGAAGCACAATGACAGTCACAGAGTCACACTCTGCATGCCCATATTTGTGAGTGTGCATAGTTTTCCAGGCTCAGTGGGATATTTTACTTTGTAGCAAGCTATACAAAACACACTTGTATTTGTGTGGTCCCAGTTTATGTTATGTAAATGCACACGCTTATCACCTTCAGTTTTTACTCATCCTATGATTACATTAGGATACTCTTGTGCATTCACATGAGTTAATACATATGTGTACTTACTAGGGGTGTCAAATTAACACGTTAATAGCTATAGCTATCTTCCCCACACCCCTCCCCCCCCCCCATTCCAGAACCCCCAACAGTGGCCCCCTCCACACGCATAAAAATTATTCTGACACCCATGCTTATATGTACATTGTCTTAAACGGCACCTTATTGATGGACTTAGTTCTATCATTGTTCTTGCTGAAACATTTTTGATTTTGTTCCCACATGATATTTGGTCATATTTTTAATTGTTTGTGACCATTATTGCACATTAACAGTGCAAAACAAGTTTTGCTGTAAACACAAAAATGTGTGCGATTAATTTTAAACTAATTAATCAGAGAGCTTTGCAATTAATTTGATAATTTTTTAAATCACTTGACAGCCCTAGTACTTACATAAGCTATACTACTGTAATTCATCTGTAATAGTGAAAGTATTGCCATTTTTATTTGTAACTATAGTTTTTAGGGTGACTTAATCTAAAGTGGCCCCATTTGTTCTTGTGCATATAAACATGCATAAAAACATAGTAGAACCAAAAAGGCATCAGATTGTGTTAGGGCGGCTTAACTATTTATGCAATTTAGCTCATTCAATCTTCTGTGATGATGTTCAATTAGTCTTCCAATTTCATCGTCACATTCTGGTATTTGTACTTATGCATTGTGTTTTTGTTTGGTAGATGGTGGGGTGTGTGTGGATGATGGATGTGCCCACAGGAACTGCTCGTGGACAGAGTGGGGTGAGTGGAGTGTATGTTCGCGCTCCTGTGGTGTGGGCCAACAGCAGCGCTTCCGGAATTTCATTGCCCCAGGTGTGAATGGAACCTGGTGTCCAGACATCCTTGGGGGCAATGTGGAGAACCGCTTCTGCAACATCCGTGCCTGTCGTGGTGAGAGAGAGTATCTCTTTATAGTGCAGTATCTTTTTTTTTTTTTTTATGTTTATGTCATGCCAAATGTTTTTTGTCACAGTTAAGGCAAGCACATTATGTAAAAGCAAATATGTAAAATCCATAAAAACGTTTTGAGCCTATAAGTGGTGTCCTCTTCATGCAAACTCTGATAGTGTAGGAACTGGTATTTTGACCAGGTCTTTAACCAAAAGTTCTTAGCTTGGTTAAAGTAATGTATTGAATGTGTCCAAAGGCGGCCGCAGTAGTTATGCCAAAGATGAGACTCCACAATCCTGCCTCAGACTGTCATGCTGTTGCTCTTATATTCTGGTCTGATTTAATACCTAAACTTGTTCAGATACTGCTGCACTGGATCTAAGTAATTAAAAGCCTATTCTATGTGCTGGAAACTGTTGTTTAGTTAGGGTCACAATAAAATGTCACTGAAGCTTGAAGTATGTTCCTTTGGAATTGCTTTACTTGCTCACAATGATGAGCAAAAATGCTCACAATGATGAGCAATGATGAGTATTTCAGCAATGTTTATTTAGAGATTGAGGTACTTAATTGACCCTTTAACCAGTTTAGGTCTTTGGTCTGAATTTTATTGAGAGTTACAGTAGTAAACTTTAAAATGTTAGTAACATGACAGCTTGTTTTCTTTTACTTTACTGAAAATAACAGAGGAATAACAGAGCTGATAAAGCAAATATATAACAAAGTGTACAAAATAATTCAGAGAGGAGCATACAGACAAAATTCTTGAAGAGTGCTTTGTAAGCAAAAAAACTCTTTCTGAGAGATTTATGCTGTTCATTTTTTAGTGGATGGGAGCTGGTCACGTTGGAGTCTGTGGTCACGCTGTGATAGGGCATGTGGGGGCGGCCGCTCCATCCGTACACGCTCCTGTTCCAGTCCTCCTCCAAAGAATGGGGGACGCAAATGTGTTGGAGAGAAGAATCAGGTCAAGGCTTGCAACACCAAACCATGTGGTATGAAGAAAATCCTTAATTCACAGTTTTGTGCAAAGGAATGGGCTCACCTTGATTTATTCAGTGTAATCAGTCTTTGCATGCAATGTGCCTTTTAAGGCAGCAGTAGTGTCATTAAGACCCAGTGCAAACCAAGGCAAATGTCAATCAACAGATGCTTTCCGACCAGTGACTGTACACAGTCTATATGTTGGTTACATTGCTGACTTTATCTGCTGTGTTTTTTGCCAATTAAACATGTTCAATTGGTTTTGAAGTTAAACAAACAAAAGAAGAAAAAAGGCAAGAAACGGACCTATGCGATAAAATTGATTTTCTCAATTTTTCTGAAGACAATGTAAGTTATGTTTTATCACTAAGGGTGGGCATTTTAACGATTTTTGTTATTCAGATGTCCAAACTTCTTAATGAATAAGATGCAATTCTAATTTCTCTAATTATATGTTGTTTGTTGTTATTATTAAACGTGACTCATAAGAGCTCTGAGGATGCTCTGATAACATGCTTGCATAAAATAAATAACTGGGTACTCACTTGTTTAAAGTGGCTGTTATTACTGAATTGTGAACATGCGCCAACCACACAATTTATTTCACTGCTTAGTGCACGAGCATTCACAGTGAAGCAGCCTTTTTAACCCACAGAGCTCCATGCTAACAGTGGTTTACATTCATTTTCACACACTTTATTTAGCTTAAATTTGAAGCTATTTGAAGTTTAATATCATTTAAACAATATGTTCTTGTGTACTTGCAGTGTAACTGTTTCACACTACTGCCAGCTGCTGCTACAGAGAGTTGTTCCTTTTTTATGCAGGTGTATAAGTAAGCATGTCAGGTGTCAGCTGTAGTCTTCATGGTGGGATTGCACATTTTTACAGGAGAACTAACCAAAGATGGTAATCAGTCAGACATCGTTTGTTTAAGTTCTTTGTTGTTGGCTTGGTGTGTTCTGGGTCTAAAGACATGGCAGGGGAACCAGTGAAACCTTGAGTTTAGATTGCTTGTTGTTTGTATTTGCATATAAAGCAGATACTGTGTTGTTTTTTTCCTCTGTGTATATGGTAGATGATCACCTGTGCCCACCACATCAGGAGTTTGTGTCCTGTGCCAATGAGTGCCCTCAGCGATGCTCAGATTTACAGCAAGGCATTCAGTGCCAAGCCAGTACTGAGTGCCAGCCAGGCTGCCGCTGTCCTCGGGGTAAGGGAGGGAGAGTGATTTGGAGAATTAATATTTAAATCATTTATACTTTTAGATTTTCTTGTAGAGCTCAGTACATTAGCAGGCTATGATTGTAACTCCTTGCATGTGTGTGTGTTTGTGTATGTAGGTGAGCTGCAGCAAGACAGTATGTGTGTGAAGCTATGGCAGTGTGACTGTGTGGATGCTCTGGGCCAGAGCTGGGCTGCAGGCAGCAAGCACCAGATTGACTGCAATAACTGCAGCTGTTCAGACGGAGTGCTCTCCTGTACCAACCACACCTGCACAGGGGACAGCAGCTGCTCCTGGAGCTCCTGGTCCAGCTGGGCCTCCTGTAGTGCCAGCTGTGGGCCAGGACAGAGAACACGCTTTAGGTGAGAGCTATAGAGTTTTCTTGTTAGGGCAAGTTGTATTTTAAATTTCACTTCTCCTGAAAACGGAGGGAGCAAGACCTGGCCAACCCGAGCCAGTTATAAAGGACTGCCTGCAAATGTGGCTGATGTGAGCTAATTATGGAAGGGAGTTGACCTCTACTTCCTCCTGCCAGCCGGAGTGGTGGCAGTAGCCTAGGGGGGTGTTTGGTAGAATGCCAAACCTGTTGTTCTGGCTGGAGTGAAGGCCCAAGCCTTTGCCTGCAATCCACAACCCTCTTCTGGGTAACAGTGGCAGCCAGAATGACTTTCCTCTATATACCTGACGGCAGCGGTGAACCAATTGTTTTGCTGAGATGCCCATCTCCTGATTGGGGGTTGTGGCAGAGCATACCCCAACTGGCCACATCCCTAAGTGCCACAACATGTGGCCATACTCTGAGCAGGTCCACAAATTAACCAGCCTTGGAGAACCAGACTGCATCCACAAAGATCACAGTATTGCCTCTGGATGGTGGCAGGCCCATGAGAAAATTAAGTGCTAGGTTCTGTCACACGCACCAGCCAAGTGACGTCTAGGGGGCGTTGGAAATGACTCACGGCTGGGGTATATAAACAGGAAGTTGGCACCAGTCCCATCCTGGCTACAAGCCAAATCCCAGTCTATGGTACCGTGAGTACTCTAGCCCTGTTTCCCAAGCGTTTATCTACCCCTCTGTGAGCATGTGTGAACGTTGGTTCCTGGTGGGAATCTTTACTCCATAACTGGAGCGTTCGCAGAGGAACTGCGTGAATCTGCCAGCTCTTTCATGCCATTCCGCAACTGGGCTCTTCCTTCATGCTACACTGGGCAACCTGTCAGTCCATTTCCTGTCTGCTCCGTGACAGGTTCAACCTTGGCTGTAAACAAATGGGCAGAGAATGGAGCAGACTTCTGGGTTTTGTCCTAGGGTTGCAATGGGTGCAATCATGCAGTCTGTGTACTGGCATGAACTGGGTCTTCCACTTGCTGAAGACGTGTTGGAGGTCCCCGTATTCAGGAGGAACCCAAGACTGCTCAGATCAGCTCGCAAGTGTAGGGACAGGTTATATCTGGGCCACAGGCTGCTACTGACCTGGTTACCAACCTGATGCGAGGGTTCTGACATGTCAGGGGAACCCCAGAATCCGCAGGGAGGTCTGGAGTAGTGACCAGAAGCAGTGTTAACTGAGAGAATGGCCATCAGTACCAGTGGGATTGGTCCAAGGCAATCAAGTACAAACTAAGAGTCTTTGTCATGGTGGTGTCTGTGGTGTTCCGCGCTGAACATTAGTCCACAAATGCCTGGAGCCATTCCTCCTGCTGTGGACCTCACAGCAAGTTTGTGCTGATGAACACCCCTGAAGCCAGTAAAGGCTGAGGTGACCACTGAACCTTTAGTATATAAACACCAACCCTCCCACATGCAGGCTTCCCAGGATGGTGTGACCCAACTCAAGGCACTAACCTTAGGTGCATCGGTGCTACTGCAACAGGTTGCCCAACCTTAAGGACAATTCTGTTAAGCCCTCTAGGGAGGATGGTGGTTCACAGGGAGCCAGCTGGTTCTTGAGCTTCTTGCTAAGGCCCTGGAAGTAGGCTGATATGAGGGCTGCCACTTATTCTTGGCAACTATATTGTGGAGCATAGTTGACCTCAGAGCTCTTCCCTTGGCATATGCTCAAGCACTGCTCAAGGTCCCTATTGAACCTCTCTGGGGCTGGGAGGTGGGGTGCCAGTCCTGAAGGCAGGTGACAGTTGGTTGAGGGGTGCTGGCCTGCAGAGCAGTGGTATTTTCCCACTGCTGTGATATTATCTGCTGCAGGACCAGCTCATGTTTGCCAATTCCTGGCCCATAGTTGGCCAAGACAACCCTAACTACCTCTTCCCCATCTGACTCACTGAGTCATTGCTGGCTGATTATTTCTGTAACACCCAGTGTGCATATAAAAGAGTGCCAGCCAAGACAGAAATAGAATGCCTTGGGTTCTGTTGCAGAGCTAAAAGGGGAACTAAAGTAAACCCAGAAGTTTGCTTAAAAGTTCACTGCAGGCAGTATTCAAATGTGCAGTCACTAGACCGCTGCATTAGCCTACTCAGACACTGTGCCTAAACAGAGGTGGAGACCTTGGAAAAGCCTTAATTGGGATGAAGGCTAAAAAGAGGCATAAAACAAAACCAAAACCACCAGGAGGCCAACCTGAGCAGGGAAACCAAAAAATATCCCTCGAAGGAAGTTAGAAAGAGCCCGACACTCTTGTCTCAAAAGTAATTTGTGCGTTTGTAAAAATGTGCTGTGTGCCTTTCTGAAAATATGCCTGTTTTTTGCTCATAGAGAGCACTAAATGGAAAAACTGAAACTGGGGAGCTCAAGATACTTATTAATTGTTTTGCCTGTATTTAGTAACAACAAAGACTCAACAGTGAGCAGGAGAGCAATTATATGCCAGCTGATTATAAGGGGAAGGTGGCCTCTGCTTCCATCTGCCCCTTACAGGCAGAAACTAAATTTCTGTCTGAATTTCTCAGAGATGTAGAAAAACAAAAACTTAATTTCTACTCCAATAACACTGTCTGCAGTAACAACACAAATGATCACAATGAAACTGCTGTAGACTGAATGGGCCGTCATTTGTAAATATAAATGGTGTCAACTAGGATTAATTCACAAATGTCTGTTTTTACAGCTTGTTTTCCATATATGGACTCTGTGAACTAGATAGTGAAAGGTACAATTAAATTTTTTAAATCTGAATTTGAATTTTCTTTGAATATTGTATTTTCTCACTTTGAATGAATCCAGTACATGAAACGTGCTATATAAATAATCTCCTAAGCAGCTGTTGTTTGGGTTGAGTAGCTTAGTTTGGTGAAGTGGTGATTATGGAAGTGAAGGAAGAATAATAAATGAATGAGGGAATCATGGAAGGCTACAGACTGATAGAGCAGAGACGATGATGATCCTCACATCACTTTGCACATTATCACTGATAGAAGGCATCACTTGGCAAGTTATCACTTGTAGAAGGCTGACAGCTACACTGCCCTTTCAGATCACTGGTTCCTGAGTCTCCAGATGCCGACTGTCAGTTTGAAGAAGTTCAGCACAAACCATGTGACCTAGGACCCTGTCCCCCACTGTGTCTCCGTAACAACCAGGAGCTGTCTGTTGGAGACACATGGTTACAAGGGGAATGCAAACAATGGTGGGTGAGATGGAGAATATGAGGATATTTATTGTTTTCATGATAATCGCATTATGTCACAATGTTTTTATGGGTGGGCTGTGAATACTGTGAGCACTCAAAGAACACTGACCAACTGAATGTTTTATTACAAAGAGAGATTTTTGGTCTATTCTGCATTGTAACATACTGTGATATTCTATTGTTTTTCACATCAGCTCAGATGTGCTAAATTTCATGTAGCAAATAAGTGATTGCAATCTTTAAATAAACATATAGGATATGTAAATACTACCATTATACAAACACAAATGCTCTGTGTCATACACTGCATGTTTTTCTTGTGGTGTTCAGCACGTGTATCCCAGAAGGACAATACTGCCAAGATATTGACTGTCGAGGTGGGTACACAACCTGCAGTAACCTGAAAAGGCTGCATTTATTTACAATATATACACTTTAGAGTTGTAACTGAATCTATTGAAATCAGTTTCCTGCCACTGCAAGTGCTACTTGTTTCATTAAGGTATACAGTGTCTTTATTGTGTAACGGTTTGCCTGCACTATTTTTGTTCCTGCTCTTTGTCTGGTTTTCCTCTTTGTTTATGTTTCCTATGTCTGTGTTTCTGTCCACGTGCTTTTTGTTATTGTTGTTTTTACCAGGTGTTCCTACTCTGGTGTTATGAAAAGCACCTCCATGTCTCAGTTTGTGTTGTTTGGTCTTGTGGTATTTAACCTATGTTTGTCTTGCTTAGTTTACCTTCTCCATTTAATGATAAAATATTTTAATTAATCTCTCAATTGCTGTTCAGAAGAACTTACTAAAGATCATAATTATAAGTCATAATATGTTTGTCAAGTTACCCACCTCAGAATTTAATTACAACATTTGATGAAGCATTTTTGGTGCTGTGCAGATTTTTGTGTCATCTTCTCAGTTTCCTATTATTATTGAGTAGGCTCAGCCTCAGTTTCCTATTATTAATATAAAACTTGGGAAGTTGTACGGGACTTTCATATCAGAATGAGTTTGTACATATTTATACATATGCCAAATGATTTTTATTTTATTGAAAGCATTAAGTGTAAACCTTTGATTCCAAAATTGTAATATATTATATACATTTTTTGCTTAACAGTGGATGGTCGTTGGACTCCCTGGTCTGTGTGGTCTGACTGCTCTGTGACGTGCGGTAAAGGTACACAGATCCGTAGCCGGGCCTGTATCAATCCCCCACCCCGCAACAATGGCACTGACTGCTCTGGACCAGAGAGAGAGGCCCAGGACTGCCAGGCTACTCCATGTCTGGGTACTGACATTTACTGTTTTTTTGTTGTTGTCCGATATTGAATGATAATAATACAACATGATATCATATTTATGAAACATTTTATGGTAAATATCTAAGGCATCTGAAATTAAATGATGTGCCTGTTCTGCTCCACTGCTCCCAGATGACCTGTGTCCATGGTCCATCTGGTCACCATGCTCACAGAGCTGTGGTGCAGGTGTAGCATCCAGACGCAGACAATGTGTGTGTGAGGAGGGGGGCAGCCATGCTTGTCCTGACCATGTAGTGGCAGAGAGAGACAAAGAGGAGACTCAGCTGTGCTACAGGAGACCGTGCCCAGGTGAGATCCCTATATGACCTCATGGACGGTGCCCAGGCAGGACCTGAAATAATTAGATCATGCTGACATTTTAACGCTTTAGCGCATAGTGTCACACTTTCCATTAAACCATTAGACGACTTTCCATTACTGCTTAGTGTCACACCGGTGTGTTGTGAAATGTTTGGCAATGAACATTCTAATACGTTCTGACTGCTGACGTAACAATGTCATTCAAAATTACAGCTGATACACCAGCATGTTCACACTTACAGCTTTATATTGATACTTTTTTACAGTTGACTGTTGATCAGTAACTAAGCACTAAACTTGGGCTGCTTCTGAACAGTTGACAGACCACCTGACAAATGGGGCGAGCGCCATGCATGAGACTCAAGGGCAAAACACACACATTGAAAAAACACATACTCACTGTTTGAAGAGCAATACTGTGTAACAAATCTTTACATTTTGTGTTGAGCACATTTGACATGCGTCAGAGTAATATGGGTAAACGACACTGCCCAGCTGTTATTACACACCTTTATCGAATATTTATCTTCTCATATATTCATTCATAATTACTACAGCAATGCAATGCAACCACAGCTTGTGCTGTTGTACAACAAATGTGATCATCCTTCTTCCTTCATCCAAATGAGTCACAAGACATTTAAAAATGAGTGACACCAGCATCTTTATTTTAAAAAATAAATAAACACACCATCAAAAGCTTTCATTTTATGCAAATTGTTTAACAAATTGGTAAAAAAAAAGTGAAATTTGCCACAGCTTTTGCACAGGTCACATTTTTTTATTATTTTTTCCCAATTTGTTGAATTCAGCAAACAGTATTTTTGCATTCAATTGTACCCTAGATTAAGGATATCTAGTCTATTCTCTACCCCACATTTGAGGCCAGCAGGGTGTGGACTATGAGGGCAGGCGTCATCAGTGTCTAAAAGCTGGCCGTAGTAACTCACAGGGTACTGCCTCAGCCAATGGTCCAAGTACCTCCGGCTTGTGGAGGGACACATGAAATTCAGATATGTTGTGTGCCATAAAGTAATGATTTATAGGTCACCTTAGTAATTTTTTCTAACATCATTTTCTAATATCATTTTTCTAATACCCGTAGAACGTGGGCTCGGCTATTTTCTGGGAAGTCGCAGGCATAGGTCTACTGTGGGAAAACTACAGCCTATCTCCATATACATAGCCAGGATGCACCTTCGTTCTTTCTTACAGCCTCTGCAATTTGGATATGGTTACTTACCAAAACCTGTAATCTGCAATCCAAACCCAGTCACTTCTGGGGCTATGGTTGAACTGGTGTTTCATGGAAGTAATAGGGATTACTTCCTGAAAGAGATTCAGCAGAGGAGTGCCTTAAGGAATTTTTAGCATATTCTGCCCAAGGGAGAAATTTAGGTATACTGATCTTGCTAATAATCAATAGGAATCTATCCAGTTCTTCATGAGCCCCTTCCACAAGAATGTGACTTACTTTCTTCCATGAAAGCTGGGAAGTTAATTTTAGACGTCAATTGTTTGTGGAAACAGACATTCATTCTGTAAAAGGAAGCACATGGGTACACTTTATGTGGGTCAGAGACAAAATTGGTCCCACACCCGCCTCGAAAACATCAGCTTTAGCGATTAAACTGTTTATGTGGGATCTGGATGTTTAAGGAGTGGTGCAGAAATAAACCTATTCTTAAGATTCCTAAAGGCTGCTGTAGCATCTTCATCTGATAAGAGTCTTAGTGCCCCACCCTGTGCCTTTAGAGGAGTGAGGGGAGGTGTGACTGAACTCAAAGCGTGAATAAAATGGTAAAAATTCCCAAACCACAGAAAAAAACCCTTTTGTAGTTCCATTACTGTTTTCAGTTCTGGCCAGTCATGCACCACCTCCACTTTCTTGTTGTCAGGTTTTACTCCTTTGGTACTATTAATGGAGCCCAGGAAGGAAACAACTGTCTGATTGAACAAACATTTCTTTCACATAAGTTTCATTTTTCTAGAGGCATACTTAACATATTGCACATCTGTGAGTTTCTCAGGGTATAATATCAGTGTGTGTTAGCACACATTTTGCATGCATTTAGGGGACCAGCAATTGATTTTTAGGTAGGACCAGGATATGACAGGGTTATGAATTTTTAGCCAAGGGAGGCCAAGGACTGTAAGTTAGTGACTTAATAAAAATGGGCAGTATTTCTTGGTGAAAAGCTCCTACATTGGGGGTCAGAGAGGCGGTGATTTGAGTTATTGAACAAACTCCTACTGTTCTATCATCTAGGACATAAACTGAGATAAGTGTGTGCAATGATTTGATAGGACCTTTGAGGGCCAATTCGTCATCTAGAAAATGTCCTGCAGCTCTGGAATTTATGAGTGCTGAGAACATATGAGAAAATGCCTGGACTGGAAAGATACAGGAACAGTCTGGGGTTTGAAGAATTGTCAAGGTTTTCCTCAGAACCACAGGTGTTTTTGTTGAGACTTGCAGGCTTATTAGGGCATTTGATGGAAAGAAACCCTGTTTCCCCAAAGAAGCTGTGCAAACCTGACTGAGTTGTATTTTGGATGCTGATAGTCAAATATAACACAGTTGCATCAATTGAGGCTCAGGCTCGACTGCAGGGAAAGGTGTGAACTTGGGCATTCTTTTCCATTTACATAGGAGATTTTTAGTCTCAGTTTACACTGTCTTTCGAAATACAACACATAAAGTGTGCTCATTCCAGCTGCTAGCTGCAGCCCGTGTTCTAAATGGCAGTGCATATGCCTAAGCAGGATGGTTGCCTTGGCACAGCTGCTGGAGTTTTTTACCGTTCTCATTTCCATCCAAAGGATGATCAAACGCAGCTTTGAACTTGAACTTGAACACAAAGTCGTTATAAGAAGAGTTTCCCATCTCCTTATGCCCCCATACTGTGGTGTTCCAGAGCTCATACTGTTAGTAATGAAATGACTGCTGCAATCATCTTGAAATCTGTTTCTGAGGCGTAATAAAACTATAGTGGACATTGCAGCAAATATTTCTCAGGGTTTACCATCATAATTCTCTGAAAGAGCAAGTCAACTCAGTCACTATGGCTGTGAAAGGAGAACGGACTGAAGGTGCAGGAAGACCGGCTTTTGCAAGTAACGGATAATGGGGCTGAACAGCTGACACATTCATTTGTAGTAGGACTGTCGACAATTCCTTCACAAAGGCACAAGGCTTAACGGGCTCTTGGAGGTGCTCACAAAATGTCCTGCCTTAATCCATCATGGGCTTAAGCATTTCACACACATTTCTGGATTCCTGCGTTCCCTCATCTTGTGCTGTATCCATGTGGCAAAGTCTTCTGTGATGTTTGACTGGGAGACTGAATACAGGTGCACAATTTAAAGAAATATTTAATAATAATTATTATTATTTTTTCACTGTTTACTAATTGTGCATTTGCACCAGTTTAACATCTTAAACCACCAGTTACAGCTATGCCCTACCAACAAAAGATGTTCCTAAAGGTGTCACTGATGTTATGTTCCCTTTAGGAAGTCACACAGACAGCTACTCAAGCACAACTCAGCTGCTTCACACATTACTTTCTCATGTGCATCTAAAATGACTAAAGGAGGTTTCTGAGAATTTTTTTACAAAAACTGGAGTTTTAAGAACGGTTATAAGATAGCTGACAGCTGTGCAAGACCTGGGAGACCACAAAAACTGTCCCCATAAGACAAACGGCACTTAGTTTTCGGGACGTGTAGGAAAAACTACATTAAGGGAAATGTAGTTGTTAAAAAAACAATTGCTATAGAACATTAAACTGAACATCTGGGATGTGGATTAATGTTTTATGGAGTGATAAAAATAAGAAGCAGTGAATAACATCCCTGCAATTTTATATGAAAAGCTGAATGCAAGTTTTCCTAAAAGATTACTTAAATTTGCTTAAGAATCATGGTCATATGAACTTATTGAGAACTGTAAATATGCCACTGTGCAGTGAAACTAAGTAATGGCATGAAAGAGTATGTAATGAACTACAGAACAGTGGTTATTTTGATAGTTTTTTTTTTATATCTAAACATATTTCAGATTGTCCCATGTCTGAGTGGAGTGAGTGGACAGAGTGTTCCTGTGTGTCTCCGTGGCAGCATCAGTATCGTGCACCACTGTCTTCTGCCACTAAGGGTCAGCACTGCACAGAGCTTGAGATGCAGAGCAGACCCTGCGGCCCTCTGGACTGTGAGAGTGAGTCTCTTACTTCCCCTGTGTGTGTGTGTGTGTGTGTGTGTGTTTGTGTGCGTGTGCGTGTGCGTATCCACATTGCCGCTCAAAACATGTTAAGGTCACCTGTGCAGAGTCAATACTTCTCTCCTGGAAAGTACATTTCTGTCATCACTATACATATCCAGAGACACATATATTTAGTGTGTAATCCCTGCAATGTAATGTATTTGTCCTTCTCTCTCTCTCTCTCTCTCTCTCTCTCTCTCTCTCTCTCTCTCTCTGTCTCTGTGTGCTTGTGTATCAGACCGCACTGAGCCCTTCCAGCCTGATTGTGCTTCTCTGTGTGAGAAGCAATGTGTTCTGCAAAGCCGGGCAGATGCTTGTGCGGGTCAGTCAAGCTGCACGACTGGTTGCTACTGCCCTCAGGTCAGCTTAATACCCTACACCTGGGCAATAATAGCAACGTCTGGAACTGTTCTTGCATAGCCGGACTTCAAATCTTAATGATTGAAGCACTCACTTTGCAATGAAACCAAAATGTCTCTCTACTTCTCTCATCTCAGCCTCTTTGTCTGTTGAAAGAACAGATGTAATATGAAATACTGTGCCAGTGTCATAGTCCAGCCAAGAATGTCACAAAGAAATTTTAGTTGTAAAAACATCAAATAACAGAACAAATAAACCCAAATATAGGCACATACACAGATATACTCCTAAAGCGGCTTGGGTCAAGTCAAGTCAAGTAGAGCTTTATTGTCATCTCAGCCATATACATAAGTACACAGTGAGATGAAATATTGTCCTCCTGGACCATAGGTGTAACATAAACAGACAACACACTCAGACAGGTCAACAATGAGGATCAAAAATGGGGGAATGAACTATAATTAAACATATATAAATATGTATATAAAGCTTCAGGGCTCTTGGATCACACCAACCCTTGAATGGACTGCCTGAGCAAGATTTCTAATGCAATATTTGCCTTCAGTTTACCCTTTTCCTTTTAGCTTCAGACACCCTAAATGTCTGTGCAGGTCTGATAAAGTAACATGGATTTCTTTTGCACTTATAACAACACAGGTTCATCTCTTGTTGTCCTTGTTGCACTGTGGCCATTGCATGGATTGACCAGCACACCAGATTTAACTTAATAAACTCCTGATCAACCAAACCAGGCACTGTATATAGTAACTGTGTAAAAATTCTGGGATCCTTTGAAAGGAAATTAAAAATCGAATATAAAATTGGTTGCCACACAGTGGTCTGTTGTGAAATGTGATATTCTGTAGAATATTAGTCAGTTTTGTACAGCATTGATAATAGGAATGAGATGTGCAAAGAATTTGATGCTTCTAAAAGCTACTTCATAGGAAGTTACATTAATTTACAACGAAAACATATTTTTAAGTTATTGACAGAGTGGTACATGCGAGTTTTTGCAAGGCAGAATATTTCTCAAAATAGTTTCATTTTACCACTTAATACCAGTCTTCTCTGAACTACTTTGTTTTTTATGTTACTTTAAAAAAAAAAGGTTGGGAAATAGTTAAGCTAACATAATGACAGAGACAAAATCATGATTTATTGTTTTAATAATCATTTTATGTAATATTAACTAACACCCATTGAATTAATAAATGCTTACTGCCTAGGTAAATAACATTAACTTTTTTCAAGTTCAGCTCTTTTGTACATTACTGTTTCTCTGTCAGTTTTATTTTTCCAACATTGTAATGTTGCTGTTAGTCTGTCACTTTCCCTGAGCTAATTTTGCCATTACATATAGCAGGGTAACTTAGCAACAAGTGCATGTATTCTTCCTAAATGCAACCTTCTAAATGCAGTATGAAATGTGTTACAGGGTCTGCTGCAGCAGAATGAGTCTTGTGTACCCCCAGAGCACTGTGGCTGTATTCACCTCCTCCAGCAGGACTCAGGACCACCTTTTCCCGTCACTGTCCCACAGGGGACTCAGGTCACTATAGGCTGCAGCACATGGTAAGATCACACATACTTAACCTTTAGTTAACTTTAATAATAAACTGTGTGCCATTTGGTTCAAAGGTACAAATGGTGCATGGCTGGAGTACAAATAAGCCCCAGCAGAAAAAAACAATGAGAAAAAGATTACATTTCTTCTGATCTCTATTTTAAATGCTTGTCTTTCAGTTTATGCCATGAAGGATTTTTGCATTGTGATTCTCGAGGATGTGAAGGTAACAAAGATCAGACTTTGAAGAGTTCAAAATGAGGGTCTAACTTAAGTCCTGTCAAGATGGATTAGTTTTACATGGGGAGGTACAATTCTTTTGAAAGGATTTCTAACAGAAAAGAAGATCTAGTAATTTGAATCCGGGAGTATCTGCAGAGTTACTGATGGTAATAACTCTGGAATGAATTACCTTCTTGACTGTAATTGACTGAACCTGTAGATACCTCTATCCTGTTTAAATACTCACTAATGCAATAGTGCAATAACAAGTCCTCCATATGACATGGCTGTGCACTTTATTTTGATTTTATTGTTATTTATAATGTTACTGAGTGAGGGGACTGTCATGGAATGCTGGCACATACACTGGAGGGATCTAGGCCAAGCAGGGGAAATTCTGCAGATACTTCATCTCATTCAAATCTGCGAGTCAAATCTCTTGCAAATGACATTAAAGAACCTTCTCTGCTAAAATGAATCCAGCTGCAATAGTGCTTTGTTCAGTGCGTCTACAAAAGCTGTAATTTTTAATTAATCACTCACTCATTCTATCCCCCTCCCCTTTCACACAGTGTCACTCAGTGAGTGGTCAGAGTGGACTTCATGCTCTCCATGTGTTCCTGCCTCCTCTCTCCTCCACTCTGACTCTGCGCTGGGCGTGGGTGGAGATGCTGAAGAGAATGTCACCGCTGCTGCTCTGGTGTCGGTGCAGAGGCGTTACCGGGCGTGTCTGGATGTTGACTCTGGTTTGCCTATAAGTGGGAGAGATGGGGAGTGTTCCAAACCACTGGAAGAGGAGAGAATCTGTCCTCAGCCTGATGTCTGCCAAGGTGGAATTAACCTGTAGTTATTCCTGACATGACAGAACCACTATAACTGACCAAAAATTATTGAATTGTTTGTCATGTTTGTCATCATCTTTATAATATTTAATATTTTTTAACTTACACAATATAAATATATTAAATATTTATGAAAAGGTATTTTTAGATGTTTTAGGGAGGATGTTGATAAAAATGGCTAATAAATGTTAATTGTTAAATAATGTTTTTTGGATAATAACTTTATTATAACTGAATTCTCTGCTATACAGGAAGACTATATGGATTCTCAGTCATTTTAGATTTACATCCAGCCATTTCTTCGTTTCTTAAATTCTCTTGTTGCTTCTTTCAGCTTCCTACTAATTGTTTGAAGCTTCTGTACTTTTGATGACCACTGTTGTTCAAAAACAGAAACTGTGGAGTTGGTGGATCAAGGAATTCTAATGCCTTAGTTTTATTAAGATGCTACTGTAGTTTGGTAGTCCAGCTAAAGAGATTTAATTTTGTGTTCAAAAATTCACTACTCTGTATTTAAAGGAAAATGTACAGGGTTTCCAGTGAAAGTCACTTTGAAAATATTTGGGGAGTGTGAGTGTCTATGCTGAGTCCCTCCTGTCAATGTATTGCTGAATGCAGACCCATGCCGGTGGAGTGTGTGGGGACCATGGAGTGTGTGTCAGGAACCATGCAGTGGAGGATTCCGCCAGCGTGAGCGCAAAGCCCTGGCAATGACCCTCGGGCCCCACTGTACAAGACAGCAAAGCCAGTCACAAAGCTGCAACACTGGCCTCTGTCCTGGTGTGTATACAGACCCACATGTGCTCACATACAGAAATATGTGCTAAAAATAAACACATGTATAATCCTATATACACAAATAGCAGGCCACTAGTATGAATACTGATGGAACACTTTTAAAACAAAGGTGCCACAAAGGATTCTTTGCACAATACCATAAAAGAACCATCCTTAGTTCCCTGAAGAATCATGTTTGAGAAAATGTGTTTGGAGAAGTTAATGGGAAAAAATAAAATGGACCTCCACATATTTTAATTCACATTTAAGTTCTTAACATTACATTATGGGGAGTTTATTTTTTAACTTTAAAAAGTCTCCTAACACACTTCTTGTATTGTTGTATTGGCTTTGTTAAGGAAATTATTCTAACTTTTTGTGCAACTTAATGCTTGTGTCAGAAGAGGGTTAACATTAAAGTAGTTAAGAGTGTCTATATACATTTGGACTAGAAGTAGACTAACTGGGGAGCTGCTGTATGAATATCCAAAAGAAACAAATTTTACATTTAAAATATGCGTTTTTTAATTACCTTCAACCAGTGGTTTTCATCAGTCAGCTTGTTTATGAGGAGTATCCTTTACCAATAGTCATGAAGTAACATAATAATACATAGTAATGCAGTGACAAATACATTGGACTCTTGCATTTAGAATATTTGTCATTGTATGGTGTCTATATGTGTTGTTTCATAAGTTTAAAAATTACTTCCTGTGTTATATTTTGTTTAAATTGTGGAAAATGGGAAAAACGATTAAGTGTCCAAGCGAGTAAGTGTCCAATAACTAAAAACAAGCACATATAAAACATATACACACAGTCATACAAACACACACTAAATGTCAAATGTGACTTTGGACTGTTGCTTGTATTGTATTACAGGTGAGCATTGTGAAGACAGGGGGCGGGTCTATGAGGCTTCCTGTGCCAATCAGTGTCCTCGGATCTGTGCTGATCTATGGGAGCATGTGCAGTGTCTGCAGGGAGCCTGTCACCCAGGTACTGCACTCAGTTCAGATTGTACCAATTTCATAAGGATCCCACAGAAAATAACCCTTAGCTTTGCTCCCGAGGGCATGATGACGCACTGGTCTGAATTCTAGAATTTAATATGGATCATCATATAATAATGATTCAATATATACAATAATACTCAATATATGCAGTTATTTTTTTCTTCTACGTAAAAGTATTAAATCATTTTAATACATTAAAAATATCTGCAAAAATTAGAACTCTAAGTGATCGCCCTGTGAGACTTACTCAGCCAACTTCTGGACCCTGGCCGTCCAAACTACATGGAGTGACTCGGCTCTCCGGACCGTGTCCTATGAGCGACTCTCCGCTCGTCTGAAGAGTGAACTGGCTGGGCGGGAGTTACGTGAAACACTGGCGGGGATGATCCAGCTCATCCTGAGGGTCAAACTTCGCATCTGTTCCCAGCCAAAGCCGGCCTCTCGCACCCTGCCGTCTGCGAGTCCCCGGACCAGGTCTTTCGAGTCACCAGCCTCTTTAACCACCAGACCTCCACCTGCCTCAGAGGCCCACTCCACTGGAGCCAGGGAACCCATGCAACTTGGGCGCACCTTCCTGTCTGTGGCAGAGAAAGAGTGACGTTATCGCAAGGGCCTCTGTGCACCTCCCCTGATCCTCATCGAGCAGTCTGTCCTCTCTGTCCAGGAAAAGGTCAGACCAGGTGAATAGGGGGAGGAACTCACCTGGTCAGCTAGCTTCCACCTCCCGCCTACCCACCATTTCCCGACTAACCCTCCAGGTACGCCTCCATCTGGGCCACCAACAGATCATGACCACTGCCTTCGTTGATTCGGGGGCGACCGGGAACTTTATCGTTCAGGCTTTTGCTGCCCAGTTGGGAGTGAAACTTGAGGTGTTATCTTGGCCTGTCACCATCACCGCCGTTGATGGTCAGGCCCTATCCATCAGTCCAATCACCCACCAGACTCATCTCATCACCAGGCTCATCACCAGACTCATCTCAGCACTCTGAAAAACTCCCATTTCTCATCACCTGTATCACCTCACTACCCATCATACTAGGACACCCCTGGCTCGTGAAACATGACCCACTCCTGGACCTGTCACAAAGATCTACAATGGGGCCCGACCTGTGCCTCCAGACAAAGCTCTGCCTCCAGACAAAGGCCGAGACGTGCTCTGGGAAGTCCAAGGCCCCCGACGTCGACCTGGAGACCATTCCCGTTCCGTACCATGACCTGGTGGGGGTCTTCAGTTAACAACGGGCCATTCGTCTACCTCCTCATCACCCCTATGACTTGGCCATTGACCTCCAGCCCGAAGCCATCTGTTCTCTCTCTGTGCGGGGGAACAGAAGGCCATGGAGGAGTACATAGCTGAGGGTCTTCGCCAGGGAACCATCAGACCTTCTTCATCCCTCTTCAACCCATGCAGCTTCCTCTCTAGAAAATTCAACCCCACACAGCAGCGATACTGGGTAGGGGGCCGCGAGCTGTGGGCCATCTAGTGGCCTCTAGAGGAATGGCGTCACTGGCTCCAGGGCGGTGGTGACCCATTCACGGTCTGGATGGACCACCAAAACCTCATCACCATCCAGCAGTCCTTGGAACCTCCTCCGGCAGACACCACACCTGGACGCCTCTTTGTATCCACTGGACTGCGCCAGGAGACACTCCAGTGGGCCCACTCCTCTGCCGTCGCTGGCCATCCGGGCACCTCCAGGACCCTCAGTCTCCTCCAACAGGCTTTCTGGTGGCCCAGTATGGTTACCGACACCAAAGACTACGTCCAGGCTTCTATGGTGTGCGCCAGGGCCAAGTCTAAAAAACAGCCCACTTCCGGCGATCTTCTGTGCACCTGGTGGCTCTGACAGGACTCCCCACCGCTGAACTGGTTGTAGAGCACATAGTCCAACTGCATCTGTTCCTCAAGGATATCGTCTCGGACAGAGGGTCCCAGTTCACAGCCAAGTTCTGGAGAGCCTTCTGCTGTCTGATCAGTGCCACCGTCAGTCTCTCCTCATGATATCATTCCCAGACTAATGGTCAGACGGAGCAGACCAACCAACAGCTGGAGCGCTTCCTCAGATGTTTTGTGGAATGAACTATCAGTTCATTCATGTCTTCTCCGTGACAAAATGTGCTATATTATGCCAGTGTTTTAAGTCTGTTATAACTGTGTGCATAGGTTGCCGGTGTCCTGACGGCTGGCTGCTACAGGATGGCGAGTGTGTAAGAGTGGCAGCTTGTCGCTGTGGACTTCCCATGGAGAACGGCACCCATGAGCTTGCACCTGGAAAAAATGTCACAGTCGACTGCAATACATGGTACACACACACACACATATACATGTACAGTACATGTATGGAAAGAGAGTTCAAGAGTATGTCTTTAGTGCCTGTAGTTGGAAATGTGTACAATATTCCTTTGATGAAAAACAAAAAAGGGAACTTAACACTGTCGTAACATAGCACATTGCAGGCCTTTGACCTCACAACAATTTGATGTGATTATGATTTATTATGTGAATTATTTATGATTCAATGCTATCCACACTGTCTAGCACTGAACATCAACAATACATCCCACAGCTAGGTAACATACCTATCACCATCAAGTTCATTGATTATACCGGTGAGGGGTGTGATATATTAGACAGTAAGTGAACACTCAGTTCTTGACATTGACGTATTGTCTGTTCTTGGTATCAATGTGTTGGAAGTAATAAAATTGGGCAAGTATTAGTATCTGAGTATTTTTGACAAGGCCCAGATTGTGATGACTAGATGACCAGGTCAGAGTATCTCCAAAAACAGCAGGCCTTGTGGTGGTATACAGTGGTTGGTACCTACCAGAAATGGCCCAAGGGATGAAGACAAGCCAGTCTGGTTACTTCCCACAGAAATGTTGCTGTAGCAAATTGCTAAAAATGTTAATGCTCTCTGTGATAGAAATGTGTCAGAACTGCTGAGTATAGGGCTACATAGTCACAGAGTGCCCGTACTATTCCTCGTCCGCTGCTGATAGCACCTAAAATGGGAATGTGAGCATCAGAACTGGATCATGAAGGGGGGCCTGGTTTGATGAATCACATGTTCTTTAATATCATGTGGACAGCTGGGTGACCAGCCAATCCATCATAGGTAAAAAGCAAAAATGGAATTTTAAATGTTCTATTAACCCTCTTTCTATTAACTAATCTTATCACCATTAACATATCCCAGTTACTCCTCTGCTTCTGTACTGTCTTACAAACTAAATAGCTATGCTCGTACATAGTGTTTAATACAAATTTACTAAAGGTTTGTGCTAGTTTTAAATATAGAAAAGGCATAATCCACCTAAAGATTAAAAGCCTTCTTCAGTATGATAATCTAAAATTAATAACACAGGTCAACAGGTCAAAATCATCAGAGCGATGTTTATGTGGGTTTTGTGTTTTTCATGCTGATTTCAAATCTGTGTTTAGTTTTTCCCTAGCATGTACAGTTTTTGTGATGAAGCTAGTTGTA
>JBBJLS010000006.1:20331220-20351896 GCA_037577275.1 Bryconaethiops microstoma
TGTGTGTGTGTGTGTGTGTGTGTGTGTGTGTGTGTGTGTGTGTGTGTGTGTGTGTGTGTGTGTGTGTTTGTGTGTGGTAGTGGACTGTGAGTGGAGCAGCTGGTCAGAATGGAGTTTGTGCTCTGCGTCCTGTGGCTCTGGAAAACAGACTTCTAGCCGCTCTGTACTGCAGCCCAGGCAGTATGGGGGCCATGAGTGTGAGGGTCCCAGTCACAGGAGCAGAGTCTGCACGCAGCCTGACTGTGGTATAACACCCACTTAAACAACATTTAATAGTCCGATACACATGTGATTAGACTTGTGGTTCATTAGACACGAGTACCTAATTGTATCATAGGTCATTCACGTAGCCTATTCAATAAAAGACAGTAACACAACCAAAGTGCACACATATGTAAACATCTGACTAGCCTCTCATGTACCTCCACACCCCATGAAAAAGTACAGTGTCTCTTTTTTGTTTGATACAATAACAGAGCAGCAGCTTGATATTGGCCATAAATAGGAGAGTGTTTTATATGCAACTTATTGTATATAACATAGACTTTAACCTTATAAACTAAATGAAATGATTGTTAGATACTGATTTACAATGTATCTTCCTCGGGATTTCATCTTTTGAAATATAAAGCATTCTTGATTTGAATTTTTTTATATGGTTTTTTTCTTGAGGATATACTGCTTTTGAATAATCTGTAGCTTAATTCTTCATTCTGGATAAATAAAACATTTTCAGCTGAGATTGATTTGAATCCTGTCTTATAACATAGAAATATACATGCCATGAACATGTCACAGAAGATGTCATGTTATGACTTGTCATTACAGATGAAGTTAATTTATTGTCATGTCAGATACTATAGTCCCTGATGTCATGACAGTTTATGTCACATGCTTATATAAAGTCATGACACATATTGTACTTTCTGTCATGACAGTTACTGGTAATGTAAACATGACACAATTTGACATGACATCCACGTGCATGTGAAATCTGCCATCACAATTTCATGGAGTGGTTAGGTCAGTGTGACGTTTTGGAGTTCCTGTTGCACAGCACTGACGTTATAGAGTAATTTAATACATTTATCTGCCAGACTGGATTTATTTACCTGAAACAATTGAATAGTGATTCTGAAGTTTTGGTATTGTATAATGACATGAAGTGCCTCATCTAAGTGAGTGTGAGCATTTACTGATTCCTTTTTCTAGCCTGTCCGGAGGGCGAGCGCTGGAAACGGAGTGTATCTGAAGTGAAACGTGTGTGTGAGAGGGGGTGTGTGGACATGTACAATACTGAACCACTGAACTGCACCGCAACAAACACCATCTCAGAGGGCTGTGTATGTGAGGACGGGCGCTATCGGGACGCAGACGGCCAGTGTGTGATACCTGCTCTCTGCCAGTGTGAGGAGGAGGATGGCACACTGCGAGAGGTGTGTACACACACACACACACACACACTCTGAGATATTGGCAAGCTTCAACATCCCGCTAGGTGACCAAAAAACCAAGAGTGCAAATATGTACTCACACAGACAGTTACAAGCACACAAACAGTCATACACCCCAGGGACACTTGCATATTCACAAAATCACAGCCTTCTTTCATTGTTCCCATTTATCTTACTGTTGTATTGCCAGCTATTTTGTTTATTTATCTCTAAAAAGGGCCTAATTATTAGACCTGCTGGATTGCCCTCCAGGGCCCTTCTAAAGAATGCTATCGTAATGATTACTCTCATCAATAATGCATAAAAGTGTTGAAAGGCATTAGAGTGCTATCTAAATGGACTGCAGTCCCCAGTTAATACTATGTGACTTGAAAGTTGCATCACGAGAGTAAGCTATTGTTGATTAAGCTTGTATGGTGCCATTGCGCTCCAGGAATTATTATGCATACTGATTAAAGATACAGCTGATTTGAGTGGCTGTAGGTTGGACGTCTGCTTAGAATGGAATGTTTTTGGAGCTTTACTTGCTTTGTGTGTTGTCACAAAAGTAGCATATTTGCATACAGTTTATCTGCCTATTGAGTCTACAGTAGTTTAGCCCTGCACATTCATATTAAAGTTATTAGGAGTGTTGTAGTCCACACTGCTTTTTTAAAGAAACAAAATACAGCACTCTAACAGTCTGTTTAATTCTAAGCAGTACACATTGGTTGAAACATTATAAGTGAATCCTGAAGGGAGAAATAACAAGAAAATTACAGGATATGGGCCTTTTAGGAATGAATAAATTTCATGCAAAAAAAAAAAAATACTGAGTTCAAGACATATAACTGAAATGAGGTCAGTGGATGTTTGTGTACGATGGGCTTATTTGTGTGTGCGCGCGCGTGTGTGTGTGTGTGTGTATATATGTCTGTGTGTTCCAGCCTGGATCTGAGTGGGAAGAAGACTGCCAAACCTGTCATTGTGTAAATGGTCTAAAGCAGTGTAAATCGAACTGCCCTCCACTTCTGTGTAAACAGGTGAGTCCTATGGCCCTTCCTTCCTGTGTTCCATGACTTCATTAATGTGTCATTTGTTCTAAGGTTGTATCATATTCGCCTATTTTCCCTTGATGATTTATTGTAAAATACTTTTTTCAGACTCTCTTCAGTTTTAAGTTTTTGTTGTTAATCGCACACCGTACATTCCTGCCTCCTAAAAACACTACAGTTGTAAGCTATACAGCAAGTGTTGCATCAGAAAGACCTGCAAGCGAACAGGGCCCCAGAGAGCAGCAGGTGCTGGTGGATAGAGTGACTCATTGTCCAGGCGACGGCTCTGGTCAGACACTGTATCCCAGATGGCAGCTGAGTGATTCTGATACCCTGTACTGCATTCAGGGAGGAAGAATATCCCCTGCTTTTTAGAGTTCCAGTACAGTGCTGTGTGCACCTAAACATAATTTCTTAGGCTAAACTTGATTTTTCAGGCTGGTCAATTTACTATTTAAGGGAGCTCAGGACTGTATTGTGTTCATGTTACAGAATAATTTGATTTAAAAAAAAAACTTATCTAACCCATCATCATCTTACTCGGAATGTAGGCAGTCAGCCAAGATATTGCTGCCCAAAGAAAAACATGTACAGTTTTTCTGTGTACCTCCACATTTGACAGCAGCCATGCTTTACACTGTGTGAAATTTTCATGATGAATGGACCAATAAAAATGCTCTGGAGGTCCTCAGATTAAAAGTGAAGAATGTTTTCGCCTTCTTCTGTAAAACTGCCATTTTGGAGATACTCATTTTTTTGGAGAGCAACAATATGTTGGGTACCTTACCTTTGTTTCTTTAGTATGGAGTGGAGAATGATTTTATGGCACACCTTAAAACTCCTATTGCAGCTAAAGAATGTCTGACTGTCTTCACCTGTCTGAATGTATACGATGAACAAGTCAATCTCTTCATGACTATAGATTATCTGCACTCAGATTTAAACTTCCAGGAAAAGATAATGTCACAAAGCACGTATTGTCACTGTGTGGAACATTACAGGGTCTCCGAATTATGTTCATGTCAAGGAAGAGCTGGGACCTCCTCTAACCAAACTTGTGCTATATCATCATTTTTCTATGCTACAGCATTCCTGCACAGCAGATTTCAACATCTTGTGTAACCGAACACATATTGTGTAACCAATGTAATTTCTACTAAAGCTTTGGGTCTGAGATTCTTTTCTCTACCATTTTACAGTTATTTTTATCCAGTCTGCTCTGTTTGGACAATTTTACTTGAGATATATTTGATCTTTCCTCTTTCCATCTTTCCTCCTTAAGTCTCCAAGTCCTACAGGCATTAAACTTTAAATATTTGTGGGCCTTTTTACACCATCCCCCACCCCACCCCCGAGGGTCATGGGACTTGTAGTGCGTGGGGCATTGGTGCCTGATGGCTCTTCCTGCTGTCAGCAGCCATCTCTGGGGAGGTGAATCATGAATAGCAGTGTACTATTCTGAGAGGCTCATTGCTGACTATGATCCTCTGCTCTTTTCCTTCTGTGCTGTCCCCAGGGCGAAGTCAAGGTGCTGGAACCTGGACAGTGTTGCCCTGTCTGCAGGAAAGAGTATACAGGTAGGAATGAGGACATGATGGACAAGGTCTTACATCAACTTACACATGTTATTAGTGCAACTCTTTACCCTCCCTGGAATTCTCAAACTTTGTGTGCAATTCCTAAAATCTAAAGTGCAATGGAGAATGAAGCTTGCCGCAGTGTTCATTTTGGGATGGGTATACAGAATGGCCACTCCTGGCCTGCTGTTCTTTTTATATACACTGAAATGAGATACCAGGAGAAACTGTAATAGTCAACAGAAAAGTTATGAGGGCCAGAGGTACAATACTTTTCACAAGAAAAATCTGTCTTTTTTTCTGTGAAAACTCACTAATACACTCAGAAGTTTCAACATTTTCTAAAGAAAAGTACAATAAAATGACTATTAATAGATGCATACTAGTACTGATCCGATGACTAGTGTTCACTTGGGCCAATTCCCGAAGAAATAGAGGGAGAAAAAGCAATCTAATATAATTCTGTGACAAATTCAGATTGATATGAACAATATGTTAAAAAGGCCGCTTGACAACAGTAATGACACATAGTCTAGTTTTAATATATGAGTAGTTAGACTGTTTGATTTAAACCAGCTCATTTTTAAACTTAATATTACAGAATCACAGTTGCTACCTCCTGACACTCAGTAACAGTATTGATTTTGGACAAGAATATGTGATATGGTTCAATTCATATTCTATCAGGAAAGGTAGTATACTCAACAACAAATCACTTCTGAATAAGTTCAGATTATTCACAGCAGCATTCCTCATGCATTCTAATCAGAGTTGAGAGTCCTTCAAAGTCAGCATGACTCTTGCGAGCTTACTCACTAACTCTCCCGACTTCATTAACTCAAGCACAAAAACCTTTTCTTTAATCCGACTCCTTTAACTGGCCTTTTCATTCTTTTTCTCCTCCTCCATTCTGTCTGCACTTTTTTCTTGGCTGTCCTCCCTTCGTGGGCGTCCTGCAGGGGAGCCGATGACCCAATGTCACCGCCACACCGAGGTCAGGAACATCACCAAGGGTGACTGTCGTCTGGACAATGTGGAAGTCAGCTTTTGCAGGGGGCGCTGTATGTCCGGAACAGATGTCATTCTGGAGGTATGGTTTTACTAAGCGTTTGCAACAAAATTCATTCAAAACCTGTATATGGACCTGTAGTTACTGCTACATGAATGGTGCATTGGTACATGTAAAATGTAATGCAACTATCATTGTCTGTTGTAGAACATAATTAGGCACTCTGACAATTTAATTCATATCGTGTTTAATCAAAGCCTTAATCATTATAGGAGATCTAGATTAAAATGTAACAGTCAAGTACAGAATTTGAGTGTTTTTGTTCGTTCAGCTTTAACAAAAAGATTAGAGAGCTGTGTTATAAGGCTAAGAGAAAACAGTCATGCTTTCAGCTCTTGAAATGTAGTTATTTTTAAAATGGGAAATGAGCGAGGTTCAAGCACTGGTTCATCATAACATCTTACTGGTTACTGGTTTATTTTTGAGAAAAAAAATACTTTAAATAAACAACATATAAAATAAGGGTTCCCCCAGTAAGATTGGGCTGTTTGCAGCCCTATCCAGTGATTACCGTATAGGCCTCATTATATAGGAACTCAGGGTCAAGATTATCCCATATCTGCTTAATAGTCTCCTCCACTGAATTGCAGCTGTTGTGAAGGTTGTCTGGTTAGTCCAGTGAGATATTAAGTTTCTGGGTCAGTTAGTTTTGTACCACATAGTCACAGCAACCAGTAAAGCCACTGAATATATGATCCTAGATCAGCTCTGCCAGTATGAGGAGCTGTGTCAATACAAGACCTAGATATTTTTATATTTATAAATTTTTTTATAATCATAAACACCTGAACCTTTCTTATGTGCCACTATGTCCAGTTAAAAAAGATAATTCTCTTGAAGAGCTCTGGTCTTCATGTGTGGGATTTAAAATCAACACAGACTTCTCAACATAGTGTTCTGTGCAAAATCTGACCTTTAAGTCACTGACAAGTAAAATGCCACCCTCATGTTTCCTTGATCCACCCGTCTAATTTTGAGAAGTCTATCTTTGTAATCTGTTTGCTGCGACTGTTTAAAAATATGTTTCAGCTCACAAAGTCTTTCAAGTTTCCATGGAGACAAGAAGCAGAGAACTTGCAGTCGGATAGTTCCACGCTCTCTCGTTTTATCACCAAAATCACACCTTCCCTTCTTTCCTTTATCCCCATCCATATACTTCCCAGAACCCTCATTTGGACCCCCTCCTCATTGCACTCACTTTTCCCTGGCATTGCCTCAAATTGCACTGTGATCCTCCCCGAACAAAGAGCAAGCTCATTTGTTAAGAAACTAAATGTAGCATGAAGATATCATTTGGATTGTTGTTGATTCCACTTTTCTCCTTCCTTGTTTCTTCCTTCCATCACTCACCCTCACCCATTTCTTATGCACTCGTCCTTCTCTGGTGCTTTTCTTTCTTTCTCCCCTGTGACTCTGCCCTGCTCTCTTTTGACTGTCTTTCACTTCTTACATCATCATCTTTCTGTTTATCTGCCTTCATGCTCATCTCTACCCTCCTCACCATGCTCTCTCCTTTCCTGCCTTTTTTATAACGTTCCCCTTTCGTTCTTTCTCCATTTCTGTCTTTGTGCCTCTTGTCAGGAGCCCTACCTGCAGGCAGTGTGTGACTGCTGCAGTTACAGGCTGGACCCCCAGAGTCCCGTACGCTTTCTGAGCCTCCACTGCACCAGCGGAGAGACTGAACCCGTGGTCCTGCCTGTCATACACAGCTGCGAGTGCACCAGCTGCCAGGGTGGGTAACAGGGCCACAGTGCGCTATGACTCTGTCCATGCACACAGGAAAACATATGCGGTGACCAGAGGGGTCATGTCTTTATTGTCTTGACTGTCAGAATTTAAGCAATATGAGGGAGAATTGTTTTAAACGGCAAATAACTTGATGTTGTCAAGAAGGAAAACAGTGACCACTTTACTCAAGCCACATTCAAAGCAGTTAAGCCCCTTATACTCCCATAGCAGTTTATCATTGCTGTGCTATAATGCAACATGCCAGAAATATAAATGGGCCATCACCAGCATATCACACTGTAGTCCTAAACTCCATCATAATGCGCAAAACAGCAAAACCTGTTTCACTTCAGATCCAAAATCAGCCAAATCAGCCATCCTGCACCTCCAACAATAGACTGAGCCTGAGTAGAGCTACTGTATCCAGGATATTCGCAGCCGGTTGTCGTGACAACAACCCTGCTCTCCATCACTGGAGAACGTTTTCTCCATTTATTGTCTCGGCATTTTGATGAAACTATACTAGAACCGTTTGCATTTCAAACATGCATAATTGCATCAGGGTCTCCCCCCACCCCCCGAGCAATTACGCATTAGGCCATTCATCAATGCAGCTGATTGCATTAGCTAATTGAAAAGCAAGGGATGTCACTTAGCGGGTCACATTTGTCATCATACGGTGTTACAGGGCCATGTTTGCTGTAATGGGCGATCGCAACAATACTCAACATGAAATAGGCTCTAGTGCGGGCTGTAAGATCCAGCATGAAGTCACCCTCTGTGCACATTTTGGTTGTCTGTTCCACCGTTGTGGAACGACGTTCAGCACTGGCTAATATTCCCAAACAGCAGGTGTTATTTAGCATTAGCTTTGCACTAATGTTTGACTACTGTTGGTGTAATGCTCTCTGTTCTTTTTTCCTCACAGGAGGAGATCTGTCCAAACGTTGAGTGCTTTTGGAAGGATGGACAACATTGGAGAAAAAAAAAAAGTCTTGTACCTCCTCCAGTATACTTTCATGTAGCTTGTTGTCATTATATGACTGAATTCTTTTTATAGAGTCCATTCTGAAGCTCTAGGATATATCTATATTCTGTACAGCTTTTAAATTATGGATTTTTTTATGAATCAGTTCCTTTTTTATTTTATTTTTTTTGTCTGTCAAAGTTGATTGAGCTTTATTAGTCAAATCTCATGTTTTACACACTACATGGTGACCAAAGATATTTCTTTTTGCAGAAGAATTACTATGGTATAAATATTTTTCTTTTTTCATTAAAAACAGGATACTGAATCTGTATTAAAAATGCATAGTTGTCTACACATGATTATGTGATCACTTACACATGTAATCTATTTAATAATGAAAAGGAGAAAAATAATGGAATGCTTTGTAAAATACAGTCCTTCTAATGAACCTTGTGTTTGTATGTCTTTGAGAGAGAGCGAGAGAGAGAGAGAGAGAGAGAACACACTGATGTAACATAGTACATTTCAGGCCTTTGGCTTCTTTGGAAAACAACTCACTGCATCATGAACTATCTCAGTTTAAGTTTCTTTTTGGGTTGGGGAGGTGAGAGTTTATACCTCTTTGCAGGGACTAAAGAGGTGTATATATGTAAGTGCCCACTTTACTAAATGTCCCCAGAATGGTGGAGAAACAAAAATGAAGTGTTTACATTGGGACAACTCCCAGCATACAGGGAGGCTAGTGGGAATAAGGTCCCCTTAAAGACAGGAATACAAATTTCCGCATGTGTTTGTGTACGTGTGGAGTGAGAGAGGAGAAGAGTGCTGGAGGAGGTGGGAGAGATGGGGGGAAGGAGGGCAGGCTGGATCATCTCACTGGTGGGATTCTTCAAAGACAGGCGAGTGTGTGTGTGTGTGTGTGTGTGTGTGTGTGTGTGTGTGTGTGTGTGTGTGTGTGTGTGTGTGTGTGTGAGAGAGAGCCAGCGTGCTCCCTGACTAAATATGGGAGTTGGAGAGAGGGAGACTGTGCAGCGCCCCCATGTGGACACATCTCATACCCCCTTACCCATCTCTCACTGAGGAGAGGAGAGGAGAGGGGTATACCCCCCCGCCCGCAAAAAAGATACATGTAATTAATAAAACAGCGTCAGCTTCGTGCAGCCAGTAACGAGGCGTGAGACGGAATCGTGCAATAATGAGTGTGCGTTTGGATGGGGGTCGTTGTGCGTGCGCGTATGCCTGTGTGTGTGTGTGTATGTATGAGTCCTCCTTTGTCTCACGCCGGTAGGGAAACCCCACATCCACGGTGACGTAGAGCCGTACAGTGTGAAACCCCCGCGCTGAAACACACAAAGCCTGAGGAGACGGACACACACACGCACGCACGCACGCGCGCAAACACTCGCGCACGAACAGGCTCGTGCTCGGCTCTTTCATTTCGCTCCTGCTTTTTGTTCCACTCAGCTCTGAGGGTGTGACAGCGAGGACTCGACCATGACACACCTGCGCGCACACACACACACGCACGCACATACACACATTCAGAGCACCTGTCCCCAGCGACTTCAGCCAATCAGTGCGTGTTCCTCGGGAGCCTCTCTGAATCGTCTCCGGTGATGCTCAGTGTTTTATCTCTTCTCTCTGCTGCTCCGGGGTTGTGAGACGGGCTTCTAGTTGGGAAGTTTTTGGATCGTGGAGGTGCTGACGGCGCGCTTTTACTGCCTTCTCTCAACGCTCACACACACACAGACACAAAAACGAGCGCGCGAACGTCTACGATACACACATAACGCCTGCTCTCGGAGACTTGCTGACCAAAGGAGGCGAGGAGAAAGAAAAGGAAAAGAGAGGAGGAGAAAGAAAAGGAAAAGAGAGGAGGAGCAGGAGGAGAAAGAAAAGGAAAAGTGAGGAGGAGCAGGAGGAGAAAGAAAAGGAGCAGAGAGGAGGAGGAGGAAGAAAAGGAAAAGAGAGGAGGAGCAGGAGGAGAAGAAAGGCGCGGAAAGGAGGAGCACAAGGAGAAAGAAGCAACGAGGAGGAGGAGAAATGAGCAGAGAGGAGGAGTAAAAAGAGGAGGAGACAGGAGTAAAGCAGTAGAAGTGATGCTGAGGCTCAACTTGATTGTCTTGGAGTAAAAACGAAGAAGCGGAGAAGCTAGTCGGGCCTCTGACCTCTCTGACCAATAGAGCGAGAAGCGAGAGATCCGGAGCCTGTGTGTGTGTGTGTGTGTGTGAGAGAGAGAGAGAGAGTGTGTGAGTGTATGTGATGCTCTGAGTGAGGATGCCGGTGAGGAGGGGGCACGTGGCGCCCCAGAACACCTTCCTGGACACCATCATCAGGAAATTTGAGAGCCAGAGTAAGTGCACATGTGAAATATCACTTACATACACTTCTGTACAGGCTATGGACTGTAATATAATAGAGAATGTGCCTTATGTGATATACTGTATAGGTTCCCTACTGTTACAAAAATGTAAAACTTATATTGACTCTTGAATTGTATGGCAAGGTCTAAGCACAGAGACTATTGACTTTACTGACATTTTTACACTGACATATTAACAACAACAAAAAGATGACTGTCAGTATTCTGTAGACTTAGAGCTCATAATTATTCATCAGACAATCAGAGCCAACTGTTACTTCTTTCTTGTAATGATAATGTTGATTATAATAGTGATAATTATATCGTAATACTAAAGGTTTTAGGAGTTATCTGTGCTACAAATTGAGTGAACTGTATTAAAGTACTAATTTGCTTGATCAGCATCATCATCATCTGTTTCATGTGAGATATGAAATCTATTGAATTACCCAAGTCATCTTTGAGAGCTCCCAGTTCACACTGATGTGGAGGAGGGAAAAGAAAGTCTGCTGTGGCCACATTCATGAATAACGTGATAGTTTCTCCTGATGGTCATTAGTTCACCAGCGTGGTTTGAACTGACGGTTGTAGGGAGCTGATGAAGGTGTGTGTGAAGAGGAGATTTGAATGATAAACATGTATTACCTGATTGTTATTCCTGTGTGCACTAGTGGCTTATTTAAGTGCGGTATCAACTTCATACCTCTCAACCAATACAGCACACAGGGCATCAACATAAAGGCAGCAGCTTTTCTAAAGATATGCTGGAGGGGTCCCCTTTGTATCTGGTCAGTAGAACCTCAACATTTTGTGTAGGAGGATCCATGAGGTGTGTGAATGTAGCAGAATATGTTATGGTGTACGGCAAGGACGCTCCAACTGGACCTTAGAAATGAGAGCGTTCAACAACACTTTGTGAATCCAAGTGATTTCAGGCTGTAGTCATTTACAGAAGAGGGTGCCAGCTAGTGGAAGAGTGCCAGGTCCTCCTTGCTTTTAGAAGGATGTACTAGATCACCGTCCTCAAACCCATTCTTTTATTCACAGTAGAATAATGGAAACATAAATGAACACGACAGCTACAGTTATCATCCTTTTTTTTAATCAAATGCTGTTCAGCACTTGAGGCTTTGTGGATCATGCCCACCAACTTAGTAAAATAGGATACGAGTGGTAGAACTTGGCTTTAATGATGAAATTCAATATTGTGATATTTTAGTAATAAAATGAATAAGCCCATTTTCCTGAGTGCCGCTACTCTATGTATTGTCTTATAACACTGATAAAGTTCATGTTGATTAAACTTAACAGACAGAAAGACATTATTTCTGTCATAACTGTTTAAAAAAAAATTTCTAAAATGGTAACTTTATATTAGGCAAACACATTTTTTTAGTTGTAATATAAGTTAATTTGAAGTAATTGTTCATCCATCATGAGGATTTTACACAATGGAAAGGGTGGCCATTGCGTTCAGATTGTGTTTAGATTTTGTCATCTTTGAATAAAACTAAACAAATTTTAATCCAAATATTTCTAAATAGCTAAAACTGAAGATCAGTATTTTCTTTTGGCACTCAGGTGGATATTCTGGTAAAGAGAATATTTTGTCCTTGTCCAATGATTATAAAACCAGTGTTGACAGCTTTGATGACAGCTTTATCTGGATTGAGATTTTTTACATTTTGCATGAACAAGCGTGTCTCCATTGTCAAACAGCTTAAAATGCCTATTTTAAAACTTGTAGCATGTAGCTTTGAAGTCTGTTTTAAGCCAGGAGCTATGAGTGGCAAGCTGAACCCTTATTACACTGTGTGCTGTGTGGCACTTTGTACAGCAGTTACTATTCTGACTACTAAGCTACCCAACTAACCACAAGCCGTCCTTAAACCGTTTATCAGAGTAATAAATATACCAAAAACAGATTTTGGTGATTATTTTTATAAGTAAAGAAAACACAGCTATAGGCTATACTTGGTTTATATTCTCCATTCTCGTGTAAGAAATGACTATAGTAGAAAAATGCACTATAGAGGTTGGCTGTGCATTTCCGGTGGGAGGGATATCATGGCTAATATCAATTGTCTTGATTGTGCAATGATAAGAAAATATACAAATTATTTTTACATATTGCCCTTGCCTAGTGCGGAGTCACACAACGCTACTGGGTATTTGAAACTATATACATATACACTACCAGTCAAAAGTTTGGACACACCTTCTCATTCAATGTTTTTTCTTTGTTTTTATTATGTTCTACAGTGTAGATTAATATTGAAAATAAACAAAATGATGAAGGAACACATGGAATTATGCAGTAAAGAAAAAAAGAGTTAAAGAAACCAGAATATGTTTTGTAATAAGGTAATGATGGACTGTTGTTTTTTTTTTTCTTAGTTAAGTGGCTCTTGCCGTAATGTAGAGTAGAACCTTAGTGGAATAGAATTACTAACTGTGTACCAACCAAACAAAGGAAACCATTGAAACTTTTGAGTGGTAGTGTATGTATATGTGTGTTTGTGTGTGTGTATAATCAATATAAATACTGACAAATCAGTGTTTAAATAGGTTTAATTTAAGTCTACACGTCTGTTCTCATTTCTTAGACTAGTGATTAATTACCAATTAGTTTTTCCCTTGTTTATGTCAGTCTAGAAAAGAGTGCAAATATTGAGAAAAGCCTCTGCAAAAATCAAACCTTTTCACCCAACACAATCAGGGGCAAAAAGGATGCAAGATCCGGATGGGACTGTTCAAACAGCTTCAGATTAAAATTCCTGCATATAATAGCCTACATATAGGTGAATGACTTGTAGTAGTGCTTTTTTAACATATAATATGTATTGTAAAGAAAGCACAGTAATACAGCAAACCTACATACACTAAAAATATCATATCATGACTAGAAACTTTCCTTACTAAAAAGAACACTGTCACTGTAGACGTCGCCCTGTGTGCAAGGTGCCAACAGCTGGACCGTAGTACTGTCAGTGTCCCAAGGAGTCATGGTTACAGCAAATCGAAAGTAAATTGCTCATTTGAACCCCAGCTCTTAGCATGCAGCCTTGAAGTCAGTTTTAAGTCACGTGATATGCAGCACTTATTACATGGTGCACTATGTGGCACTTTGTACAGCAGTTACTGTTCTGACTGCTTTTACTTTTCTGAAACTTTCCCTACTATAAGACCACCATCACTGTAAACGTTTCCCTGTGTACAAGGTGAATCATAGCTGGACTGTAGTGCGGTCAGTGTCCCAAAGAGTCTTAATTACAGCAAATCAAGATTTAGCACAGCCTTTAACAATCTCTACCTGATGTTTCGAAGTGACATCATAGCGTTTGCTGCCTTGTTGCCCAAACCAAGGCTGGTGAAAGCAGTCATGTTATAAACACCTCTGAGTGTGCCAGAAGAGGTTTTTTTTTTCTGCAGATTTCCTTTGGTGTAATTCTCAAGTCCACACGGCACTACGACTGTTAAAGCCATGCGTCCGGGAGGGGCTTGGCTAATGTGCTTTTGAATTGCTGTTACATTCGTGGTGTGTGTGACAGGGATGGAACAGACAATTAAAGGGGACATATTATGCAAAACTCACTTTTTGCATCCTTTTGTATTTCTATTTGGGTCTCTTCTGCTACTATCAATTTTTTTTGTTTTGTTTTTTTAAATATCCATCCATTTTCTGTGAATCAGTTGAAAGATTTTGCTTCTACGAGCCGTTTGGACGCCCCCCCCCCATTGTGTCATCATAATGGAGAAATTTGCATATTACCACCCCTCATCTTTCGAGCCCCCACCCACTAGATTAGTTGAGGATCCGCCATTTTTGTCTGCTGGTTTTACGAGCACGCATAAGATGCCGAGCGCTATGTCTACAGACAAAGGCAAGTCACTCATGAAGTGCTGTGTTCTTAGCAGCTTGGGGGCCCTACGCGGTCCGGGGGTGTGTGTGGTACGCGATCCGGGCCGGGGCCCCTCTCGCTGTCGTTCTTTGGGGGGGTGCTGACGGGATTCCGGTTGGGGCCCTACGCGGATGTGTAGTTCGCGTATGCCTGCATAGGGCTGGATAGCGCCTCTGTTTCACGTGTGTTAAACGCGTAGCGTTAGCATGGGATGGGTGGGGCGTGGCCAGCAACAGCTTATTTGCATAAAAGTGACAGAGCCCTTAAACGGCTTATTTTGAAAGGGACTGAAACTGTCAAGAATAAAGCTAGTGAGATCTCTTTATGTGAGAGTGATTTTGTGCAAAGAACTTGTAGCCCATAGACCTATTATAACTAAAGTGAGTTTTGCATAATATGTCCCCTTAAGGGCTTGGAAGTGGTCTGCATGTTTCGTGTGCTGCTCCAGCGAAGAACTTGGGAGCTCATGAATGCAGTTCACGAAGCTTGTTGATGCCCATTAAAGGGAATAATAGACATTTATCCCCCCTCATACCTGACTTATTGGCGCTGAGGAGAAATGATATTTTCAAGAGTGTCTGAGTCGGCCCAAGGATTATTGACGAGCTGATTTATTTTTAAATTCCCGTCAGTGGCCCAGTTGCTTAGCCGTGAGGCCCGGTAGATACATTAAGAAGTAGAATTAAGAGTCTGGTCTGGTCTAGTCGCGTGTGGGCGTTATGCTGTTGGTAACAGGCATCCTTTATAGCGGCTGACCTGGACTCGGTGCTGGATATTCTCCTGCAGTAATTACACTTCAGAAAGCAGGTCCTGAATCAGCAAGGTGAAGTAACTCCTACACTCCTTTTGTAGGACTTCAGAATAGGCCTGTACGGCCGCTGCTCTTCAGGAAGAAGGATGTTTTACCCCACTTACAGAACAATAGGCAGGCTCGGTGTCTCAGGGATGACAGGGTTTCATTGGCAGTTTCTTGATCCTTTCACATAATTCAGTAGAGCTTGAGCTTACATATATTTGCAATTGTGTTCATATACTGAAAACTCTTTATGATTTGAAGTAGATAAAGCAAATGGTGCTACGTATTAGTGGCGTCATTGCAGTATTTTACCAATGTACACTTTTCACTTTATGTTAACATGATTCTTAATGTTACACAGCTTTCTAGATCATTATAGAATCAGCCCATAATGTATTTTATACAAGAGTTTGTTCTGGCGGCACGATCTGATTGATTGAAAGCTTTCTAAAAATAAAATAGTTTTTTTTCACAGTAACTGGATCATTCTGCTGAGCACTTGTTTTTGGTCAGCAGCTGTGACTGTAGAACAACTAAACAAACAGGAGCTACCCATAAATGAAGTCACCAAACAAGCTGGGCTATGAAATGCTAGAGTAACGTGTCGTTCAGGTTAACTTTTTTATTAAAAAGGCTGAGATGAGTCTGGCTTGGTCACATGGTTCTGTCCATAATGCAAAAGAATATTATACCAGTATTAAAACATATTTGACAAGATGTTTAGGGCTTTTCTGCTTTGCTTTTTTCTTTATTTTGCAGACTTGTTGTATAAGAGTAGTAAACTCTGAAGACTGGGTGTTATTGTGAATTATATCATTGTGATGGATCGGTCGCACACGCAATGACATGCTCCCTCTTGTTTTCTATTTAAATGTTTTATACATTTGTCTTTAACCAGACAATACAGTAGGTTTTATATCATTGCACTCTCAGAGCAAAGGTACCAGAGTTAAAAAAAAAAAATCACTCAGATAGATCCCTCAAGGATACAGCTTCAGTTCCTTTAGTTTAAGAAACATAATTAGTTGCACTGACTCTGTACACTGTGCCTTGGCTGTGGGCTTTTTATCTTTCTGTTTTAAACAAGTTAACGGTAAAAATATGCTTCTGTCCCCTCGGAAAGTGAACATAAAACCTTTAATAATCTAATCAGTGCCCCCCAAGTGGTCCACGTGTCTAAGTCCTGATCCTATCATCTGCAGTCAGGAGTCCAAGAGGGCATGTTTGATCTCTCCCTCTCTCCCTGTCAGTGTGATGCTTGCCAACGTGGAAGTTTCTTAGCTGTTTGCATGTTCCTTCAAGGATGTTGAGCTACCCTGTGATGTTTTTGTAGTGGCAGTTTGAAAAGATGCAGTGGTATCTGCAGTTGTGGTCTTTGCTTCCAGCTTGGTAGCATCTTGTGATTGAGAAGTCAAGCTGACCATGACTAAACTAGGAATAAAACTGAGTTATTAAATGAATAGATTTTGTCTACCTTGTTTATACCTCAGTGAAATAAAAAGGCACCAGGTGAGTAGTCCTTTCTCTGACAGTGGGGAAACTTTTGAATGGAAGTGTTTGTTAGATGCATATTTCCACAAGTATTGTGTTTGAATGGTAATGTTTGTATTATGCATATTTCCACAAGTCAGGTTCCATTTTATCCAGATGTTTCTGGAATAAATGTTTCATCCAGCTTCTATCTAAGACTGTCTTGTGCTGGATTCCAGCAGCTTTGGTCGGAAGCAGCTCAGTTCATGACTGTTGATGTGGTGATGTGGAATCTGATTGGTGCTATTCAAAATTCAAAAATATTTCAAGGTTCAAGGTTACTTGATTGTCATCAGCTGCACTGATGAGACTTCACCTCTATTTTGACACCGCTGCATACTTACCCATCTGTAGCTAGTCGAGCCTTCAGTCACGTTTGGTGAAGGCAGAGGAGATGAGTCAGGAAGAATAGATACTGAAAATGGCATTTAGTTTAACAGTGTGAGAAGAAATACTTATTTCTCTTAGTGTTGGCAGTGTTATGTAATAAAAAGGTTGCGAGATGTTTGATTAATTTATTTATTCTTGGAGGCGAAAGCGTGTGTCATTTCTGACCAATAAGCACACGGCCCCTTTTGTCCTTTTGAAAGCAGCAGTGATTTGAATATCAGGACGCAGTATTTGAGCACATTCAGGTGCGAGTTATTTATGGTGAGAGAAATAAAACTCCACTTCCATTGCCGCTTTGCTGTTTTATGGCTTATTTTGGAGGAAAAAGTGTCTATGGGCCTTGCAGTGAAATGGTGCATTGTTTAAAAATTCCACTAGTGAATCCCGAGTGGGAATCATTCATGGTTATAATGTGGGTGACTCTGGTATTGAGTAATAGCTTGTCAAGGACAGGAAGGCTCTATCCATTGATTAACTGTCTCCAGCCAAAATGCTGTAACACTTACAGTCTCATTTTTGCACATTGCGTCCAGGCAAAAAAAACGGTGCTCAGAAAAAGCGCTCTTGTAATGACATCCCTTTAAGAGCAGGTTAACACTGAGGTAGCAATTTCATTACATTTATTAGAGGCACTACTTACAAATTCTGCTGTAATCTGGCACCCTTTGCATGCTCTGTATTCTGCATTTTGAAATTGACAGCATGATAGAACCAGCTCAACGTAGAATGTTTTCTACGTTTTAAGATCTGTGCATTGTTTTCAGACAATAGTTTGATGTGTGTTTGAACAAATGTCATGAAACTCAACGACATAAGATGCCTAATTCCACTGGTAATGTGTGCACAGACTGTCATATATATCATTCATTGAGAAAGTATTAGTCACTCTGTCAGCAGAGTGCTTTTACCATCCCAGGACACTGGCCAGTTGAGGGATATCTTTATATTTTCATCAGACATCGGGGAGCCACCTTGTTATTATAACCTGCCTTATATTGCTGGCTAAATATTTAATGGTGCATTATTAATACATTGATGATGAATACTGTTCCGCTCATTGGGGGTTTGTTTTTCACAGAAGTTTGAGCACTGTAGTAAATCTGGTGTTTTAATCAGCAGAGCATGAATCACTGCTTTCATTTAACGCATTCCTGAATGCTCAAAATCCACACTCTTCTTAAAAATGTTTTTCTTATTTCATTTTTCAGTTTTAAAATATATTTGAATCTCAGAACACTCTTTAGATGCACACTGTTTTGCAAGTAAGATTTTTTATAGTTCTGGATTCTGAACATGTAGTGTAGTGGTAGCAGCCTGAAATGTTCCTCTGCCAGTCTTTGGCCATTATTTCAGCCGCGCAAGAAGGCAGAGACGAGGCACGCTGCGCTGTTCCTCACACCTGCTGCTGTCCTCTTTGATTCACAATGAGGTCTGTCCTGTCAAAGAAAACACAGCACTCCTCATTTCTGCTCTGTACATGCGGCACTAGTAGGGGCTCACAACAACTAAATGTGAATACCCAACACAATTCAAACGGTTTATTTTAGTATGATTCAGAATGATTTAAAAAATACACTGAAAATGTAACTGGAGGAGATTGGTGGTGGAATGCAAAAACATTATATGTAAGACATTATTAATAAAATACAAGTGATGCTTTACATTTTAAAATAGCCTTGGATTTGAGCAAAAGCTTGATTCATTATCTTTATGAGTGATTTATAGTTTATAGTTGACTTTTATCATAAACTGATAAAAAAAAATTCATGGATATTTACGAGATTGAATCAAAATAAAACAGTCATTCAAATTTACCTTCTGGATGAATCGTTGGTGATTAGTTGGCAATTTACATGCAATAACTGGCAAAATACTTTGCAGTTAGAGATTATAATGACCATTATTGAGTCTTAACTGAATTGCCACCTTCGGATCAGTCGCACAGACCGTCATGATATGTCTAAGCCATGGCTGTTGTTAGGCCAGGGCATCTGAGGCTACAGCCCAAATATTTTATGAATAGATGCCAAAAATAATAGAAAAATAGTCAATAGACCTAGAAGTAATCACCTGTCGTTTCAATCGTCAGTGACATTGCTGCTTTTTATGGATACGCTGCGACACACTGCAAAAGCAAAAAATAAAACTTCCCATGGCAACAAATCAAACACACACCTCTACCTCTCACCCCCATCGACACATCAAAACTATACCGTTTTTACTCTTTTGGTCAGTTTCCTCTCACCTAGTGTGACCTGTGCGTCACTGCATATGGCCATAACGAGCAAAGTGGGCTGCTTAGAGTGACAGAGCAGGCGTCACCTGACTCCAATTAGACATGTGTGGAGCAGCAGGACCAGGGGAGGATATTAAACACAGCAGCATGTGCACAAACACAACCATCACTGTGGCAACTATTCAGGGCACAGCTTGAGCGGCCTGTTCCCTCGAGGGGGGGACGGGACCTCCTACCATGCTGACTTAATCGTCTCTCTTTCTCTCTCTCTGTCTCACTCTCTCTGTCCCTCTCTCCTCTATCTGCTCTTTTTTTCTATCTTTCTCTCTCTATCAGCCTCATTCTGTTGTGTAATTTCCTTGGCCTCACTGCTTGGCTCTTCCTTTTTTCTTCTGTGCTTCTATCTGCTGCAGGTTCGTGGTGTTAAACGCTGTGGAGAGCGAGAGAGCGGTATTATTAGAGCCAGGGGGTGTAGGGAGATGGGCAGAGTCAGAGAGGAGAGGCTGCTAGGTGTTCAGGGCCTGCGGGCACTCCACACCACATCTCACTCAGATTAAAGGCGTGGTATTTATAGGTGCCTATAAAAAGTAATGTTTCTCCATCTGCTGCCATCAGTCTTTCACATGCGGTCGAGAAGTGGTGTAGTTCTGCCTGGATTTTAGGATTCTAGAGTGGTCCAGCTGTCCGCCTTTAGTCTCACAGACACAATACGTACTGAATACAGTTTTTATACAAGATTAGGGTTTGAGATCATACACATCATCACTGTTAGCGAAAAAACAAATCTGTCATTTACTGAAATGCTAACTTTTGCAGGAGAGGGAAAAAGTTCATACAGGCAAGGAGTGAAGTACAATCCTGAAACTCTCAAATCAAAATGCTGTGGCTGGACTGGGATAGGGGTCTTAGGATGTGGTTTCTGACTACTGACTTACATTAAGGCTGACAGGGAAAAACAGAAGCTCAAATACGAATTCAGGTCACTATTTGGTGTTAATGAAAAAGAGCTGATTCCCCCAACTCACCCTTCAGTAAATTCCTCATCTAGAGGAGGGTTAACATTGCTTGTAATTGGAATCTGATAGGGGGAGTTTTCCCATTTCCTAGAACCAAAGACCTAAGAGGAGAGACTTTGAATCTGAATCAGTTTAGATGACATGTTACCTGACACGACAAAATTCTCTTAAAACAAATCTGATCCGAGGTGTGTGGCTATATGAGCTCACTAGCAAGTCTGTCTAGCTCACAGAATCATTTTGTGTTATTCATTGGCTTTAGGAATTGCACTTACCCCAAACACACACTACCACTAGATAATTCAAACACTGAATGTCCTTTAGTTAGATATTTCATCTAGCTAAATGACATTTATTAGCTCTGACAATATAGGTTCACTTTGTAGTTTACAATTACAGCTTGTAGTACACCATTTGTTAGCCTCTTTTACTCTCTATGTCAGGTCAGGACCCTAACAGAACCACCAGTGAGCAGGTATTACTTGGGTAGTTGATCATTTTCTGTGCAGCAGTGACACTAATGTGACAGTGGAATATTAGAGTGTGTGTGTGTGTGTGTGTGTGTGTGTGTGTGTGTGTGTGTGTGTGTGTGTGTGTGTGTGTGTGTGTGTG
>JBBJLS010000006.1:20392431-20409554 GCA_037577275.1 Bryconaethiops microstoma
GGTTTGATGTGAGTTGGGAGGTGGATGGGAGTTGGGAGGTGGGGTGATGTGACTTGGGAGGTGGATGGGAGTTGGGGGGTGATGTGAGTTGGGAGGTGGATGGGAGTTGGTGGGTTGATGTGAGTTGGGAGGTGGATGAGGCTCAGATGGGAGTTGTGTGGGGTTGTTGGAAGTTGGGGGGGTTGGATGGGAGTTAGGGTGGGTTGGATGGGGGTAGATGGGAGTTGTGGGGGTTGTATGGGGTTAGGTGGGAGTTGGATGGGGTTGGATGGGAGTTAGGGTCTTGGATGACCCTAATGCAGGTACTGTGCAGGTACTGTGAGGGGGTTGGGAAGACAACCTATAAATTCCCAACCTATAACTCCTACAGTAACCATGGAAATGGGTATGGCGTAGCCATGTAATGTAGCTATGCAAAATGGAATGATGTATCCATGGAAACTGGTGTAGCGTAACCATGAAGAATGGGCATAATGTAACCAAGGAAATAGTATAGCCGTGGAAATGGGACAGTACAATGTACAATGGAAACAGTAACAATGCAACTATGGAAACGGGTTATGCATCAATATAGAAATGGAAACCATGTAACAATGGATATGTGTGTACCTTACTGCTCTATTTATCAGTGGTGCGGATGTTCTTCAGATGTTGATCAATCAGATCGTGTTCCAGATCAGGAGCACACGCACACACACACACACACACACACACACTTTAAATCAGTCTGCAATAGGGTGTGATAAAACATCTAGAGAGGTTGTGATCAGTTATTCCTTTTATACTCAGGCACTGCTCGCTCTTGCTCTCTCTTTCCGTGTGTATGCCTCAGTGCAGCTCCTGTCTCTAGGATGTGTGCTTCTCAGTGTGCGTGAGTGTGTGTGGGGGGGGCTTGGACAGAGAGGAAACACATCAGTTTCCCAGAAACCCTGCATCACTAAAATGCCAAGCTCTTCAGGAAACATGTCATCCAAAACTTCCAAACACCATTCTGAAACAACACACCTCCAAACACCAGTCCGAAACACCATACAACTACAAAAACACACCTCCAAATGCAAGCCTGAAATACAACACACATTCAAACACCAGCCTAAAACATCACATACCTGCAAAACCTCACCTCCAAACACCATTCTAAAACACCACACTTTCAGATGCACCCCTCCAAACACCAGCCTGAAACACCACACACCTCCAAACCCAAACCTTCAAACGCCAGCCTGAAACACCACACACCTCCTTCACCCCCAATCACCATTCTGAAACAACACACAGCTCCAAGCACTCACCTCTACACACCAGCCTGAAACACCACACACCTCCAAATACTTACCTCCAAACACCGGTCTGGAATACCACCCAAATGTATTCATTTTGATCTGAAATTGGGATTGAAGTGCAGACTACAATTGAATACATTTTTGATGTTTTGGTCATTTCAGTCCAGACAAACAAAGAAGAGTCTGAGGTGCAGACTGGCTCCACCAGGACAGAAACCTGATATAAATCATTATGGAAATCTCTATGTAATTAATTGGGATATTACGCATTTAAACTGAAGGCCAACTGGCAGTAATTTGTGTCAAATGAAAAATCAATTATATCCGAGGCCCCCTCACACCATCAGTACAGTCTTACAGTGTGTGTATGTGTGTGTGTGTGTGTGTGTGGTGGTAGGGGGTTTCAGGGTGTTATCAATTGTCAGGAACATATTGAGCACCCATACACACACACACACACACACAAACACACTCGGCCACCCAAATTGTGACATTTCACACTAATGGACAGACTGTCCAGCCCAAGGGCCATCTGTGCATATATGCGTGTGTGTGTGTGTGTGTGTGTGTGTGTGTATCAGTGTCCCTCCGGAGCCTGAACTGTCACAACAGACATTTAGCATCTTTAACTTTAAAGTGCCACAGGAGACATCCTTCCTCCAGGCCAAAATAACAGAAACATTGCTCTGTTTCCTGACCATCAGAGGAAGACCCTGAACAACCCCCCAACACATGCCGCCCAATAAATCCCGCCCCCACCCGGCCCGTCCAGCGACTAATTATAGACCCAAACAGGACAGCGTCCTGACACCAATGCCTCTATACACACACAGAGGAGGAAGAGGAAAAGATCAGGAAACACACTGATCAGAGAGCAGATCCTCTTTACATACACACTCACACACACACACACACACACAGTCCGCATCTCCACTGTCTCCCATACATGAGATGTCATCACACTTGTTGTTATTGTGTTGTTTCACAAGTTTTACATCGCTCTGCATGTTCTGACCTGCCCCAGACACATCCATTTTACATCCATGACCCTGCCCCAACCACACCCATTTTACATCCACGACCCTGCCCTAACCACACCCATTTTACATTCACGACCCTGCCCTAACCACACCCATTTTACATTCACGACCCTGCCCTAACCACACCCATTTTACATTCACAACCCTGCCCTAACCACACCCATTTTACATCCCTGACCCTGCCTAACCACACCCATTTTACATCCCTGACCCTGTCCTAATTAGACCCATTATTTCACTGTGTTTATTTCATTGTGTTTTTTTTCAGTGTTTTTCTTGGTCAGCTCTTAGTTTCATGATCCTGAATTTCAATATCTGGATTTTCATGTTGATACAAAAGTCGACGAAGGAGGTGATGACGCCAAGATCTGAAATGTTCTTTTAAATAGCCATTCGGATGGAGGCAGAGAAATTTAAAGAGAGGGACAAAGAAAAAGAGAAAAAGGAAACAGACACGAACGTGGCCAGACTCACAGAGACGAGGGGGTCTCTTAAAGAACAAAGAAAACAGGAAGCGGAGTGGAGGAGATCCCTGTAGAGAGAGCTGAGATATTCCGACAGTAACGCGGAATAACACGGTGTCAGGAAAAACACGGCATACGCACGCCTTACTTCACCCTTCGGAGCTCAGCTGAATCCTGAGCGTGGGAGTGGCGCACAGGTGGCGTCTCAGGGGAGACACACACATACTGTATTCTCAAAAAAAGTCTGTGCTTCGCCAAGTTTACAGACACAACAAGGTTTCAGCCCTCACCCACCTAAATACAAAACTTAATAATTATCAGAAAATAATCATTTTATCACTTATAACTTTTAACACTCAAAGATCCAAAGTTTAAAACAACCGGAAACTCTACTGATTTTCTGAAATTCACAGACAGACAGGGGGTCTACTCACCACGGCGCCCCGTATATCCGAAAACCCTTGACGGTGACATCCGAGTCCTGAAGGTAAATACAGTTCGTGAGGAGAGACTGAACATTGTCAAAGTCCTCAGGTTTGAGTTTGGAGACGGAGGGGAAGCGGTAATAATCCTGTTTCACCAGCTCAGCCATGAAGTCCTTATCAAACGTCAGCTCATGATTCCCAGCAATGACCACCTTAAACTCATATGGTAAACTCCCTGCAGAAACACAAACACATACACCCATACACATACACACACACACACACACACATACACACACACACACACAAAACACAGTTATTCATACAATAGACAGAAAGATAGTCACGATGGTTCTATAAGTATAGCAGCAACTCCTTGTTTGATTTCAGCATTTGGAGAAAATGAAAAGTTTGTTTTTGAGGAAAAAAAGAGAATTTTTCTCTTTATGGAAATGAACAGTTTGCAAACAGATTGAATGTAAAGGGGTGGATAGACAAGAGGAGGAGGAGGGGGAGAAAGAGGAGGAGGTGGAGGAGGGGGAGGAGGAGCAACAGGAAGAGAAGGTGGGGAGGAGGAGAAAGAGGGGGACGAGGTGGGAAGGATGAGGACGAAGAAGCGGGGAGGAGAAGGAATAGGGGGAGATGGAGGAAGAGGGGGAGGTGAAGGTGGGGGAGGAGGAAGAGAGAGAGGTGGGGAGGAGGAGGAGAATGTGGGGGTGGGAGAGAAAGTGGGTAAGAGGGAAGTGGGAAAAAAAAGATCCTCAGAACTGCACCAAGAGAAATAAAGCAGATGTGATAAGAGGGTGCTTTAATGTTCTCCGAAGTGAATCTGGCCGATTTTCTCTCAGTCAGAGAGACAGAAAACCACATCTCACACACACACACACACACACAGAGGAGTAACCCAATAATACAGACTCTCTCCACACACACAAACACACACACACACTCTAAGCTGGTTGATGGACTGGCGCCATTGGTAGATTTGCCCGTTCCAGTAAAGCCAGCTGCCTCATACCAGCACCCAGACCCACCGGCACCACACACACACACACACACACACACACACACACACATGTGTATGTGTGTGTGTGTATATGTGTGTGTGTATGTATCTGTGTATGTGTGTGTGTTCAGTCGTGCTGTCTGTATGTTTATAATGGAGGATCTTTACAGAACCTCTTGTTGAACTGTGTGTGAGTGTGTGTATGTTGTACTGTGGGATCTTTACCTAACCAGTCGTTGAACTTTTTGACTTCTGAGGGCAGGCCGAGTTCAGTAAAGTCTCCTGTATGGAGCAGAACATCTCCGTACGGCATCTGAACCCCGTCTGTCCGCGAGTGTGTGTCTGACACACACACAAATCGTGTGTGGCCGCTGGGCTTCGGAGTGTCGTACGGAACGGGGTCCACCCTGAAAACCACAGACAGAGATGAGTGTTTTTAAACGTTCTAAACTAAGAACAAGAGGATCCAACATCAGCACAAAGATTTCAATACAAAGGTAAATATTTTATTCTTACTGATGCTCAATAAGAACACTAATTTAATAAATTAACAGTATAATATTTTATCCTCCTTTCCTCAATTCATACTGTAAAATGTGAGATGCAGAATTATTCAATACTCTACTGCTTTTCAGAAGTAAAAGAAAACACACAATCTTTATGAGGTAAAACATCACTTTTTCAACTGAAAAAAGAAAACAGTATTTTCACAAAAAAGGAGAGAGAGAGAGAGACAGACAGAGAATAGAAAGCGAGAGAGGGATAGAAAGAGAGAATCACACTCTTCTGCACATGCTTTTATTTCTCTCTGTAAAAGCTGTTGGGGGAAAAGTGAGGGGTGAAGTAAATCTCTGCGTCTGAAAGGAAAAAGAAAAAGAGGCGCAAATGGAGTGTGCATCTGTTTATGTGTGTGTGTGTGTGTGTGTGTGTGTGTGTGTGTGTGTGTGTAAATTGAAGTCAGTGCTACGCAATAAGCAGCACTTTTTGATTCTACTATTATTTCACTAGTATTTCATTATTATTTTATTATTGAAACTGCTGTCAGTCGGAGAGAAAACCTCCAGCTCTAATTAACACTTACAGCTCCACACACACTCTTAGCACAAAGACCTTTATACACACACACACACACTCTCTCTCTCTCTCTCTCTCTCTCTCTCTCTCACACACACACACACACACACACAGTCACCCATTCTATTAAAGGGAAAAGCGTGTGATGAGCAGCACACACACATACACACACACTCAAAAACCCACTAAAAGAACAAAATTCATTAAGAACCACACACAGAAAACTGAAACAAGAGAAAGAACGAAAAAAAGAAAGCCAGAAAGAAAAAGAAAGAAGGAAGGAGTGAAGAAAAAGAAAAAGAAAGACAGGACGAAAGAGGTGAGTAAGAAAGACAGAAAAAATAAAAGAAAGAAAAAGAATCAAAGCGGGGAGGAAAAGAGGGAAAAAAGAAAGAACGAAAGACGGAAAGAATGAGGTAAGAAAGAAAGAAAGAAAGAAAGAAAGAAAGAAAAAAGGAAACACACACTCCTGCTGTGCTGGGACTGGCTGAAAGTGTTCTGTGATGATGCCGGATGGAACACATACACCCTCCATTAAACACAATATCACACCGGGTCAGAGGTCAGACATCTAAAAAAACATTTATTGACTGCAGTTTAAGGGTTAGAGACCGGAGGACTGTCTGTACCTGCTGATACACACTGTAGAACGTGAGTAGAACAGCAGTGCTGAGGAGCAGCATCTCCATAGAGCTCAGCATGAGGAGAACCACCTGCTGGTGTAGTCAGACACTAGATGGCGCTCCTGAACGGGTTCATATGGAACATTTGCGCAAAACTGTATTTTTTTCGAAGATTAATAGTTTTATTCATTTATTCCAATGCTGTGACATTTCTAACGGTCACCCCCTGAGTAAAGACCAACAGCCAACAAGCTGCTCCACTCACCAACCAATCAGCTCTCACTAGTCAGAATACCAAAAAATCAGCACTCAGTAATCAGAACTGATCTTCTCACATTTGTCAAAAATTTTTAGTTGCCGGACAGCGGTTTGTTGCCATGTCAACACAAGAACCAGCAGTGACTGGCATCAAAAGTTAAAATAATAAAATAACATCTGACTGCATTCTGAATATCTGAAGCCATAGAATTTATAGTTTATAACACCTTAACCCAATTCAGCATGAAGTGTTTATAATAGTGAATAAAACTGATAGGACAGACACTAACGTGTGGAATCCAAATCCGCAGTTGTGTGTGTGTGTGTGTGTGTGTGTGTGTGTGTGTGTGAGAGAGAGAGAGAGCCCCCGCCACCCTCATTACCACATACTCACTCAGCCTTCAATATTCTAATCATTTACAGCTTAACTTTTGACCTGAAAGGTCAGCGGCCACTGCCCCTGCTGTGAGGCAGCAGGAAAAGGTGTTGGTGCTGTGCCCCCATCCGCACCTTCACCACTGAATAACCACACATTTATGTGTGCATTATTAATATTAATAACAATCTCACTGTCTGCCTCTCTCTTACTCTCTATCTCTCTCACTCTCTTTCTCTGTCTCTCTCTCTGTTCTCTGTCTGAAATATGCTTTTTCCAGAATCACCATTCACATGAAGAGAAAGTGTGTGTTTAGTGTATGTGTGTGTGTGTGTGTGTGTGTGTGTGTGTGTGCATGTTGGTGCATGTGTCTCGGTTGAAGACAAAATTTAAAACGATCATACCCACACAAACACACACATGCATGCACACATGCATGCACACACACAAACACACCATACACACACACACACAAAGTTAACTGTGAACTAGGGCTGCATGACAATATCGGAATCAAGGAATCGTGTCAGCAGATAATTTCTTAAAATAAAAACAGTGTTGTAATAATTATAATCAGGTGACTGTGTTACCAGATCAGGTAACTGCACAATAATTGTGATCAACTGATTGTGTGATAACTGTGATTATGTAATAATTGTGATTTGGTAATTATGTAATAATTGTGATTAAGTAATTGAAGAGCAAATTTCCAAAACTCACTCAGTCCAAAAGCAGTTTTTTCTCGGAAAATCCGGAAAATCTTTTACCTATTGGAAAGCAATTCTTAAAGGAAATAATTTTTTTAATTGAAATTTTACAAAGTGCAACATTTTAGTCTGGGCAAATTTGTTTAAAAAATATAATGACATTTTTTTAAAAGTAAATCGATGCGGGTGGACTGAGTTTTGAAAATTCACCTAATCTTGTGCCATGTATTATGCGAGGACTGAGTGAGTTCTGGTCGGTTATACTATTGCACATAAAGAGGTAATGTAAAAATATGCCAATAGTAGTGTTACCTAAAAAAATCACAAAAAATGAACTGAGTGAGGTTTGGAAATTTGCTCGTCAATAGCAGGTCAATGAAATGTTTAGTCTCTAAAAAGCACATACATAAGCAATCAAAATACAGTGTTACCTATTTATTGACAAACACTTGAGATACAGTAGATTCATGTCAAAAAGATTTAGGGGGAAAAATTCCCCTTACACTCTTCATTTTTTGTCTAATGTAGAAAATCCCCTAACACTGCTGTTATGGCAAATAATTGCTTCATCCCTCCATAGAGTGAGAACACTTGGCAAATCCATTAATTCTGTCATGCTGTTGGATTCTATGGTACCATGTCAGACTTTGGTGCTGGCATTTGTTCTATACATGTAACACGCCTCAGTGAACTTAGTGTTTGTGTGCATAAGCTGGTGTCAGATTGCTCTGGCTCATCTGGCTAATTGCCCCTGCACACACACAGAAAAACTCTGCCCTGCATCTCAGCATCTCTGTCACAGAGGCAGCGAGCAGGAAAAACAGTGAACTGAAGATGCACGGAGTTCACGAGGGCCTCCTTAAAGACCTTACCACCTATGGAACTCTATCTTGCCCCTGGCTGAATGTTGTGCTGGAAGAAGAGATGGGAGGGCACAATTGAGTGAGTGTCCTCCAGTGCGGCCATGCTGAGCTAGGGTCAGTTTGTAACTCCAGCTCTGGGGCTGAAACCCACTACCAGGCCATGCTCTCCTCTCTGGACCCACCGCTGCATGGCTATGGTTTCTCCTAATTGCTTTCCCTCACTGCTCCCTGTCTCACCGTTTCACCTGGCTGGATCTTCCCATTCATTTTTAATCCCTGGCTCTAATCTAATTTGCCTGGGTAGCTGAAGGGTATAATTAGTTTTGAGGAATCAAAAAAAGCCACTGAGGTACTTCATGTTCAACATTTGCTCTTGCTCTATAGGAGCAACTAACTCAAGCAAGTTAATGCTGTTGTTGAGGAGGAGCCCTAAGAAGGCGGAAGAAAAGCCATAATTGTTTGCTCTCTGTGGTTGAAGACTGAGCAGTTACATTACAAATGAAGAATAGCATCATGCTACCCTGTGTTTTTATAGAGCCTTCCATTAATGCCTTCCATTAAGCAAATTCACTTTGACACAAGAGGAGATCTCTTACCAGATTACTCGTGGACCCACAATTCCCCCAAGCTAAAAGTCTTTTGGAAGATCATGGGAAAAGAAATGATGAGAACAGATGATGACTCTATCAGGGCTCCATTTGTTAGCTGGTCTTGGCGGCAAATGTCTGCACTGGGAAATGTGCAGTGGCTAGCAGTTCTTGTAAACTGTTTAGTTAAGAGCTACCCATTCTTAACAATAAAGGGCACTTTGTGCAATGCCATAGAAGAACCAATTTAATTGCCCAAAGAACTTTTCAATGAATGGCAAATGAGATGTGAATATGAAGAACCTTTTTAGAGTTTGATGAACTTCCCTATAAGGTAAATGTTTTAGAAAGAATCTAAAAAGGGGACAGTCATTACACTGACACATAGTTTGTTACAGAAGCATTGCTTAATGAATCCTTTGTGTGTCGTTCAATGAAGAGTGATTAATGCTGCATGATACATTTAAATATATGAAGCTGGAACCCTTCTCTTTCATTGTTCTAACGCCATTTTAACCTCTTAACCTGTCATCCATTCAGTAAGTTCATCAGTCATGATGCTTGTCTCTCAGGCCTTCCTGAAATGGTTTGGCAGCCTAGCTGAAGGGCAGGTAGCCCCATCGTGTCGTCATTGCGTCTGTCACCTCCCAAGCCAAAACCCTTTCATCAGTGTTACCATGATGAATAGCTGGAAATGTATACTCTCTTAGCAAGCTTGTTTGCCTGTGCGGTATTCCCTGTGGGTGATGTAGTACAGGTACCCAGCCAGAGTCCTGGACGACGGAGCCTGGAGCCTGCCTGTACAAAACACCAGCTTCAACATAAACAGTCCACAAAGCTCCACTGAATCTCCATTCACCATCATTATGCAGGCAGAGCTGTTTAATCAGCCCATTCTCAATGGAAAAAGAGAACCCAGGCAAGTTGGGTTAAATTGTAGGGAGTGTTAACATGAACATAGTAGGTTAAATTGTAGGGTAAACACAAAGTCAGCTTCAACAACAGAGGGTCTGTTAAATGTTTGTTTTGCTTGTACAACTGTTTGAGCAGCTTATTTGTTTCATGTATTGCATGTTGTCTAATCTTTGCACATTGTCTAGTGTAGTGAAGCCACCCTTTTGACCGTTTGCCATGACCCATGTTTGAGCCTGGCACACATTTTAGCCTAATAATTTGGCGAGGACAGTAGTTTGTAAGTTTTATGTTAAATAAAACATATAGACATTGTGCAAAAGATATCAATTCTTACACTCTTACAAAAAAGGCATTTCCAAAATTAGTATCATGTTCTACTAAAATCTAATCAATTATATACTGAGAACAGCTGTTGCGACAGTCCTCCAGTCTGGTGACTAGTTAACTGCAGGTCATGGCAAAAACCATAGAGCTTAGTGAGGACCTCTGGCTGCACATTTAACATGAGAAAAAAAAAGGACTATGTTAAGATTCTGAAGGGAATCAGAAGAAAACTTGGTCTTGGGCAGCATTAGACCTTCCAACAAGACAGTGAGCCAAAATATTCAGATAAAGTGGTCAAGGAATGGTTAACAAAAAGAGTATCAACATTTTGTGGTTGGCCAGCTAGAGTCCAGACCTGAACACCTTTGAGAAAATGTGGAGGGAACTGAAGACCAGAGAGATGGCAAGGAAGCTTTCCAACCTCAAAGACCTGGAGATCATCGCAGTAGAGGAGTGGTCCAAAATCCCTGTGGAAACATGTAGAAAACTTGTACCCTCTACAAGACCCATTTGTCATTGATCACAGAAAAAATGTATAGATAATTTTGGACATGTCATTTTTTGCAAAAATGTTTAAAAAAAAAAACTGTTTTGCCATTTATATATTTTGCACAATGTCTTCCTCACTAGTTTGTGGCATGCATCTGTCATTTCCACCCTGAAGAAACCTATTGATCTATCGTTCAGTTTAAATTCAAATCTGGTATTATTATGAATGATTTTAGGTTTAACTGTATCTGTATATGTATAGTTTAGCAGAACAAAAATAAAAAAAAAAACAATTGGGTCCTGGGTACAGGGTATTTTCTTACTGGTGGAACCTACTTTCAGTTCTCAACTCTAAAAACACATTCTCATCTTGGCCTTTTAATGTAAGTGACAAAAATATTTGCTTTTCATTTGCCCACTGTTTATCATGAAATGTTCACTTGATGTAAAAGAGACTTCACTTGACGTAAAAAAAAAAAAAAGAAAGAAAAAGGAAAATTTTTTATGACAGTACCAGTGCAGATTTCTTTTGAACTTTCTAACATAAGAACTTCTGTTACTTCAGACAAAATATGTGGTTCTGGATGAGTGTCTGTCAGATGCCATAACTGTAAATGTCAGTGCATGAGCATGTTTGTTTTGCACAATGCCATTCATTTTTGATTAATGGTATTCTATAGAACAACTTTTCCCAATGAGACATGTGAGTATGAAGAACACTATTCTGTGTCTGAAGAACCACCACGTAACAATTCTTGAAAAAAGAACATTGATCTTTTCTGTTGAGCTAATGATTCCTGTCTGTAAGAGTGCAGCTGAACACTTTTAGTCTTTCTCATAATACTTACTGCATTAGTGCCATGGTCATATTGTTTGTAATTCCCATGCCTCCTCACTGCAATATTGCTTTTTTTTTTTTAAATACCTCATTGCAGATAAAGCATAGTTTTATCTGGCTTTCAGGATTTTCTCTATTATGTCTCCTTCCTCTTTTTTCTTTTCCTGTCATTGAGTAAACAGTCTCACTCCACCCTCCTTCTCCTCCACCCGTTATCTTAACCTCTATCTCGCTTATGGAAATGTCACAGGAGGCGATGTAGTTGCGTGCTGTGTCCTCATCGGCAGAAAGGAAGCTAGGCGGAGCGGTAATGTCAGTTAATTAGCTGACAATTTTATTCTCTTTCCTTCTCCCTCTCTCTCTCTCCCTGCTCCACCTCTCTTTCTTTCTCTATTCTTGTGTCTCTCTCTCCCAGGACTCTGAAGTGTTTCTTTGCTCGTTCTCCCTGTTCGTTCGTTCCTAGCTACTATCCCCGGTAATTAGGCCTTCCTGTCTCCAGGCCACTCCACTCTTATTGGCTTTTGAGACACCTTGGTCGTAATCACATGTTCAGAAGTCGTTTCTCTGAAACGTCTTCTTCTCGCGCCCTCACCGGATCCTCAGTGAGAATCGGGCCACTCCATTAGTCCTCAAATCACATTAGAGGCTGGCAGGGAAAAAATCACTCACCCATCCACCTGCGATTACATTTCAGCCGTGTCACTCTGTGCTAAATTCCCCACCTCTGACATTTCATTAGAAGTGTGACTGGCTTTAGCATATAAACCCGAGCCGCTCTTCTCCTTAATGTGCTCCCTCTGCTGTGTTCACAAATCCCCTTTCTGCTTGTCCTTCACCCTGCCTCATCTTTGTCTTTCTCTCCTTCTCTCCATCCACCAAGAAGAGCTGTGTGGCACAGTCTTCTTTCTTCCTTCTACCCTTGTGCTTGTTTGCTGCAGTACTTTTTTCCATTACACCTTTTCATGCCTCATTTTCTCACCCTCTCCCTCTCTCTCACCCTTTTGCTCATCCTGTTTTCTTTGTATTTATATTGCCAACAGGCAGTATATTCATTTTTCATTCCTTTTGCCTTGTATAATTAATGCCATATTGCCACATTGTGAATGAGGATCCCCATAGCCAAGGCAGAGATTTAATGCGATTTCATATTTCAGAGTCAATATTTACCACTTAGGATTAGCACTTTCTCTCTATCTCTCTCGGTCTCTCTCTCTGTCTCTTTCTCTCTCTCTCTTTCTGTCACATAAACACACATTTAAGATCAAAACTTACGCATCAGTCATTCTGTGAACGTTTGTCTGTGCTCACTGAAATACTTAGGTAGTGGTTCTCAAACCAGTCTTCAGAGGAGCATAGAAGGTCCAGATTTTTGCTCCAACCCAACATGGAACACATAAGGTTTGAATGAAAATGTGCACTATCTGGGGGTCCTTGAGACATTGCCCCACTAGGGGCAGTGTCTTAACCAGAATACACAGAACAAACAAAAGAAAGTGTTGTTTTTTTCCTCTTTCTCACTCCAAAAATACATTTGCAGTGTTGTGTTATGCTAGCCGACCCACTGCACTGTTTTAAATTTGTTTTTTGTTTTTTTGTGTATTTTAATCATAGGTCCTGCTGTGAGCTAAGCCTACCCAGGAACCCCTTCTCTGTGTCAAGATGCAGATACGCAGACATGCACCTTTGCAGGAATATTAACCAGCTTTCCTTTTTGAATGGTTTGTGCACAGATAATTAATTTGGAAATCCACTATTCTGTGATTCAGTTTAATTTGTCATTTCCATCTGAAGAGCCAATAAAACTATCCAACTTTAATTACGTTTTCTAAGCTTTGCCAGCTCCTGGAGAATCCATGAATACTGCTGAGTGAGGGTGATTTCCTCCTGTTTTGAATAAGTAATTCTAATAACTTCAGACAAAATCCGACCCTTTTGCCTTTGGTACCTTTATTTCCTTTTCATAGTTTTATGAAATATTTGTCTTACAGCATCAGTAATGAAGTAAAAATTAAAATGCTCAGATGATTTATATGTAAACCTGCCGTTCTTGAAAAGCAGAATGACGTTCAGTGCTCAAAGGACAACACTCATGTACGCTGCACATTAGTTAGTTCATAGGACAGCTCTTCTTTGGGTTATTTGTATGTAAAAGACATTTACATTTGATGAGTGCTGCTGATTGAGTTGGACTGTGTGCATGCGGGTGTGCATACAGAGTGTGTGTGAGCATTACCATCCATCACGACTTCTTCATAACTGGCCTCTTCCTCTCATGAAGATTGGCATGGCCTGTCTAGTCAGGCCCTTCTGGGGGGGAGGTGAATTTCTCTCTGGAGTGTAACCTGTTCTAAGCATCACTAATCACACTCTGACACTTTCCTGACATGGGCTCGTTTTCTGTCACATCAGTGCACCACTGTCCTTTTCTCCAAATGACTGCTGTAAAGATTAGCCTGAGCTCCATCTGTCATACAGCCACAACAGTGGATGAGGTGTGCATTTAGATCAGCAATATTCAGCTCTGGTCTTGGAGGGCTGGTGTCCAGCACAGTTGTCCCTGTTAGGATACACCTTTATTGCCAGGTTTATTGATTGTGTTTAAGTAATAAAATCCAAACTGTGCAGACCACAGGTCCTTCAGGCCCAGAACTGAACATCTCTGGTTTAGACCTTTCCTGTCTTGAGATGTCACAATGGGGTTATATGTATTTTATTATTCATTTATTTATTCATGATTTTTCTGCACATTTTATTCATGTACACACCTACTGGCTAGGATTCCCTGATTGCACAGTACCACCAACACTGGGAGGGTGAAGCATGTGCTTCCTCCAGTCACAAGAAGCACCACTACGTCCTTTCAAGCTGCTGCTAACACAAGCCCTCTCAAGCATTCATGTTTGTGTTATTCTACAGGATATATTAGGCACATATTGCCAAACAAGCCCACCTTAAAGACCAATCGCCACACAACATGAATCATCCAATTACTCAATCATCTAGTGCTGAGACTTTCCTTTCAGGTAAGCTTGATGAATGAGGGACACTATGAGACAGGGCTCAAGATAAAGCCAGCTTGAGGGTACAAGCTGGTTTAAGGTAAAGCAATAGCTCCCTTGAACCAATGGGACAGATGTTGCTTAGTAACAGGCTTGCTGTGAGTTTTTGTTGAAGATATAAAAAGCTTATCAATCTTCCTAAACCCTTCTGTCCTATCTCTGTAAACCTGCAGTGCACACACTGGACACATCAAATGCAAATCTTGCTGCTCCTGAGAAGCAAATGATGAAGGATAGAAAACCACCAACACAAAGGGAGGTCATGGCTTTGACAAATTAGAAAGTTCAGAAATATACACTAGTGAGTGTCATAGTTTTCAGTACCCACTCTTATGCTGCTTATGTCTGCCTGGTCTCCTGTCTTGTGAAGAAAAGGGTTGCCATAGATAATATGCGGACATATGTGGGTCCATAAGTGTCTCATTGTATTCACGGTCATCTCATCATGTTGCAAGCTTCACATAAACTTTCTACAAACTTTCTGCACTGTTTGTACACTTTACATGCTTGTAAAATACGTGACAGTGCCCTTTTTGAACATTCTGACTTCACTAGTGGGAAGATGCTCTTTAAAGATACAGGCTTTAGGGGTCTAAAGGTGCTTCCTTCTGAGTTTCCTTGTCTTTATAGGGCAGTGTAGCAACTGGGGCTCAATGTGGAATGAATTATCCTTGGGGTCTCTTTTTGTGGTATAATGTGTATAGGTATAGGTAGTAGGGTCTAGCAATACACAGCTTGCACAGGCTAAATCATCCTAGAAAGGCACGATCACAGTGCTTTACCCTATCCATTCCTCTTCTTGCATTGATAAAATGTTATTGTTACAGCAGCTCAGAATTTCATACGGACATCCAGGAGCTGGATTTTGTCCTCACCAGTGAACATTTAAAGTTTGATCCAAGCAATTTCCTCTGGGGTCAATATAATATAAAATAACAGTAGACCTACTTTTATTCACATCAACACAGCACTAACCTCCTTTCTGACTAGGTTTTTTTGCAATCTGTCAAGATGGACAGGAGCTGTGTTGCTGCTCATTTGGCTTTGGCTCGTTTTCTCTGTGACTACACTGGGCCACAAAATATCTAACCTTTATGCAACAGGACTGATGCCATCGTTTTCTGGGGCCTTTGATTGGACAGTCTATATCAAAGGGATAAAGATGGACTCACCATTGTCATTACTCAGAATCGGCTTTCGAGTTCTCCTTAATTGTTTTTTGCCTCTGTGAGAAACTGTTTATGTTGTAGAAGGACCAGTTGTGTTTAGAAGGACCCAGCCTGAGAGACTAGTTTGCGATGATGATCTGCACTGAAGAACACTGAGGGTGAGATGAGCAGAATGCTTGCAGGGGATCTGTTAAGGCTGATGGTTCCTGGGCACTGTCATTCATCACCTGTCAATGCACAAAACACATGTGGTGTGGAGCCAGAATATGTGCCAGAAATCTAGTTGCTGCACGAGTATGCATGCAAAGACAGCATCTGTCATAAGTGGCAGGGCACACATTTTCTTGCAACTTATGCAAAAAAAAAAATATGTAAACACCACTTTTAACAATCTTGGTTAAATTGCCTCTCTGTGAGCCGTACATCATAAGAAGAGATTAGCTGGAATTGTGGGTAGTAAAACTAAGTCCCCAGCCTGGTTGTGTTGAAGTGGGAAGAGCTTTTCAAATGACCTTACATTAGATATTGTATATGGATGGTTAGTGACTTCCATATACAATAGCTAAGAGATAAGGACTGTGCACAGAAGTGCACTTGTATTTGGAAACTAAAACGAATGCCTGAAACAGGATCTGCAGTCATCTGCTGCGAACTGTGCTTCGTAGTTCTGGGACTGAAATGCTACAGTAGACCATGGCAGATGGTAGTACTACTGTGAAATGTAGTTCTTCTGTGGACTGATTTACCTGCCGCCACATACATCACAGTAGTCTATGAATTTACAACCCCATAAAGTGTCTGTAGTCTCCTTTATCTCCTTATCACTATAAGGTTTGCAGAGGGAAATGAACAATTATAAAAAAATATCATTACTTGCTATGTTTACCTCATTTTCCTAGTAGTCCCTGCCAATGATCTAGCCCTGCCAATTGTCAGGTCAAGTAAATTCACAAACTCTCACTTGACGGTAAGGGAAATCACAAGAGCCTTCCATCCTTGATTGGCTGCAGGATATGTCTTAAAAAAGAACAATTAAAACACAATAATAAATACGTCAGAGTAAATGAAACTGTTTGCACAATATCGATCAAAGTTTAGGCATGAATGACATCTAGTTTTGTAAGGAGCAACTTCATCATTAAATTATTTAATAAAATCCTGTAGTGAATTAAAGCTAGAGAATCATATAAATGGAGTGTATTACTGATTGAAAATATTGCATAGGGTAGTTTTGGGGTTATTTTTTTTGCAGGGGGTCAGGTGAGTGGTGATTTGTGCTGCAAAATCAGGAGGATTTGTAGAAGTAAGAATAACCTCACAGTTTCCCCACAGATTATTGTTGTGAGGTTTTATGTTCTCCCTGCTGGTCTCCAAGGGCAACTGCTGAAGATGCAAGGCAGGCCTAATATTAATCCCTTCTCTCTCTCTCCCTCCAGTAGCGAGGGCCAACATCTGTTAATAACGGCCATGGTTATAATTAGGAGGTGCGATGATCGCAGCCATTAAGAGTATTTAATTATTTAATTGATGGTTATTTATGTCTGACTGCACACGCACGCACACACACACACACACACACACACACACACACACACACACACACACACACACACACACACACAC
>JBBJLS010000006.1:20422510-20444631 GCA_037577275.1 Bryconaethiops microstoma
ATGCAAGACTTGTGAAGCTGCTATCAAATAAGGGGTCCTATGTCAAAATGTAACGTGACCTGTTAAAACATTTAAAAAGTTAAAATGTTGTAAAAGTTTGATTCAAATAGCTTTTGATTTCAGTACATATGTTGCAAACACAACAAATGACAATTTTCAGTTCTTTACAACTTAAAAAGTGTTTTGAAGCTAACTGTGCATAATAATTTTGAACAGTTCATTGTTAGTTTTTTATATAAAAAAAATACTGTTATCATTAGGAGATTTGTTCAATAAAATTTGAATTGCACTCATAATAGTTGATCAAATTTCAAATTTAAATGGTAAAAACAATGTAACACAGGACATTCATTAACAGTTCAGCAGATTTTATTTTTGTTTAATAAACTGTGTAAGAATTAGAAATAATGAATGAATTAATTATAATTATAGCATATTTTTATTGTTTAATTATAGCATGTTTTTGTTGTTTAATTATAATTATAGTGGTGGTAACTGTCACTTCTAAGGGTTTGATACTCAGACCAGCCATATTAATGTTCATGGTACTTATGTATACAGATAGCAGTTAATGACTGAGGAATAAATATTCCTAAACTTTACAACCATGTTCAAACTGCCCGGAAATAAAACTTTATAAGAATGTCATTGTACAGATCTTTGGCTTCAGCCCAGTATGTCATCATAAGCATTACTGTAAGCAGACAGCTTCATTGTCTTCCTGTGAATAGATTGTCTCCTGATCCACTTACTTGACTCTTATTGACGTGTGTATATTTAGGAAGTGTCAGGTCTTTGGTTTCTCTTTCCTTGTTAAAAATAACAAACACCAGACATATGACGTCTTTAACATCAATAGCATTGCTTGTGTGAGCCCAGTGTAGTTATAACTGAAGTTTCAGTCCCAAATGCTGTAAATCCATTTATTACAGTTTGTTGCAGTCCTGACAGTTGTCCACTTCCTCATGGGTAGTTATTTTTTTCTTTATTGTCCTTCCTTTCTTAAAGTTTCCTTCATTAGCCACTAGCTTGTTAAGCCAGCTACAGTAACAGGGCTCCCTCTCCTTCTCTCCCACACACTGGTTTAAGGCTCTTTAATATTGCATGGTTTGTGAAAGATTCACAGGCTGGCTGTCACTGTGCAGTCCTGAGCTCTGAGCTCACACACGGCCGCGGCGCACAACACTGCCTTTTGCCCGCATTGGTGTTAATCAGGCATTAGCATCCATATTCTTACTGTTACTGTACCTCATCTACTGAAGAGGAGTACTTTTCAAGAATAGATCTTCGCTGTCATATGAAAATATTTCTCTTGATTTTAATTTTCTTTTACATTTTATGCAGAATGGATCTATAAAAATACTCTAAAATGATTTGAAATAAACCGTAAAACCAGATGCTTTTTCATGAGAAAATGCAGTGTGATTGCGTGGTTGCTATAAAATCAGTGACACCCAATTTTTACTTTTATGGACAAATAAAAAGTTTGTGTTAAAAAAACCCTCAAATCTTCTAGCATCATCAATTCGAACCATCAGTCTTCTGATTCAGAAGCTAGTGCTTTAGCAATGCGCCACTGGACGTGCGGGTGTGGGGGGGGGAGATGGGGGGGGTTGAAATGAGCTTTCATTAATTATCATTAATTAAGTCATAAACTCCTTAAAATAATAAAAATAAAACTTAGGAAGCACAGTGGTTAATTAATGACAACATTTTCCCCTAAAAAGTCACTGTTTCAGAGAAAGGTTTTTCCTGACATTATCTGTTGTCTGACTCCTCTTCTTGAAGCCTGTGAGCCTCTATCTGATGAACAGAGCACAGCTCTTAATCACACCTATCAGCATCTCTACTTGGGATTAAATGAAAAACCGGCCAGCCCTCTTAGGTGCCTTTAGTTCCATTAGAGAAATATCAAAATGCTAATGAAAGACTGTCCAGGCTTCTGCTGTGAATGGATTGAATTTGCGATGCCCAAATAGCCCCATACTCTATTTGTATTGACAATTTGCCTTTGTATATGCATGGAAAAAAGAGACATGCTAGCTCCAAGACCAGCAACTTCAGTGATCTTATGTGTTTTAATTTCAGATGGTTGTTCACAGACATATCTATCACCCCTACATGACAGATTAAAACAATGTTGTAGTCAAAGAAACTGTCTCAGATGGTTTACTTCACTCCATTAGTCTTTTCATGTACTGGGCTGTAAACAGCATGACATTACCATCATTCTTTAAATTAACGGTTTACCCTTTTCACAGCTCATTTGGGTCTTTGGTTCCTGAGCCATGGCTGAGTTTGTACTATCTTTCGACTTGGCATGTAGAACTTATTACCAAAGCCAAAGATCTATAGAATAAAATTCATAGAAAATTTTATTTCTGGGCATTTGGTTGTAAAGTTTAGGAATATTTATTCCTTAGTCATTGACTGCTGTCTGTATACATCAGTACCATGAACATTAATTTGTGTAGTCTGAGTGTTAAATCCTTTGAAGTCACAGTCATCACCAGAAACGACAAAAACATGCTATAATTATAATTAATGCATTCATTATTTCTAATTCTTACAGAGTTTATTAAACAAAAAGAAAATCTGCTGAACTGTTAATGAATGTCATGTGTTACTGAGTTATTATATTGTTTTTACCATTTAAATTTGACACTGGTAAAGTTACTGTTACATGTGAAATTATTATGTAATTACTAGGGGTGTAGTGATATACTCAGTCTATAATTTGTTTTGAATAATATTAAGTGTTTCAGTCATTATTATTATTATTATTATTGGTAGTAGTAATAGTGGTAGGGTCACAGTCCTCCTTCTCCAGACACGAAAAGCAAGCACACTGGCACCAGTCAAACTCAACGTGCTGGATTTGTTCTTTCCTTTATTCTTTCAAAAAAAAGAAACAAAACAAAACTGACACGCGGGTCAGATGCCAAAACTTGAAATTTCAATAGATCTTAGGAACACTAAATAACACACAGGATGCTATATGGACGGTGGACCGACAACCACGGTCCACCTTAACTGAGCTTAAATTCCCCTACAACACAAAACCCCAAAACCAATAACACAACTCTTATATGCTCTTAACCCAAATGAAAGACAGCTGAAACTAATGATACTAATAAACCCACCACCTCTTCATAATAAAAGCCCCAAATATAATCCCAAAGAAAAGGGTGTCCCCTAGTGGCCACCAACCATCAGCGCACCCAGACCTGACAAGTAGCAATAGTAGTAATAGTGGTAGTAGTAGTAATAGTAGTAATTTGACTTTTTTATTTATTTTTTTTTGTTATTATTTTCCAAAATACAAACCTGAAGTATTTTCAAAAAGATAATGAGATAACCTTTCAAATTCATCTTTTTAAAAAATGTTTCCTATGTGAGGTGCAAATTCAGCTACATGAACTGAATTAAGAATGATTCTTGCATTATCAGTTTTGACAAAAACGGTGATGTTTCTTTTCAGCAACAGCCTCCTTCAGTACATCTGTCGATCTGTCATTTCTGGAGGACTGTAAGTTTTTTCCCTATATATCAGTCATGCAGTGAGCTGTTATAGTAACAGACCATCACATGTACTGAAATGTCGTCTGCTTGCAATGCCATACTATGTAACTGCAAGCAGAATCTACATCCTGTTTGTGTATTTATATAGAAGTTTCATCAGATGCGTTTATACACTGTGTTGGGCATTTTTTTACTTGTAGCTCAGCCTATTGCTATTTTAATACTTTGAGTTCAAGCGCATTTACTATAATTAATTAAAAATGGTTGTGATTCTTGGTCTGGTCATTAAAGTTTAAATACATTCTTTGCGCTCGCCAATTTAATTAATTTGTTTCCCCAGTAGAACCTTTTTGTTGTAAAAGTAAATATTTGTACTTGAACTGGTGGCCTTTGTGGACTTCTCTTAATGTGATTGATGACAAATTGGCACGAATGTGATACCCACTTAACCATGCCATTACATGACTTCAGACCACATTGACATCTTCTGATTTCATTACGCCAATAGGAGGAGACTTTTTCACAGGGAGTCAAATGACAACTAAATGGGATATTCTAGATGACGATTATCATCATAATCAGTATCTCATTACCCTCTTTCCATTGTCCCAGATCACATTTGAAATAAGAGGGGATGAGATCATTAAAGTGGCATTATCTCTCTGTCCCACTCACTGATGAGACAGAGACAGAGACAGAGACAGACAGAGAGAGAGAGAGAGGTGTAAGTATTTTAGCCACTTTTAAAATATCATCCATGACAATGACATTTTGCCTGTCCACCCCTGGCCACCATGTTGAAGGGGTAGGTTTTCCTATCCCAACTTCACTTAATGTCATTCTTCCTTAATGCAGCAGGCAGTAAGGAAGAGACAAGGGTTGATATAGATCCCTGTGGAGAGGAACCAACTTTGTATGTACTTCTGAGATACATTTGGCTTTTTGGATTGTGTTTAAGTAAACTGTCCACAGTGTCATGACAGTCTTGTTTTTAAATTGGTAGACAAATTTGTTGTCCTGAACCTTTTCCTAATTCTACATGATAGGACTTTTTAATAACAGGGGTGTGGAAAATTCTAATTGGAATCATAAATAATTTGAACCTACTAGCCCTTTGATTTCATTCTTTTTTCAGGTTGGTTGCTTCACTGAATGAAATGATAGAGCTCCAATATCAGCAAACCACAGTGAAAGTAGCAGTCTTGATTCAGAACAGATGGACGATGCAAAAGAAGCTAAAAAAGAGAAACAAATCTAATTGAATCATAAACATCAAAGGAAAAAGGCAAATCGAATTGCTTTTAGGTTGTTGCTTCAAGAAAATCAAATGTAGTGAGAAACAAACTAAACTAGAGGATTCTCAGTTGTTACATTAGAGGACCTTCCCTCTTATATGATCTTGTTATAGTATATTGTTATTCTGCCCATTATGCCATCTGAAATAATGCATGCTGTACATGCGTTCTATGTCCTCTTGCTCATTTTAAACACTTCATTAAGGATGACCTGAAGTTACACAGGAAAGAAGGTATCGTACAGGTACATTTTTGCTCATCATATATTTACCTTGCAAACATAAATAAGGTAAAGGTAAATATACCCTTAGCAATACAACATTGTCCAATTAGGTACCTTTTAATAGGTTTTTACTAGAAAGACAAATACTTTTCATGATGAATGTGATACAATTATGTTCTATAATTAAAGGTACATTGAAGGCACTGAAGGCACTTGAGGGTACCACAACAGTGAAAATTCAGTACCTTGTTTTCCAACGAATCATTGTGAAAGGTTTACTTCCTTTTGACTGCTCATTGGTAAACACATTCTGCTGTATGCAGAGCTTGACAGTAAAAACACAGATACTGCCAGAATAAAGTAAGAACAAAAAGTATGTATACACCACTGTTCAAAAGTTATTATATGCTAGTCTTGACAGATGGGTCCAGAATGATGAACAGAGCTGTAAGCGATTTTAAAGAAACTATAAAGTTATAATAAAAGTGTACACAGGGCATCGGATTTTGTTGCTATGTAGTACTGAAAACTGTATTTCTTGTTTGTAGTTTCTACTAATATATTATTGCTATCCTATTTCTATCCTTTTCTTTTTTATACTGTTTAAAACACCCGATGGCCTGCTGTATGAATATTCAGTAAATAAAAATGCTACAAAATATTGTGTTAGTTGGAATAAAGATATTGTAATTTTGTCTTATTGTAACATTAAAAGTTAATAGGAGATTTTTACCTCCTCTGACAAAAAATGACTATTTTGTTGTTTTATTAGTAATTTGCAGTAATTATACTGTATGTAGTCTATATGATTTTGTACTTCTGTATAGTTTATCAAATCATTGCATTCATATTTATCCCAGGCCTGTGCACAAACAACGAGTAATAAGATTGAGGAACATGTGGGAGCAGTATGGAATTGTCAGTTTATGGGAGGCCCAACCTGATACCATTGTGTTAATGCTAAATCTTTAAGGACGCCTTTTTGTTGTGTGTTTGGTGAAAAGAACAAGGAGGCTGATCAGCCAGGCTCCACTGGGAAATATGACAAAGGTCAATACCACAGGTGAGATTTGCCCTACGGGGGCAGCTCTTGCACTGTTGGCTCTCCTGAGAATGCACAGAAAAAGATCAGCCCCACAACATAATATCCAGATAAAATTTGCTGTGTTGGATTTGTTCTGTGCCTTAAGCCTTATTGCTGTGTTTGAGTAAACACCTCTCGCAAATAGCTTGAAAAGGATACAGGGATCAGTTGGTGGAAGGCTTAAAATGCTAAGGGCTAAGCTGGCACTGAACGAGCTACCGAGTGATGTTGATCGGCGAATGGCGAATGTTTCTAGGCACACTCAAGCACTGTTTCCTGTCAGTCATCTCATGCCCGGACTGGCATGTGTCCTTCAGGGCTTTTCCTGCCTCTTTGTTTGTTGGGTCATGAGAAAGCAATGTGGACTATACTTCATGCACTTCCAGACAACTGTAGAAGGCAGCAGTGGCATAAGTTCGTACGGATGTACACAGACACCCATATAATTCACAACTAAAGACAGTGACAGACAATCATATAATTCAACAAAATATCTGCCATTTACTCTCTAAAATAAGGAAAATAATGGCTCCTAAATGTATTTTGGCTAAGATGTTGGAGGAAAACTTTTTAATTGGTACTGAGCCTCTACATCATAAAGAACTGCCCACTGAAAGGTTCTTTAGGAAACCAAAAGTGGTGCTTTTATGGCATCGATCCAAAGAACCCTTTTGACGCCTTTATTTTTAAGAGTGTATGCCAAAGTTTGCATTAGATCCACTTTAATTTTTTTTTATTATTGTTAACATGAAATTGATGTCATTTAATATTTCATTACTATTTCATTTTTTAAAATTATTTTACCACACAACCCTTTAAATTAGTCATATGTAGAATTGTCTTAAAACAACCTGGAATAAAATGTTGTTATATTAACAGTAGAGCAATAAATTATTAATACCACTCACTACTGTCACTATAGTAGAAACTATGGTTGTAGCCCTATCCTCTAAATAAAGCTTTAAAAGGTTTTTAGTGCATGACTTTCTGCATCTTTGGCAGACTAGACTGGACAGTGTTCATGGAAGAACTATGGTTAAATCAACAAGCAGCACAGTATCAAAAGCAACAGCAATGTGGAGAGCATCCAGTGTGACAAGAAAACATGAGACATACATTGTATGAACTAAAGTATTGGGACACACCTGTTATTTCATGACTAGTCCCCTTACTTTCAGTGAAGCGTGGTCAAACACCTTTGGGATGAACTGGAACAAAGATTGCGAGTCAAGCCTTCTCGTCCAACATCAGTGCCTGACCTCATAAATAGTCTACAGAATGAATGGACACAAATTCCCACAGAAGTACTCCAAAATCTTGGGGAAAGCCATCCAAGAAGAGTGGAAGCTGTTATATCTATATTGTGGGACCAACTCCATATTAAAGTCTAGGTATTCGAATGCAATGTCATGAAAGTCCCAATGTAATGGTCAAGCGTCCCAATACTTCTGTCCATGTAGTGTATGAGCAAGAAAAAGAGAGAGGGGCTACAGTCACAGAGCTGAAACCACTGACTACATATTTATATATAATGAATTGTTGTAATTGTTATATATGAACAACATCAAGGTTTCCTTGTATGAGAAGTACAAGTGTAGTTATAAAGTGCTCAAGTGTGCAGATGAGATTTGTTCACATGGTAGATCCTGGACCAAATTCCTTTCCTCTGTGCAGTTTGCTCTGGAATATACTGTATATGCGGCCCTCTTTTTTCTCATATTTCACATCAGCTCCTCTGTGTGGTGGGCGATTAATGAGATCACTCCAGTATTAGGTCCCACTGGTTTCACTTTCCTCTCTCAGCTTCCCTCGAGTGCCTGCCTCTGTCTCTCCAGAATCACATTCTGCTCCCATATTATAATGGTGTCTCCACACTGCTGATATCGTTTTCTGCCATTTCTCCCCTTAAACATCTTAAAAGTTTTCTCTGCCTGCTTTTCTGGCATAACTCATCTGATCTACGCTGCCAGAAGCTCTACTGCCAGCTACCATTCTTGGCTTTACGTTCTTCTTGCTCCAAGGCAAAACTATCACCAACATCTCTTTCTCTACTTAGCTGCTGTTTCAGTACATTTTCCTCTTCTCTATTCTGGCTCTATCCATGCCTGTGTTTGTCCACTGAGGCTGATTCTGGTGTTCAGTTTTTCAAGTACACTTGTAAACCGCATCTGCTTGATGATTCATAATAATACATTTAATTTGGTTTAGAAAAACACACTAAATACACAACTGTGACTAGAGGAACTATTGACTATGTAGACATTTTTGTCAATTTTATCCATTTTTCTTCAGTAGTTTTGTTTAATAACATTTAGATTTGCAATAATTTGTAGAATTAAGTTAATGTGAAATATGAATGGCCCTCTCTTTTTCCATCACTAAGTTTTTGTTGGTGATGGTTTGGCTTTAGCTGCATTTTGAACCTCATAATGATGTCTCCTTGTGTGGTCTCTTACACTGAGATTTTATCCTGTCAATCTGCCCAAAGCAGCATACACACACACACTCCTATTCTTTTTCCTCTCCCCATGACAGTACTCCAAACTGTGCTCAGCTTTTGTGGACAGTGATGACACTTAGACAAGATGCATCCATTCACTGCATTATGATTCCACTGCATTAGTTTTGGAATGTTATATTCAGTTGTAATTAATTATAACAATATTTAATGCAAAATATGGGCTCATTTTTTGGACAAAATAGAATTTGATGTATTATATGTGTTAAAAAATGATCGCTGTATTGTTTTTATTGTTTATATTTCACTACTGTATGGATGGTTCCTTTAGTCATCCGTGTGCCTTACATGCATTGAGAGAAGGTCTAAGGATTTCTGGAAACTGTACAACTACGTTTCTATAATTTATGTACTAAAACACATTTGTGTTTAGACTGTAAACGATAGGGTTAAATTCTTGTCTCCAGTGGAGATTTATTATTATTTATCAGGCCTTTTTATTTCTTTCGTGGTATCTAGGCAGATAATAGCTAAGCAAGCTCTCCATTGATTAGACCTCCAGGCAGTGGAAGTCCTACCATGTCAGATAAACTACCTAGATAATTATGAAGTGATGGTGGAATAACCAATCACATTTTAATTTGCAGTGGGTGGGACCAGTTTTGTGAGGGAAACACTACTTTGAAAGTCCAAGATATGAATGTAAGCAGAAGCCTAAACAATGAGTTTCTGGTACATAGTAAACAGCAGGAGTTTTGTACCAGGGCTAATCACTGAAGGAAACATTCTTGAAAGGGTATATATTAGGTATTGTACACTATATGGACAAAGGTTTCGGGACACATCTGTTTTTCAGGGTTTGGGCTAGGGTCCTTACTCCCAGTGAAGGGCAATCTTAATGCTTCAGCACACCAAGACATTTTGGACAACGCCATGCTTTCAACTGGACACAGTTTGGGAAAGAATTGTTTCTATTCCAGCATGACTGTGTCCCAGTGCACAAAGCAAGCTCCATAAAGACATAGTTGGATGAGTTTGGTGTGGAGGAACTTGACAAGCTCGCACAGACCCCATCCAACACCTTTGGGATGAACTGGAATGGAGATTGCGAGCCAGGCCTTCTCGTCCAACATCAGAGTCTGATCTCATAAATACTCTACAGAATGAATGGGCACAAATTCCCACAGAAACTCAGAAATCTTGAGGAAAGCCTTTCAAGAAGAGTGGAAGCTGTTATAGCTGCAAAGGGGAGGACCAACTCAATATTAAAGTCTGTGTATTTGAATGCAATGTCATTAAAGTCCCCGCTGGTGTAATACCCCAATACTTTTGACCACATAGTGCATGTAGTAATACTTGCATATAGAGTATTATATATGCTTGAAATAAGAAATGTTGAATGGTTTACAAGCTTTGGACATCAAGGTTTTAATCTAGAATAACCAAAAATGTTCAGCAGTGACATTTACTCATTTATGACACACAATCTATATTCAGACAAAACTCACATTCACAGCATTTAGTAGACTCTTTTTTCCAAAGTGACTTCCATTCACTAACTACAGGGGACAGCCTCCCTGGAGCAACTTGGGGTTAAGGGTCTTGCTCAGGAACCAAGTGGTGGTCTGCTGAAGGTAGGATTTCAATCCATGACCTCTTGATCCAGAGGCGAGTATCCTACCCACTAGGCCGCCACCACCCCGCATTAGCATTAGTTGCGTGTGTTAATGCTGTTCCTCTATTTTAATATTCATGGCCTAACCTGAAAGTAGGGTGATATTTCAAAATTTCAGAATCATTACACCAGGAATTGTAGCAATTAGTTATTCATATGCCTACTGCTGATAATCTTGTGGAATGCCTAGGATACTTTAACATTCAGAAAAGTAATATAGCCTATAGCAAGGGGCCTGACTCTGGTTATAGAGAGCAAGAGTTCAGCACAGTGTGGTAATTCTCATGCTCAGCCACAGTTGATTCTTTTTTTACAGGTGTCTGGTATCGGTTAGTATGTACATATAGACTTCAAACCTGCAGCAACATTTTCTATTCCCATTACCATTTTCTACATTTAATTTAGCATACTTTAATGTAATGTAATAGTTTAGTGTAATGCATTGACCAATAGGAGAGTAGGTTTGTGTCATGGCCTCAGTCAATCATGTCAATGTTGATCAAGAGGAGAAAATAATCACTGCTGTCAGCTCATGTCCAGAGCTGTAATTAGTCATCTCTGTGGGTCTAAAGATCTATTAGCACAAATATAGCTGACTGTGATTGAATATTGAAAATGGGCTCAATAAAATATTGAAATTGGGCAAAATTGATAAATTTTGTTCCACACTATGACTGTGTCCATAACAATATTTTCATTTCTAAACCTTTCTGTAAAAATGTTGCATTTTCAAAATGAACCACAGTAGGCAAGCCAAGATGGCACTATAGTACAACAAACCAGCAGTACTTGTCCATGCCTTTTTTGTTTTGACAGATGGCCTTGTGAACAAGTCCTTACTCAAGGACTGGACTTCATCTTCATCTGTGTCCAGAGTGCCATTGCTCTGTATTTAGGAAGCCACCCCCCTTGGTCCCCTTTTCTGATGACATCCAATCAGTAACTAATGTGTTAATTAAAGACAGTGGAAGCTGGGGGAATACTTGCATGTGCTCTGTTCCCCCTGGAAATGGACTCCCATTAGACATTTCTTTCCCTTAATGTTTAATTTGTTGTGTGGCTTGTTAATGATGTGCTTCCAGCAGGAACATAATCTTCTTAGACTTGTTTGTGTGAAGGAAGAACAGAGAAACAACAGTGGGGAAAAAAAGGTGATAATTGAACGTTTCCTCGTCAAAGTTGGAGAGGGGAAACACTGAAATGAGCGTAATCAGTTTCTGATGGGTGCAACTGTGTCTCTTCAAATCCCAGTTTGATAAAAGAGTTTCTCTCACCTGCTCCACTTTCTCTGTGCTCTCTCAGGCGGCTCAATGTTCAGCCCTCTACCCTCATACAGAAACAGTAGGTGTGTAAAAAGTGCATTGGTGCATTGTGATTCATTAATATGAAGATGGTGATTAAACTGTATTGATTTTTAAAATAGGTTATAATTAATTGAAATAATACTCAATATGGGTGACTGCTGAATTAATTAGTGGTTCACACACTGTAGCACCATATATATGTGTGTATATATATATATATATATATATATATGTGTGTGTGTGTGTGTTGTGTGTGTGTGTGTGTGTATATATATATATATATATATGTGTGTGTGTGTATATATATGTATGGACAGAAGTATTGGGACCTCTTATTCAGGGTTTGGACCCCTTACTTGCAGTAATTCCAACTTTGTGGACACAGTGAAGGCTCTTTTCTATTCCAGCATGACTGTGCCCCAGTGCACAGAACAAGCTCCATAAAGACATGGTTGGATCAATTAAGTGTGGAAGAACTTGACTGGCCCACACAGAGCCTTGACCTCAACCCTTTCCAGCACTTTTGGGACGAACTGGAATGGAGATTGTGAGCCAGGCCTTCCCATCAAACATCAGTGCCCGAACACATAAATGCTCAACAGGGCACGAATTTCCACAGAAACACTCAAGTCTCGTGGAAAGCCTCCCAAGAAGAGAAGCTGCAAAAGGGAGGGGCAACTCCATATTAAAGTCTATGTATTTGAATGCAATGCCATTAAAGTCCCTGTTCATGTAATGATCAGGTCCCACTACTATTGTCCATTTTAGATATAACATACAAGTGTATGTTAGACAAATCCTAATCATTGTTTTTAAAAGTGAAGGGATTCTGGGAGTGGAATAATTTCCCCTTGAAAAATTACCAAATTTCAAACAACTTCCTATTTTCTATGCTCCATTTACGCATTGTGTGTAAATAATATCAAGATTTAATGTTCAATGTGGCATCACACTGTAACACTGTAAATTTCTCAGGATGTATTACCTTCAGAATTTTACTGCCTGTAAAACTTGTTTTCATATCCTATAAAACAATAAGATTCCATCACCTCCAACATGCATTATTTTCTGGTACCCTAACTTGGTGTCCTCCATTATCACATACTTAATCATTACCATGATGAAACAAATTAGGTAGCAAGTTAAACATGACAAGTTTATCTCATTCCACTTGCGTGATTTGACTTACAAATAAGGAAGTGGTCTTATTGTAGAATGGAAAGAATAGCAGCAGCTTGAGGGTCAGTTCTGTTATAGAAAAAAGGCAATTGTGCAAGAGGTGGTCCAAAAATAATGTTAGCAAGACAACATTTTGACAATTCTGCATTACTACCTGTATACACTACCTAATGCAGTATCGCTTCAAACCTCAGATGTGTTGACCGTTAGTTACTTCAGCAGACTTTGAACATGTTCTCTGTCCTCTAACCCTGATCAATTGGCTGTGATTGACTGGATGGTTGTTACATCTAGTGCAAGTTCAAATTCAAGTTTATTTATATAGCACATTTTCATACACAGAAGGTCATTCAATGTGCTTTACAGAAATGAAAAATAAAATAAAGATAAATATAATGAGAGGGATAAAAGATAAAAGAAGTAAAAAGTAAAAGAATACATAAAAGAACATTAAAAGAGCAATAAAAGTGCAAATATTTAAAAGAAGGCAGAGGAGAATAGTGCTGTTTTTAGTAGCATTTTAAACCTGGCTACAGTTGGTTCAGATCTGATGGTAATGGGCAGCTTGTTTCAGCAGCGACCTGCATAATGACTAAATGCCATTTCACCATGTCTAGTTTCAGATCTTCTTACCACTATGCAATGTAGCTTTTCCTACAGTGAGCATAGAAAAGAGTCAACCCTTCAAAATATTCATATTTTGTTGCCTTGTAGTCTGAAAAAAAATACACACAGAAATGAGTTTTCCAAGTGTATTTACTCAATACAGTGAAAGATATGATAGCAACAGATCAGAAAAAGATTTTTTAAATAATCGCTGAGAATCTGATTCTGAACTGACCCCCTGTGTCCATATTTTTTGGAACCATCTTTTTCCAACATTGCCTTGAGTCTGTTGGGATACTTCTGAACCAACTTTGCACATCGAGACTGTGCAATATTTGCCCACTCTTCTTTACAGAACTGTTCAAACTCAGTCAGATTGGATGGTGACCATTGGTGGACTGCAATCTTCAAGTCATTCCACAGATATTCAATAGGGTTTAAGTCTGGGCTCTGAGCAGGTGAATAAGGATATCCACCTTTTTCTCCTTCAGCCACTATGTTGTCAGTCTTACTGTGTGTCATTGTTGTGTTGGAAGGTGAACCTTCTTCCCGTTGACAACTTTCTGGCAGATGACAGCATGTTTTTCCTTAAGATTTTGACAGTATTTGCCCCATTCATTTTTCCTTCTATCCTGGCAAGTGCCCCAGTCCCAGCTACAGAGAAACACCACCCCCGCACAACACCTCTCTCATGGTTTACTGCAGGTATAGTGATCTTTGAATAGTGAGATGTATTGGCTTTCTGCCAGATGTACCATTTGGTGTTCAGGCCAAATAGTTTGATTTTGGTCTCATCTGACCATAACACCTTTTTCCTCTTGGCCTCAGAATCGTCAAGATGAGTTTTGGCAAAGTTCGGTCAAGACTTAGAGTGGAGTCTTGTGATATTGTTCTGACATGCACACAACTTTCTACCATAAATTCCTGTAACTGCTTCAAAGTTACCATAGGCCTTTTATAAGCATCTATGACAAGTTTTCTCCTGACTTTTCTATCCAGTGTGGAGGGACAGCCTGATTAGGGGAGGGCCCTAGTCAGAGGTGGACAGTAACGAAGGACATTTACTTGAGTACTGTACTTAAATAGAGTTTTTGAGTGTCTGTACTTCACTTGAGTAGTCTTTTTTTTGGAAACTTATAACTTTCACTTCACTACATGTGAAAGACAAAACCTTACTTTTCACTTCATTACATTTCTATCAAGGTTCTCGTTACTCATTACCTTCAGTTCTGAAAGTGGGTGATACCGTCTCACTTTTCTAAAACGTGGTTGGTTTTTTAGCAGATGACAGCCTATCAGAAATCACCAGTAGTGTTACGTCACTTCTGTACGCTGTAACACTGCAATGTCAGCATTTCTTAAACACAGTCAATCAGTGGCGGGAGAATGGACAGAGACGGAGACGGAGGCTCTTCATGCCCGCATCCATGGGCTTATTTAGAGTCTATGTTTAAGTTTATGGAAAATATAAAAAATTTGTATAGTTTTAAATGTGTGCCATTCCAGCTGCATTAACAGCCGTTCAGTTGTCAACTTTGTTCAAATATAAAGTACATACACACACCTTTTGTGTAGTTGTGTAGTGTACAATAAAAAAAGACTGGTTTTCTTTATCAATTCGGGTTGTTTCATTCTGTAACATTCTACCTTATTCCTTATGCTATATCTTCTACAAGCAAGTTAGATTCAATAGGCAATAAATCAACAATGTCAAATATGTGAAATATGTGCTTTTAATACTTAAAAGTATTTTTGGAAGCAAGTACTTCAGTACTTTAACTTAAGTGAAATTTGACTGTACTTTCACTTGTATTGGAGTAACATTTGACTAGTGGTATCTGTACTTTCACTTAAATAATGAAGTTAGGTACTTTGTCCGCCTCTGGTCCTAGCTGTACCAAACACTTTCCACTTCTTAATCATTGACTTTCCTGTGCTCCTAGGCTTTGGTAAAGCATTTTAATGTTTTTGTATCCATCTCCTGATTGGTCCCTGAGATCTTTTGATGGTGCCTTGCTTTCAGTCGCACCAGTAAGCATTAGAAAGCTCCAGGAATAGCTGTTTATATGCTGAACTAATCAAAACAATTACAGTTGATCACACATGCAATGGAGAAAGTAATCACAAGTATTTTTTAGTAGGGGGTGATCCTTTATCCAGGTCAGTGTCTTTTTTTGTTGTTGTTGATACCATATCTTTCACTTGGCTGTTATAAGTTGCATTGAGAAATACAGTTGGGAAAAACTGTTTTTGTATGTGTGAATGTGTGTGTTTTCTTGCCAGGCTGTAAAGCAACAAAATGTGAATATTTTGAATTCAGTTCAATTCAATTTTATTTATATAGTGCTTTTTGCAACCGAGTTGTCACAAAGCAGCTTTAGAGAGTCCAGGTCCGAGCCCTTAGTGAGTAAGCCAAAGGCCACAGAGGCAAGGACACCTCGGGAGGAACCAAGGAAGGAACCAAGATGTTTTTTTTTCTATACCCACTGTATTTCACCGTTATTTACTGCAGACTGCAGAAAGGTGGACCTAGACATTGTGGCTTCAGAATAATTAGCCCCAATGTAGACCAGACTAGCAGGTTTTTCACTAATACATCATGACGCAGTTCACTAATAGGCTATTTGAATATACAGCTGGAGCTAGAGGTGAGCCAGGTCCAAATCTTAACCAATTTTTTTTCAGTGCTATTGTTTGCAGGTCCATAGAAGTTCAAAATAATCAGCTTCTTGTTTATTAATTAAACCAAATAAAAACAGATGCCAAAAATGAAATTTCAATGCCTTTTACTCTTTGAAAGAGAAGAAGGGCTTAGCGTTACTGGCCCATTTATTCCAGCCACCCCATTGAATATTTTTTTGCAAAAATATGACATTTTCAAAGCTGTGGTGTTGCTGTGTACATGGTTGTATTTACTGACATATGCAAAGCACAGAGTGACACTGAATTTTGTAAAGTCTGCAGAGTTTTCCTCTGATGTGGCGAAGGGGTATGCCCCCACCCCAGCCCAGCAGCACCTTTATCAGCTCCTCCAGCGGGGCCCTGCCATTCAGCATGCCGCCCTGTGATTTAATTGTGCTTTCTGGATGACTGCCTTTAACCTTCACCAGCTCACCAGCTCAGCACCTCCAAACCCACCACACACACACACATATATACAGAGAGAAAAGGAGAGAGAGGGACACAGAAAGAGAGAGAGTGCCTGAGAGAGTGACAGGCAGAGATAGAGAGAAGAGAGAAAGAGAATGAAGAGAATGAGAAGAGCAAAATGAGAGTGAAAGAGAAAACATAGAGGGGGGGGGAAGAGAGAGAGAGAGAGAGAGAGAGAGAGAGAGGGAGGTTTGACTCAGAAAATCTCATTATTTACACCCATTTAAAATGTAATTGGGATGTTGTGGGGAAATATCGCTCCTCTTCCTCTTCCTCCAGCAGAGCTAATTGTCATGTCCTGCACATTGTTGTGCTGTTCAAAGAGGTCCACTTGTTCCACATCTGGAGTGGGTTTGATCTCTGAGTGATGGCTTTTAGGGAATGAACGCTGCTCTGGCTGCTAATTACACAGATTCAGTGTTTTTGCCCTGTTTGTGTCTATTGCCACAGTTGTGAAAAGCATGTCGTGTTTGTCTTAAAATCACAAGAGTGCAGCCAGTGCTGCTTGTTATCATCAGACAAACACAATGAATTTTGGCTGAATTGTTTTCTAAAGTGATTTCAGATTGAATAGGTTTAGACATTATGGCCAGATGTTAGTAAGGATGAAGGTGATGCACAAAATGTGCCTTTGTGCCACTGCAGTATGTGCCAACAATGTATCCAAAATTAACAGACATTTTATCAAAGCTGGCTAGTCAAGCAAATAGTGCACAGGCGTGCATAATAATTGTGTTTTGCATGGGGACAAAAGAGAAGTTTGATGACAAAAACATGGAGGCATTTATAAATGAAGTTATTTTTTATCAGAAGTCTCTCCAGAGGCATAATTCAGATTGAAAATATATTTTAAAATTTAAAAAAAAAAATTTTAATTACCAAGAAAAGTCAATGCAATATGAATGACTAGGCAAACTCAGGAGGCAAGCATGGTGTTTTATTAGAAAATCTTGTGTTTATTTTTTTAATTATTTCTGTGTAACCCAAACACTCCAACTGCTTACATTGAAATTCCTAAGAGATACTAGCTATTAAGTTGTGCCTAAAATATGAGTTTATACTTAAAGGCCCTATATCATAGATGGTTCTTGTATTTTTTCTCATAGTCAATTTTTATATTTTTGCAGTTTTATGAACTGACCTGACCATTTTCCAACATTTCTATGCTCTTTAGAATTAAACAGGTTTGTGTATTATGTCTTTAAAACTGCTGTAAGTAAATAACCTCTGTTCTGACCATTTCTGTGTATTGTTCCTCATTCTAAAAGTAGTCCATGAACAACCCTTGTAACTTTATTGTGAATGGGTCAGGCCAAGCTGGTATAGACATAGTAAATGTGTTTTTTGACTTCACTAGAACATTTTTTATATTTTTGATTTACACTGCCGAAGTACTACATCAAACTAATTTTAAAAAGGTAATGAACATTTGAAACTTTTGGAATATGTACTTCAAGAGAATGCTATCAGTATTTTAGTTCAAAAACAATTATTTGAAAAAAGGTATGAAAAACTGTATCTTTGACATGCCCTTTAACCTCTTCTCTCATTTTCTGGTCTAACACAAAATACATAGATTTTGAAAACAACGTTTTATACAAAATGAGTATCATTACGCCTCTAGTGTTCACAGTAAAGAGATGCACCAGAAATACCATAGGGGGGCAATCCCACCTACCCAGAGAGAGCGAAGCCAATTGTGCTCACAGCTCTTAGACACGGATGAGTGAAGCACCAGCGGGGATTGAACTTGTGATTTCCCAATGATAGGGCCAACACTTAGACAGTTGCTCCACGCAGGAGCCTCAGAGATTGCTTTAATCTAAGCTAGGAAGGGGAGGACCCTACGGAGACAGTACAGCCAGCTCTACGATGGCTTGTGCGCCCTGCACATTTATTTAGTCCTAGTTATCTGGGCTTGCGAGGAGGATTTAGACAAGACCAGAGTGGATTTTCTCTGCTCTGCCTCTTCTGAGTATGTTTCTCATTTACTGGAGCTTCTTTATTTTTTTCCTTCTTTTTTCCTTCAATTACTGTTAATGCTTAACAGGAATTGCCTCTGCAACACCCCCTTCATCATTATCATGCTCATTAATTTTATTCCACAGACACCAACTCACTTTATCTTTTAATGGTGCGTCAGTTACCTTTGGTTTGCCAAAACAGCATGGCTCCATTGGCAAGCCTGTGTTTAGAGCAGAGTGCAGAAGAGGAATAGTTAATAAAGACGTGTTGCAGCAGAGGAACAGTAGAACAGTGTACAGCCAATTACAGGTGGAAATGGACAGAAAGCTTAATAAAGGAGGACAATATCTAGACAAATTATAGATGTTTTTGTGGTGAAAATGTGACCTGAATGGCACGGGATAAATTAAGATTTTCTCTGTAAAATTATATTATAGAAGCAAGTCTTCAAGATTACAGGGTTGCTTTGATCAAAATGTACAGAGTCTAAAGTGGTCGAGGAGGTTCCCCATTGGCACTGCATTAAAATTTATGGTTTATTTGATTAAACTGTTCTTTTGTCTCTTATATAATTACACAGCTTTAGAAGAAATGGCTTATGAACAAAATGACCATAGGAAAACTTTCTGTTTCATTTCATTATAATGCTTTTTGAAAAGACAGTTTGGGGTGACATGTAATGGTCTTAAGTAGGCAGGAATCTACTAAAGCTAAATGGACATCTATCCATTCTGTGTCTGAACATGGTAAAATGAGGGTGGGGAACCAGCAGGAAACTGACCTTCCTCATATGGTTCTGTCTAATCTAATTGTTGGAACTGGATAATGGACAGAAATGAAGGCCATAGCCTAAATAGCCCATTTAAAAGTCCTTTTAAGTTGGACAAGATTTCCTGTCCTCATCTTGAGTGGATAATGGTTGTTGATGGTAGCACTCATGCATTAAAAAGTCATACTCAGTTCATACACTGTAAAGCCACTTGCCAGAGGGGTCTTCTCGACCAGTGTTATAGAGTGGAGGCCAATGGCCCAAAGTTCTCTACTCATGACAAAGAGTAACATTTATTGCCAGCCCTTTAATCTGCAGACTTATAATTCACTTATTAATCCTTACACTTTGAAAATTATTACTGTTCTGTTACATTTACAGTTTAATTTTCATTTAACATTTAGACAGAGAGGCGTAAAAAGTGCTTTGCTGTCCATTCAGAAGATATGTCTTTATTCTGATTGTCTGTGAATATGCTATTTGGACAAACATGTTGTGACCATTACACCAACAATGACTTTAATGACATTGCATTCAAATGAACTTAAATATGGAGTTGGTCCCCCTTTTGCAGCAATAGCAGCTTCCATTCTTCTTGGAAGGCTTTCCACAAGATTTGAGTGTTTATATGTGAATTTGTGCTCATTAATGTAAGAGCATTTAGGAGGTCAGCCACTGATGTTGGATGAGAAGACCTGGCTCTCAGTCTCCGTTCTATTTCATGAGGTTGAGGTCAGTGCTCTGTGCGGGCCAGTCAAGTTCCACACTGAACTCATCCAGCCATGTCTTTATGGACCTGGCTTTGTGCACTGGGGCACAGTCATGCTGGAATAGAAAAGGTTCTTCCAAAAACTGTGTCCACAAAGTTGCAAGTATAACGTTGTCCAAAATGTCTTGGTATACTTTATTTTATACACCTTAGGCAATGGGTACGATTGAAAGACCTGAATTCAATCATTAAGAAGTGTGTCCCAATACTTTTGTCCATATACTGCTTAACTGGCATGTGACATAAACTGCCATGACATCAGACATTGTAGTTTGTGTCATGATGATTACCAGTAGTGGTCTGACAACACTTGACAGCATATGATATCTGCTATGACTTATTTATAGCAAGGGTAGGTCCATGTAATGTAGGATCTTTCAAATAAATTGTTACCAGATATGTCATAAGTGCAACTGCATGACCTTTTTAAGAAGTGCAAGATTAATGTTCATTTACTCAGAGATGGCATTTTAATAACGGATGGCATTTGAAGACAGCAAGGTGTGTGAGGACAGCAAGGCACATGATGTACTGGCGTAGGAACATTTTTATTTATCACAGGGAGCAACAGCTGTGATTTACAAAAATGTTAATAATTCCTTTTCAATAGAGAAAACCTGGTTAGAACTCAGGGTTCCTGAAAAGGGCTTGACGTCGGCTTTAGAATAACGCACAACTTCAGAGGTCTGTTACTCTGGAGGCAAATATTAGGGTTGTAAATGTGATGCAGGCGGCTAGAGGAAGCCAGTGAATATTATGCACCCACACAGTGAGGCGGGTGAATATAGACTATACTATTTAAACATGCATAACGATTGCTTAACTACATAATGAATCATGTTTTCATTCCAATAGTATTAAGCACAGACAGATTCGAGTTAGTTTCTTAGATAGATTGCAAGAAATAGGCAGCACATTTTTTTTCTCAAATTGAAATTAAACTATTTCTTCTTCTGTTTATAGAACTTTGATGGAAATGTCTGTTTGTTTCAGTTATACACAAATGAAATAAATGAAGCCAAATTACAACATATCACTCCTGGAACCAAATTTTATATCTCCATTTTTGTTATTTATTTTGTGATTATCCTTTTTTTTACATAATTTGAAAGTACCAGCCACCTTGGACAATGTGTGTAAACAGAAAGTGTCCAAAAGTTCTCCTGTATTGTCACTTTTTGGAGATTAACATTATTGACATTATTAACATTATTTTTGTTATGCTCACCAAAAGCAGCAACTTCTGTGGGAAAATCTTAAGACCTGTTCTTCAGTAACTATTATAAATCAGTTTGTTGCTGCTACAAAGTAATATGTAAGTTGAGGCTTAAGAATTAAAACTTGGGGTTTTCAAGTCGAAGAGTTCAATAAGGTTGTGAAAATCTATATTTATAAAACATCTCTGTGTAAAGAGACCTTATCTTCGGGTGATCTTTTCCATTCCATTTTCTAATAAATTTTAAGCATTTGTTCCTAGATCAGTGCTCTTAATCTGAAACATTTGGGAAATATAGGCCAGTATTTCTATGCAGAAAAAAAATGACGTCATTCTTTCTTTAATAACCATTTCCAGCCTTCTGCTCAAAACCATTGACCAAGCACAACATAAGAAGAGAAATTCTCCACTTTACCTTCAGGCCTCACATGTTACAGTGCATGCAGAAAAAGAAAAACAGCACTGTGGTGAGTGCTGCTGAGCAAAACAGTATGCTAGTGTTCTGTCTAGATTATTTTTCCTTCAGTGAATTAATTTAGGCCATGTCTGTGCTGTGATTCCAGCTAATGCGGCAGTAAAGCTTCTTGAGAAACCTAAACCCACGACTGCAGGCTGTCAGTTGCTGTCAATCAAGCAGCCTGTCAAACTTAATATCTGCTAAGAGTATTGTCTTCTGGAACTGTCGGAGTCCGGTTGCCAATCCTCAAGGACAGATTTGTGAGACAAAATATATGGACAAAAGTATTGGGACACAGCTCTTAATTATTTAGGAATTTAGGTGTCCTCAATGTCATTAAAGTCCATTTTGGTGTATTTGTTAACCATCCCAATACATTTTTCCATTTTTTCCATATAGTGTGGGTATATATATATATATATATATATATACACACACACACACACACA
>JBBJLS010000006.1:20475881-20487191 GCA_037577275.1 Bryconaethiops microstoma
AAAGTCAATGGTCACATTTATTTAGTCAAACAACACCATTTTAAGTAAAATACTGTAATCAAACAATATAAAGACATGCACACGTGTCACATGAATCAAATGCAAACTACAAATACTACATACAAATACAAACTGCACATCAAATTGTGCATTAATAAGAATAAGGACAAGTGCTTCTGACATCTTGATGTCTGCAGTGGCATGTGATTACAACACACAGCCAATGATATCAAGCCTGTTGTTCAGTAGGGCAAGAACAAAATATAACACAGACATTATGGACAAATAAAAGATTGAACCTGTGCCGCAAAAAAACTCTTCGTGTTCTATGAACGCAAACTTTATGACTGAAGAATTCGCTGACATTATTTCTGTAACTTACTGACTAGCCTACTACTGCTGACATTGCTGTAACTTACTGACTAGGCTTACTTCTCACTGTGACGCTGGATCTAATGTTTAACTAGCGCTACACTTGCGTATTTTGGTTTTATGAGTGCCAATGTCTGAATCACAACAAAATACATGAATGTCATTGATCGATTGCATTTGAAGGGCGCGAAAGGTGAAATGATACTAATGTTGCATTATCGAACATTACGTTGTGTGTTATGGATACTGTTGGTTCCAAATCTCCCGACCACTATGTCGATCTGAGCAAGACCAAGACAAGACCAAGACCAAAGACTGTCAAGACTGTGACAAGACCAAGACCACGTAAAAGACCAGTCTCAAGACATCCAACTCTACTTTATCCTGTTAGTTCTCATAGTCTTTTACAGTGTTGAAGGTGGTTTGTAAATGAATCAATGATTTTGCATTGCAGTTGTCTGAACTATTTTGTGATTAGGTGGTAACTCACTCTCTCTCTTTCTCTCTCTTTCTCTCTCTCTCAGGTGTGTGCTTCTTGTGCCTGGTTGACGTGGTACCAGTCAAGAATGAGGATGGCGTGGTGATTATGTTCATCCTAAACTTCGAAGTCATGAATGACGACAGATTGCACGATCCCAACCAGGAGCTCAACCACCGGCTGCCACTTCCCTGGCGCTCCACATGTATTCCTCTCCTCCTCTTCCTTTAATCTACCACATAATATTACTAATGAATGCTTAATTAACATTGCCTTATTAATTATATTATAAAATAACAAGTTAATAACCTTATGCACTTTGCAGTGTGTCACTGAATACACTGATAACTTCATTACTTACTTACTTTCAGCTGTCTATTAACTGGTGGTTATTACTAATGATTGGAGAAGTGTGTTTGCTCAAATAAAGTGTGTTTACCTGTATCTCTCTCAGATCGAGCGCGGCGTATCCGTCTGCGTCTGCCTCTCCTGCAATCCCACAGTAAGAGCAGGTCGTCTCTGAAGGAGGACGCTGAGGCGGGTTGTGGGGGCGTGGGCATTCCTGGAACTGTGAGCTCCAGGCCAGGCAGCAGTCACGAGTCTCTGGCCCTGGCTGAGCTCCTGTCCCTCCCTGAGCACGAGCAGGTCCGTCCTGCCACCACTGGCACCCCATCGTCCTTGCTGTGGCCTGAGGACCACCGCACCCTGCTGGTTGGTGAACCTACGCCACCTCCCCCAGCCCCTCCGCATCCCTCTACACTTCCCCTGGGCCAGTCCTCGCCCCGACCCCAGAGGCTCAACCCAGACGCCTCAGCCTCCAACTGCAGTCTGACGCACAGCCGCTCGCGTGAGAGCTTTCACAGCATGCGCCGGGCATCGTCTGTAGATGACATCGAGGCCATGAGGCCTGAGTGGGACCGCAAACATCACAGCAGACCCTCCTGCAGCAGCACAGGTGAGCAAGCGAGATAAGAAGAAGCAAACAATTTGGCTTTGCTTGAACTAATTATATTTCTGCAGTCTCACTTGGTGCAACAGCCATTTCAAATATTTCAAACTAAATCAACCTCTGATAACTTTTCTTGTTTATACACATACACACACACACACACAGTCGTATAAATATTGCAACATTCTACATTCTACGGTCATTGCAACATTCTACCTTAATACTAGTTCTAGATACTAAACAAAGCAGCTACTGAATGAGGAAGGTATTTAATGACAAATATGCTGGACATAGAAGGTACTGAATGTGGAAGGTCCTGAACTAGACAAGTACTCATTAAGAACAGAACTGAGTGAGGAAGGTGCTGAGTGGGTTAGGTGAATAACAAAGGTGCCAAATGCTATTTCAAGCAGCTTTAGATAATGAGCAGGGCCCAGCTAAGGTCTGCTGAAGGTTTGCTCAACCCTCTGATCCAACCATTCTTCTTTCTAGGTGCTGTGAACAACAAATCCAGCATCCTGAACTCTACCTCTGACTCTGACCTCATGCGCTACCGCACCATTAGCAAGATCCCCCAGATCACCCTCAACTTTGTGGACTTTAAACCAGATCCCCTCATCGCTTTGCCACCTGGAGAGATGGATATCATTGCTCCCTGCAAGCTCATCGACCGCACACACAATGTCACAGAGAAGGTCACGCAGGTGAGGAGTGAGCTCTTTGTTCTGTTTGGAATGAATTCTCGAGGGACTGTCTTCATTTTCTTACATTTCACTTTGACATATTCCAAGTCTTGATAAACTAGAGGTTGTTGGTGGGTCAAGGTGGCCGAATTTGTAGGTTTTTTAGAGAAGTGGCAGATTTACTTTATAGCGTGCAGTCCATAGCCTAGCATGCTTTAGAACATTAAAAGAAATGCTGGGCAAGAAATATTGTGATGGATCACTAAACTAGTGTTTTGAAGGATTATCTGCTGTCCTGGCTCTGCCAGGTTTGATAAAGTGCTAGTCTTGTCTTGGCTGGTTCTGCTGTTTTGGTCTTTATCAGATTTAGAGGTTTAAAAGCCATCAGCTTATTCTTTGGTACCTCAGGAATTTGGCTGCACTGTCCATAACTAATCTTGATATGTACAGTATGTAGTTTTACAACCTCAGCTAAACGCCGTAACTGTACTGTGTCAGTCTAATACTGCCAGCTTTTCACTGGATAGGAGTTTAGTACTGTGTTATGCTTTTCAGAGTAGGAGCGATGATAACAAATTAAACTCCTCTCTTATTTTCTGTGACTTGACTGACAGGAACAGATACTGGTTCAGCATATAGTGTGTAAAGAAAATAATCACCCCCTTTAAACTTTTCTCATTCTGTTGCTTTTCAGTATTCTTGCAGCTTTTCAGTGATTTTAAGGGCAACTGAAAGCAAACAGTCAGCTGTAGGTGGCAAGTCACTATTAAAAGATCTCAGGAATAATGTTGTGTCCAGACACAATTCAAAATATTTATATTTAGCACAGTAGTCTCTATCATTAAGAAGTAATACTAGGACCCTCCCCAGATCAGTCTGTCCCTCCAGACCTGATGGGAGTGTAAAGACACTGGTCAGAGAAGCTACCAAGAAGCCCGTGGCAACTTTAAGGCAGTTACAGGAATAAGCATAGTCATTGTGTGCATGCAACAACATCATCACAACTGCTCCACAGATGTGGCTTGAATGGGGTGTTACAAGAAAAAAATCTCCATGGAATGACCTAAAGATTGCAGTCTATCATTTAATCTGTCTGATCTTAAACTGTAAAGAAGAGTGGGCAAGTATTGCACAGTCTAGATGTATAAAGTTGGTAGAGAAGTGTCCCAGCAGACTCAAGGCAGTAATTAAACAAAAGGGGGTTCCACTGACACAGGGCTGTAATCTTTTAACCACCGCAGTGATTATTTTTTATTAATAATCTTTTTTATTGTTATTAGCTTTCACTTGGATGTTACAAGTTGCTGGAAAAATAGTTTTTGTGTGTCTTCATTCAGACACAAAATGTTAATATTCTGAAGGGAGTGATTCTTTTCTATACCCACTGTAAATAGCAGCAATGTGCTAGACATGCTGCATCTAGAGAAAAGTTACCGTAGCAAGCGAATTTGAGTCATGAATAAAGAGATTGTTTCATTGCTTTAAATGCTGGTTCAGTGATGAACTGTTAATTTGAAAATTAACTAAGCTGAGTGGTTTAAAATCTTTGAAACTGGCCTTCCCTGTGAGAACCACAAACTTACTATACAAAATTTCAATCCCTCACATCTCAGATGTCTGAGATCACTGTTTCAGGCTTCAGGTGGCTTGACTATATGTCTGCTTGCCTGACTGGGTGTAACTGGGTTAATCTAATGCACCTTTATGCCACGCTGCTGGCCTGCGCTCTCTGTGCTTTGCAGAAATGAAAAGAGCGATTGATGACTGTGGGTGAAATGATGATAGATGAGCCTGCTGGGTCTGTACATTGTGGTATGAGGCCCTTTAGGCTAATTGAGTTTGGGGAGGACAGACTTGTGACCGATGTGCTCTGCCACAGCAGCATGCGGCTGAGTGCTTGCTCATTGCTGTTGCACTGTGACAGTAATATTCCTCAAAGGTTTTCATGGAAACACACATTAGTACACTCATAAAAATAAAGCTTATGTGGTCCCATTTTATATTAAGTGTCTAATTTTGTAGGTATGAATAGTGTTACTCAGGTGTATCGCTGATTATTTTCCTTTAATAATGCACACAGTAATGTTACTACTGGTGATATATTCACTGTTGCATCTGGATTACAGTGTTCAAGCTTATGTAAATATGCATATAACTTTAAGTGTTCTTTACATTCACATACTTCATTTAGTAGTTCTTTAAAGGATGTCTAGGGAGCCAAAGGTGTTTCTTTTATGAAATCACTCCAAAGAGTCAGATTTGGTACCTTTATTTTTAAGAGTGTGGATGATTAGGTTTTTATAAAGAAAAGAGTAATGGGGATATAAATGCTTGTCTTAGGTTTGTGCACTCATGTGTTGGGTGGTTGAATTAGTAGGGAATTATTTTTTGTAACTTGTGATCGACAACAGATTTTAGGATTCCAAAACTGAGCAAAGGAAGCAAAAGGATAAAAGAATCCACAAAATCATAGTTGATCCTTTTTCACTGCAGTTTATATAGGCCAGGGCTGACATCCGCTACCAGTCAAAAGTTTGAAAACAGCAAATTTAATGTTTTAATTTTTTGTAATGATAGACATTTTTAGAGTTTTTTAGACATTTTTGAAAGGCTTTTGGCTAAATGCAAATGAAGACTAATACAAAAAGTGTTTAGAGATTAAAAAATTGACAAGTAGTTAAAACAATATAAATTTAATATGTTGCATGTTTGTTTAAAATGTTAGTGAATTTCTGACAGTGACCATGTTAAAGCCTTTGCACAAGGTCAGATTCCTTTAGCCATATATGTATGTTCCAGTGACTCTCAGGTGGTTTTGATCTAATCATCAGAGCCTTGTTAATCAACTTGTAGCCATGATTCAACTTTTATTCTGCCATGAAAAAACAGGGAGGTGTCAAATACTTAAAAAAAAAAATTATAATTCAGATGATGCTGATAATACAGTAACATTAATGGAATGACATTCTTTTTAATTAAATTAGGAACCAAAATAAACAATTTGAAAATGATATTTGAAAAGTGTTTGAAAATGATTCCAAAACAATATCTCTACATGTAAATGTAAAAATGTGAACACCAGGTGCCACAGTGCGAAAAAAAAAAAAAAAAAAGTATGTTTCCACTCTACAAACTGCATTCAAACATGCTTCTGAAACATAGCGCTGTTACTTCAGAACCATGGACACCGCTGGTTGTCTTTTTTTGCCAACAATTTTTCAGTTATGCTTGAACATTAAAGCATGCTGCACATGATGAAAAAGTTAGTTTGCTCGTTATATAGGTCAATTTTTACAATTTTAGGTCATGACCTGTTAATTTGCCTGGATAATGATAAAACACAGGAGTAACTATTAGCAAGATGATAACTTACTAATTTACTACATTAAATGTTTGACCCTCACCGTTTTTAAATGCCTGGCACGTTCCCCCATGACTCCCAAATGATTCTTATATTCTTTTATTTAAACAAAGTAAACCAAAAGGCACGAGGGCCAAAAACCAATACTCAAGACCAAAGGACTCAGGAGAAATACAAAACATCAGGATATTCTGACGGTGGATCAACAACTAAGATCCACCTAAACCGAACTTAAATACAAAAACACAAAACTCCAAAACCCAAAAACACAACACTTGTACTTAACTCTAAAGGACCCCAGCTGTGACTAATCAACACGAAAAACCCAACAACTTCAAAATAAAGGTTCATAAACACAAAACAAAACAAAACTCAGGCGGCCTCTAGCGGCCGCTGACGGAACATGAAGTACCCCTCTCCTTATGGTGCCCACCAGGGCACCCAAAAGAACCAACCACGGGCAGAGGAGGGGCAGGTGTTGGCAAAGGGCAGTGTCCCGTGAGCCCCATCCCTACAAGGAGTCCCTCTCAGTCCACGGGGGTGGAGCCCCCTCCGGGGAGCCCCTCACCGTCCTTGGGGCGGAGTCTCCTACCTGGAGCCCCTCTGTGTGCTCCGGGACCGAACTCTCTCCGTGGAGCCCATCCGTGTCCTTTGGGACCGAGCTCCCCCCGTGGAGACCCTCCACGTCCTCCGGGACCGAGCTCCCCCCATGGAGACCCTCCATGTCCTCTGGGACCGAGCTCCCCCCTTGGAGACCCTACATGTCCTTCGGGATGAAAAACCCTCCGTGGAGCTATTCCATGGCCCCCAGGTTCCCTTCTAAGGAACACCACGGGAGCTCTCTAAGACACTATTACCCCACCCCAGCCCCCCCAAGGGCACGCCTCCAGTGTGCCAGAAGGACTCGCTCCCCTCCAAGGCTTTACTGCTGTGGTGAATGGCCCTGCTGGTGGGGTGGAAGGCATTACCAGCCCTGCTACTGGGGTTAGCGGGGCTGCTATGTTAGTCAGCCTCGGGGCGGCTACAGGGGTTAGCCTCGGGACAGCTACAGGGGTCAGCCTCGGGACAGCTACAGGGGTCAGCCTCGGGGCGGCTACAGGGGTCAGCCTCAGGGCGGCTACAGGGGTCAGCCTCGGGACAGCTACAGGGGTCAGTTGTTTGGCTAACGTGGCTAGCTGCTCGGCTAATGGCCTTGACTGCTAGGCTAATGGGCTTGGCTGCTCAGCTAAAGGGCTTGCTGTCCCAAAATTACTAAGTGGGCTGCAGTTTCTGGAGCTTGTGCTGCAGCCACACAAACACTCTCTGGAGCTGTAGATACAGCTACACGAACACTCTCTGGAGCTGGAGCTTGCAGCTGAAGCCGGGGAGCAGGTGTAGGGGCCTGGAGCCTTGGTGCTGGCACTGGACGCGTGAGCCCCCTTGGAGCAGCCTCGACACTTGGGTGCGTCGCTTCATGGCTCGGGACCGCAGCTGCTGGGTTCTCTTCTGTGGCTGCTTCGTGGCTCACTCGCTCGGCGGCTTGGCTCTCTCGCGCTCGACGGCTGGCAATGCATGCAGGGTCCCTGGACCCTCAGCTGTTTGGTCCAACCGCATCCGCATGGAGCTTGTCAGGCCTGTAAGCAAGCCCATGAGCTCGACCATCTTTAGCTCCTGCTCTGCCTGGTGCTGCCAGGACTGCAGCTTTTTACTTTCGGCTACGGGCTGGTCAGACGACGTAGCTTCTGAAGGCGGCACTTCTTGCCGCGTGGGGGGCTGGGGCAACAAGGTGGCCGCAAATGAGCCTCGCTCTTCCCGCCAGGGGCTCGCCTCATGGGGTGAGTCGGGCACGAGCCTTGGTGGGAGAGTGTCGGATGAAGTCACGGACTTCTTGGGCTGTTGGGGAGCGGGTGAGAGACACAAGCGTCATGGACCGCCACACCTCCTTCATTTCCGAGTCACGGATCTCCTGCCTCACCATTCAGCGAGCCACTGTGGGAGTTCCTTGGCAGTCGGATCAAAGACGAGGGGGTCCACGATACGCTTCAGAGCCAAAATCGCAGATCCGCCAATCCACCCGCTCCTCCAGAAGCCCAGGTCCGTTTCCTCATCCTCCGACTCTCCCCCACACAGCAACTCGGCGGTGGAAAATCGACTCATCCTCGTCAGTTCACCACCGAGCTGGGTCCAGCTTGCATCACTCACGGCAAACTCCTCCTTCTCCTCGGGCTTGTAGCATGGTTTACTGCGCCAGTTTGGTAGGTTGGTCCATCTGTCACGTTCACCCAAGATTCCCAAATGAAGGCAGACGCATGGGTCCGACTTCCATTCTTGTTATTTTATTTAAACAAAGTAAACTAAAAGGCACGAAGGCCAAAAACCAAAACTCAATACTCAAGACCAAAGGAGTCAGAAGAAACACAAAACAGGATATTCTGATGGTGGACTGACAAGTAAGGTCCACCTAAACTGAAACACAAAAACACAAAACCCAATAACACAAGTACTTAACTCTAACATACCCCAGCTGCGACTAATCAACACGAAAAACCCAACACCTTCAAAATAAAAGTTCCTAAACCCAAAACAAAACTCAGGCGGCCTCTAGAGGCCACTGACGGGACATGATAGCCTCATAAGTCACTTCACCCTGCTGTTTGGTCTGAACACATATGCCTTCCATAGTCTTGTTAGAAAAACATCCCAGATGGCTACTCATAAAACTGCTTGAGAGAAGGCAGAGAGTGTGTGAAGCTGTATTAAATCAAAAATGTGTAAAAGAACCTAAAATTTAAGATCATTTGATATTTTAAAAATGTGTCTAAAATGTGAAAATAAATAAATGTATGAGTAAGCTTTTGACTGGTACAACAATCATCTCAGAGTTAAAAGCATGTTTCTTCCTTTTTCTGTTTTCTGATCATAATCCCTGAACCATTACGATCAGCCCTTTTCCTCTGAGATGTTTGGCACATGTTGGCCCAGAAATAGCATGTCTGAGTGTGCTATGATGTGTGGCATTTGTGTGTACTGTGTATTGCTGAGTTATCTATTGAACTACACAAATGAATCCCTTCACTTTAGCACCCGTTAGCTCACCGATGCGCCTGATTGATGGCGGCTGTGTGGACGCAGCTCTTAATTGAGCCGTCAACGTCTCCAGCATCTCCCTCGCTGGTCACTTCTCCCAGAGACCTGTTGTCAGGCAGTTTAGAGGTGGGGTCGCCATGACAATTAAGGTCCATTTCCATCTGAGCAGATTATTTCTCTGCAGGCTGATGCACTCATGTGAAGTTATAACTTGTTTTTCTGGTTTTCCACAGCAGAATCAGATCAGGAAGAACTCACTAATGATTGCCGCAGTGAGTGATAGAGATGTTTACTTATGTATAACTCTGCATGGTAGTTAGTTTCTGCGCGTGTGTGTGTTGTGCTTTAAGCTTTCACCCTCTTGGTTGGATAGCTCGTTTGGCGTTTCCGTTGTTTGACACACACTTCTCAGTGTGTTTCACTCAAGTGAAAGCAAGGGCCCTCCAACCCTGTGAACTTGCTGCAACCGCAGCGTGAGATGCTTTGCAGAACACAACTCATACCACTGCTGATTTATCCAAGATTGTAAACTGACCTTTATGAATGCGTGTGTGTGTGTATGTGTGTGTGTGTGTGTGTGTGTGTATAACTGACTGTGTAGTTCAGGTGCAGAAAAATGTAGGCAGGTCACAGTACACATGTAGAAGACACCAGCTGTGCCTTTAATTCATGTCGGGATATTTTTATCATGTACACATGCACACACATACACAACCATATACACAAACACGCACACATGCACACACACATAAATACCTCTGCACGGTCTCCATTATAAAGTTTGTGTGTGTTTATTCACATTCATTTTTTTTGACTCCTTTGCTACAGATGGTGATGCTCTATGACATTTTTCATTTTTTACCTCAAGTAATTGGTGTAGTTAAGATGACCTGAGATCTTTTTACTTACATCTCAGCTCTTAAGCCACCTCCATTCAAACTGAGCTCCCTGCCTGCTAGTAATATGTATGTCCTGCTGGTGGCAGCAGTGGGCAGCACAGTTACAGCACATCAGAGGAGAATCTTTAATTCACACAGAATCATTTGAATCACATGCTGTGTAAGGGAACCACACTAATTATTTAAATTTCTGCATAATTCAATAGCTGGTATGAGCAATGTCGTTTGACCTGATGTAAAACGGTTCATTGTAGAAAAACTGACCTTTCTTTACACCGGTGACGACAAGAACAAGGGGTCGCAATGTCTGCAACCCAATATCACTTTTTATTTACTTTCAGAAACAACTGGTGGACCTAAATATGCTTTCTGAGTCTTTATTTATAATGTTGATAATGGTAAAGCAGTGGTAAATCTGAAAAATAAACTTTCTGTGGGGACTATTTTATATTACAAAATCCTCTCTCTTCTCTGGCAAAGTATTTGTATTTATTTCATAAATTGAGCTAGGTTTTAGTGGCATTAAATGCTTCAGATATGTGGTTCTTACCACCTCAAGCAGTTCTGACTGGGTAAGTATCAAACTACTGTGATTTACTTTGTCATCCTAACAACTTAATTCCCCTTTAAAGGTGGGTTAACTAAACATGGAACCTTGTCCTCTATATGTTTTGATCTTCTGAAGTCAAGTTGTGTGAAGTGCGTGAGAGATATAAAAGTGCATCAGACTGAAAGTAGTACAATTTTTGAATGTGCACAGTCATTATTTGGCCAGAATAACCCACAGTCCCCCAAAAAGTATTAATGTCACAATCTTTCTACTGTACAAATAGTTCATACTGTATAGATAGTTTCATCCAGTCACATTTCTGTACGCAGTGTGTTTTAGCAAATAATTTTACATAATCTAACCCTGATAAATTCTGAGATTTCATGATTTAATGAATTATTTCCTAAAGAATCGTAATCAAACTGAATCATTACATAGTCACAGATTAACACCCATCCAATGTAACATGCTTTTGCTAAGAATTAGGTGCTTTATAACAAGTTATTTGCACATACACCCCCCCCCCCCACACACACACACACACACACACACACTCAGGCCCTCATGGTCATCCTCTATCATTGACACACTCGTGGGTTTCTGAATGATGCTGTGTATCCGGTTGCTGCTCACAGTTGAGGGCTCACACTTGCTTCAGGCTTCCTTCAGGATTTTTTTCTGTCCACTGGAACATGCGCGAGGGAGAGGTGGAATGCTTGGAGCTGTCAGCTAAAGGTAGGAGCTGATGAGCATGCATGGAGTCCAGAGTTCACAATAAAAATGCTGCAGATTTCATCAGTTATTGTCATGTGTCATTGTGCTGTTAGGTAAGTTATTGTTCAAACATTGTGCACTATGTACAGCCATGTCTAAACCTAATGAACAGGTTAAATTTAGCTGCGTTTACACTCCTCATGCTTTACAAAATATGATATCTTATTCAAGTAGTGTA
>JBBJLS010000006.1:20497160-20508001 GCA_037577275.1 Bryconaethiops microstoma
ATGGACACAAATTTCCACAGAAACTCCAAAATCTTGTGGAAAGCCTTCCAAGAAGAGTGGAAGCTGTTATAGCTGCACAGGGGTGACTAACTCCACATTAAAGTTTATGTATTTGAATGCAGCGTCATTAAAGCTCCAGTGTAATGGTCAGGCATCCCTATACTTTTTTCCTTATAGTGTATATGCATATAAACTAGTTTCAATGACACCCCAACAAATTCCAAATAAGCCATTTTGCAGCTTAGTTTCCTTACATGGACTAGGGAGTGAATGGTAGCTTTTGAAACTTTAACATTGTTTAAATACCACTTCAAACACTAATTTATGTAAAAAAATATTTGTTTTCCTTGAAATGGGCCTTTTAAGTTTTCTCAAATAATATTCCTTATATTGTTTCTGACAATAACCAGCTGTTATCCATTAAACACTATATTTATAATGTACGTGACATAGACACGCATTCATATTGAAGTGAATAAGGACCAAACTTTGTGTTTCTAATACACATTACTATATGTGGTTCCTGACAGTGTATGCCATACTGCTTATATAAAACCAGACCAAAGTACAGATCAAATGCTACTGCTGTAGTTATACGCTAAAATACCTTCTTAAAGTGTTCTTTAGCAAAGGCAATAGTTTTATACAGATAAGGTTCTTTAAAGAACCTTAGAACCTAATCCTTTCTTGGCACAATGTCGAACCATTTTGGCTGAGACCGTATTCCACATATATCTGTCCATTTTTAGATATAACAGTGTGTCATTCAGTGTCAAAGTACATATGCAAGTCTATCGAAGAAGAATAATTTGGCTGCTCTAATAATGTTGCCTTTCCATCAGACTTTTGCGATGCTTTTTGTGCTCTTACCTCTTTCCTCAATCTCTCCATCCCTCCCTCAATCTCCCTCCCAGTTTGAATCTGCTCCATAACTTCACTCTCTGTTTCTCTGGTGGCAGTGTTAGTGCTCGTAGCTGCACTAGTTGGAGTGGAGGCAGTGGTTGAGTTGGTCGGAGGTAGAAGTTTGGGTCTTCCCCGGAGTGTGCTACATTTAGAAGGGGGAGCGGTGTAACCTCCGCTCAGAGAGACCAGGACTGGAGGAGCGTCCTGGCCTGCTATCCAGTCTTCAGCCAGGAGGGAGGGCTCTAATCCCGCTGTGTCGGGATACAAATCCCCCTGGAACAGGTCTGACTGAGGGGCAATTGCAAAACAGGAATAACACACTCTGTACTCTGTTAGTGACATGTTTATTACACTCCCTGTCAAAATGTGGGGAACTTGTAGCTTTTCAAAATGTTTACACATTAAATGAAATGTTTAAATCTCGACATTATCCTTTGCAAATATCACAGCACAACTGACAGTAGTTTCTTCGGGAATCAGGTCATACCCCACATTTTTCTCTTGTAATGAGGTCAGTCACGACACCCAAACCTGTCTGGTCTTTAAACTTCGAAATTTTTAAATTGTACTTTTTCGAGCCGTTAAGAAAACTGTCTAATTATAATTTTATTGCAGATCATTTCGAAAGAAGGTAAAGTGTGCACAAACTTTGGATGAGCAGTATATATAGGCTACTTTAGTTTCTGAATACATTAAGCATGTCACCACTATACTAACTGTAAATTGGACACAGTATACGTTTTAAAAACACTTCCTTTTCTTAGTTGTATGTTTTAAAAATCCCACCACATGAATGAAATATATTTTCATTTACCTTGTGTTTATGTAATATATTTAATTCACATGAAACCAGTGTACAAAGTTGTGTTAAATTCTGCTTACCTTTCTTGGCACAGTCATAGAGATTGGCTCAACCTTTCTCTCGTGGAGCTTATAGAATCTGGGAGAAAAACGGAAGAAAATCACAGAATGGTTTAAATGGGTCAAAGAAAACAAATTATTCTAATTATTTTATTAGATTTCATATCATTCCTGTCATAACAAAACCTTGCATATCTGAAATGTAAAGTATATAAAAGTGGGAAATATTCTCTTAAGATTGGTGTACAGTAAACGCCCACTTTAACGCGGATCAGCAGTCGTTGTTTCAGTCCAACACCACAGGTCAACAAAAAAATTTTTTTCACAACACACTTTTCTAAACCACTTTTTCATGCTGCTTTCAGTTTTTTCAATCACATCAACTTTTTGAATTATGAGTCATATTAGATTTGCAATAGACTTGCATGTGTTTTTTTATTAAACCGCAGGCACCAATCAAGTAACTGTTTCAATATTTTCAGTGTGAGGTCAGATAGGCGCACACTGTGGCATAGATATAATGATCAGTGTCAGTCAGCTACTACTGTTTCTTCAAACATGCTTAGTATATGATTATTATATGCTAATTATACCACTATCATGCAATTTATAACTAGCTTCATCACAAAAACTGTATGTGCGGGAAAAACTAAATACAGATTTGAAATCAGCACTACAAAACCCAGATAAACTTATCTCTGATGATTTCGACCTGTTGACCTGTGTTATTGTATCCCATGATAGTCATCCGTCTGCAGTCCCCGTCCTGGTCCCTCAGCTAAGGAGCTGTGTCAAATAATAGTTGCAGCTGATGGCTTTGTGCCTTAAACTTTCCACCGAAATTACAGAACATACAGTGTTTTCTTGCATGAAAAGGGAACACTCTATTTTAAAAGAGCATTCACTTCAAACCTTTCAGGGCTCGCAGCATGATACCAGCCTCTGCCTCTGTGAAGCTGTGTGAAAGGTTATTTACACCTATAGTGAAGTGCTGGGCACCACTCTGCAGATCAGTACAGCCCAAGAGACTGTTTCTCAGGTACAGTACTCTGCCCTTGAAAGGATGTGTTCAGGGCAGCTTCCAGAGAATGGAAATGTTATTCTTGTCAGTAGAGGCTTGTGGCTCTACGTTTGGTGTCGGCATCATTGAGTAAATGGGTGAATATTCGTTGGTTTGCCATTATGTACATTATGTACATCTACCATATGCACCATATTAAATAATTATTGGGCATTTTATCAGAAGCACCTACTATATAATTTACAGTTATGGACTGTGGCTCATCTCTTACTGCACAATAAATTAGCTGCTCTCTACACTGTCCATCAAGCAAAAGAGACAACCACTGGACCACCGCTGAGCAGATATTATTTCTTGACACCTATGATATTTAGCAGGTGCTCTTCCCCAACTTACAAAAGTGTTTTAAGGTTAACTCAGAGAATGGTCCATTCAGAGAATGTCTCCATAGCCAGTACAAATAGATTCCGAAATAGCATTAAGCTAAGGTATTGCCTTAGACCAGATTCAGTATTAATACATAGAATGAAAGATATACAATGCAGTAGGAAGACATAGCATACATATATTGCAAAATGCTTCTCAAAGAAACAGGTATTCAGTTGGCATTTGACTCTAAGTGGACACCTGGCGGAAGTTTATTCCGCCTTGGAGAAACCGCCTTGACCGAGTTTAAAGCAGCTGAGAACAGTAACTGGTCGCCCAGAAATACATAATTTCGTTGTGCATCTGTCTGTTTTGCATACTGGGGTATACTTACATAAATTGTAAAGTACAAAATAAAAACAAATATCACCACTTGTTTGCCTTCAGGTCTGTTTTTGCAGTCCAGTAAACATTTAGAGTAATACTCTGTTCTTTAAGAAGACAAGAAGCCTCATTTAAGGAAATGGAAATATATACTGTATACTCCAGTACCAGATAGATTTGTGTGTTTTGGAAAGCTACAGAAGATAACTCATTTTAAAAATATTTATTTAAAAATTGTATTATATTATAAACCTGTAAGAGGGAAATTTGAAGAACAAATGGCATTTGAATTAAACTTGACCTCATAGAAAAAACTCAAATTCTTTAACTATTATCAAAGTAAATTAAATAAATCATGAAAGTGATATTACTACTCTGTTTGCAATTTGATAACAGCCATCGTGGATTAAAGGCATCTTTCGGATTCCTCCAGACATGGTCAACAAATTTAATCTCTTGCTTTGTACATTGTTCTTATTTACAAGTGGTTTCTAAACAACAACATTCCCATAAAATGTTTTGTAAATGTAACGGCACTTTCTTTGTGTCCCAGTTGAGCTTTTCTACCCTTTTAAACCATGTACCCTCTTTGCCACTGCAGTTTACAACTGTAGACCTTTCTTTGTCTTTTATGATGTTTTCCTTTATGATTTTTTTTAACTAACACATGAGTTTCAATCTTGTTACTCTTGTCAGCTTAGGAACTTTGCCTTGAAAAAGCACATATTAAACGTGCTGTTTGTCAACCCACTGACCCAACATTCCCCAAATAAACTAATGTGAATGGAGGGAGATTACTATGGGACAGTATGAATGGAGGAGAATATTGTAGAGTATCTCAGCAATAACACACACTTATATAACACCAACCAAAAAATTGGGCTTGTTTATATTTGTTGGGTTGGTGTGCTCTGGGCTCTGGTCTAACTTTAACTTGCTCAGCTGTAACTTTTAAGCTTACTACAATGTAAACACAAATTTACAGAGGCACTCAAACACACTGTGTGATGTTTGCTGAAGCCTGGAGTCCCTAGGGTCTGTGGTCCCAAGCTAAGAGGGCTAATTTGGGTTGTGTGATGAATGCAAGGGTGCTCATTAATTAAGGGCGTGTGTGAGCTGCCATATGATGCATTGTAGTACTTGCTGCTTACTAGATTGTCTCCACCATCCTTGGGCACCTTCCTCAGTCTTAATGATGATGGTAAGTCATCGAGAGCTGGCTGCAAGATGAGCAATTGTCATGAGCTCCTTCTCCATAGGGTTCCTTCCTGTACTTGCAAGCAAACTCATTGCTGGACATGTGAAAGGCAGATTGAGCACTAGTCTCTAGGAGTCTCTGGTTATACAACAGTGAGGTGGCCCAATATTAACACTGCCCACAGCTGTGGCCTGTAATGAGCTAAAGTCATTACTGTACATTACGCAGATTAGGCACCTCTTGGTATTTCTCTCCCGTCCTCTCTAACCTTTCTGGTGGTGAGGTGGCCATCCCTGTGCCCTTTTCCCTCAGTATGCTGAGTTGGTGGGAGCCATCCGTCTGAAAGGACTGCCTTATCAGGCCCTCATTTCCAGTCCATCATTCTGGCTCTGGGGAGGATGAGGAACGACAGAACAGCCCTTCCCATCACCTTGAGCTGCCACAGCATTTCTCCTCTGTGGCTCTTCGGCATGCTCCCACTCTTTGGCACCTCTGAGATTGATTTGGGTAGGCAGAATCAAATGCCGGGGCTGTCTGAGGCAGTTACTCAGCTACAAAGCCACCGGCAACTTCTCTTTTGAGTGAGATAAGGTTCATGAATGATGCAGCATGATTTTTCCTGGCACTGCCAAGATTGCATCAACTTCCACGCTGCCCAATACGAACCCATCATGGTTTGATAGTTTTTTTAGCCAATATAAAAACCACTTAAACAGATGCAGGGATATAGTAATGGTCCATCACTCACCTCAACAGCTTTACTTTACGTTAATCAGGGTAGCAGCGGCAAGTGTGTTTATCGCATAATAAGATGAAAGTTGCACAGGCAGGATCCATCCCTTAAGAATAAAAGTTATCTGCGGCCCACTGTTCTTTTGAGTTTCTCCAATGAATCAGTAACGAGCATAAGTGAGGCTCATTCTTTGTCAGCAAGTTCTTTGCAGCATGCTATATGCATGTAGACCTATTCCATGAAGTGAAAAATATACATTGTGAACACCTTAAAATAAGTGTGTTTCTGTATATGTGTTTCTGCTGGACATTTGCACACACATAGATTTTTGTAACAAAAAAGCCCTAATGTAGAAAAAACAAAGAAATACAAGTGTGACCTACCTTGTCAGAATGAATCAGAAAATGGCTGTGACTTCGACCAGTGCTTTTAACTAATGTTGCATGTTCCATTTTTCAAATGAAAAAAAAATGTTGACACGGTTGGACAGAGATTTACAGTGGAAACTGGCTTTGATCATACTGGGATTAAAACTGAATTAATAGGGCAAAAACACTTTTCTGGAGTTGTAACTGAAGTTATGTTTAAGGTTTGGATATTCTTATTACATTTCGATAGTTCCAAAGCATTCCTCTCTCTAAAGGTAACATTACAAGAGACAGAAAAGATGTTAGTATACAGACTTTATTATGCTGAAGGAATGAGGATTTATTCAAATTATAAAAATTTACTAGTAGCTATCTTGCCAATAATTCACTGTATAAATTTTCCCCTGACATCACTGAACTTTATATATATGTGTATATATATATATTTATATATATATATAATGTACATGGACCCCCTATAATGGCACATTAGTGTAGTTTGAAGATTGTTCATGATGATTTGAGAGAGAGACATAAGAAATCTCTTCTAGCCAGTATGCTTAGAAGGCAGTTTTTAACAATATTATCGAACACTACAACTAGATGTTGCAGTTACTCATCATTTCAATTTCGATTTTCTGTTTTCAGCCCAATACTTACAATCAAACATCAGAATATATTACATTCTCCCTTTCTGTTCTTTGATCAGAAAAATAATAAGCTGGCCTCTCAAATCTTTTAGTTACATCTACACTGATGAAGCCCTGCATAAAACCTGTTTTATCATTCCCCCTCAGATACAACACCTGGACGTTCAAGAGCTTAACACTCTCAATCTCTCAGCAAGAAAGGATGCTATTAGCTAATGGCACAGTACATGACAGCAGCTGTGCTGCAGGGGATAAAACATCCCTCTTCCTCAGTGTGCCTTCTCCAGCTATTTTAAGTCTGCTCACACCTCCCCATCCTCAGGGTACCGCTGGACTATTTCCTCCACTTCGATAACTTCCATCACCAGGTCACGAATCTCCTTGATGCAGTCTAGGGGTCTGGCCACAGGCTGTGCCTCTACACTCTCAGGAGAGGGGGGTGGCTGGGTTTGTGGTCTCACTTCTGAAAATGTGGGATGTGGGTTTACAGCTGATTCAGTGGTGGCACTGGTTTCTGATGACTCATTTTCAGCGCTGTGGGCAGAATTAGCCAGAGCTTCCATGCTTCCCTCAGCATCTGAAATGGCCTCGCACTTTACTATGAGAAATTCTTGAGTTTCAGGGACCCCCACTGTGACTTCTGTTGTCGGATTGGTTCCCTCAGCGATCTCCACAATCTCCCTGACCCTGGGTGCACATGACACACCATCAAAAGGGGCCTTGTCTGGTGTGGTCTCACTCTCCCTGTCCTCATCTGTAAGATCATCCACTAAGACTTCAGTGTCTGCAGTGGTGCTGCTCTCTTTTTCCTCCCCAGCAGAGGGTGCACTCACTGGAGCCTCGGAGTGAGAGCCAGGTTTATCTAAAGCAACTGAGCAAACTGAGCCAGCACTCTTGGTTTCTATGGAGACCTGACTGGAGCCTGGGGATGTTTCATTATTCTGCAATACCTGATCCAGAGGCCTTGTGTCTTCCTCTGCATAACTAGACTTGATTGGTGCCCCATTGCTTACTGGTTCTACTGCCTTTGGAATGGTTTCTACCAACGTTTGGGGAGGTACAGCTGCTATGAGTGTGTTAACCAAGCAAGGTGGGTCCACTGATACCTCTGTGGAGAGAAGAGTTTGCATTACTGACTCTGCTTTAGTGTTTTGTCCCTCCTTCAAATCCTCAGTATCTTCATTTGTTTCCTCCCTGATCATTGGGTGCACTATATGTATCTGAGGTGTAGTGGATGTGATGTTTGTTGCCCTTTCAGGACTAAGAGGCCTCTGTATCACTCCGTTCTCTTCAGTTGTTTGCCCTCCAGCAGGTTCTTCCGCGAGTTCCATTTGTAGTTGGGTAATGCAAACCTGAACTTCCTCCTGCTTGGCCACATCCAACTCTTCCCGCAAAGCTTTAGCCTGGTCCAGCAGAGGTGAGGCAGGTTTGGCAAGGCACCGGGATGGAGAGCTGCTATTGTGGCCCGGACTACCGGGTATTGATCCCGGAGGAGTAGAATGAAGGCTGGAAGTGCTGAAAAAGTACCTGGACTCTGTGAAAAGGTTGTATTTCTTCATCTTGGCCGCCTCCTTCACCACTGTCAAAACAGAAATCAGAGTAATGTGTTTTCAACCATATGTAAATGAAATATAGATATGATTTAGGCACAAAGGGTAATGGCCCCTTTATACAACTTACCTACGCTGACTTCATTCTCCAGTATCTGCTGCAGGATGTCCTCATAGACATTCTCCACATTGATGAAAGACACATAATCAGCAAATATGTACTGATCAAATGTTGGTAGTTCCTAAAGGTAATTTTCAAAAACAGGTATAGTGTCACATATTGGCCAGACATCGCAAAGAACAGTAAATATTGTCTTATTTCAATCTTATTTAAAATAAGACATTAGCTCTAGAATAACAGCAGCCAAACAGAACATTAAGAAAATATTCTGAATTAAGAATTTGTCTTTTATTAAGGCTCCTATATTCAAAATAAGCTGTTAGCTTTCACAATCATGTTGTGCAAAACAGAATGTGATTTCAGTGGCTTTTAATTAGTGGGCTGAAGAAAATATGTGTAAAAAACACATTTATTAAGACATGTCAAGAGTCTTGCAAAAACCAAGCTTCTATATCGCGTTTAGAGGGCAGAGGTGAGTAATGTTTGAGCTCAAACTGTGGAAGCTGGGAGACATGTTGGCTAATCTGCTTTTATAGCAACTTAAGACAAGTTACATTTACAAATGCAATTTTTCTCATAAATATTAATCAGCTAAAATTGAATGATTGTGACAATCCTACTCTACAATCTTCTTTTAAAAGAGATTAGACATTCTGAAGTATTTTTCAGAATATGCGTGATTTTGTATTTGTTGTGGTTAAATGCCTGCACCTTTTTGAAGGTAGGAGCTAGATGGGCTTTGATGCTGGGTAGAGTGATGTTGATCAACGCTTCCTGGAAAATCCTTTTTCTCACTGTACTGCTGTCATAATCATATTGCTGTTGGATACAAGAAAGCAGTTACTACTTTGCAGTCTTTATTTTGTGCATTCATTAAAAAGACCAATTACATAAAATGGTCCAGAGTAACAGGAATTGGGGAAAGAGAAGACGATGCAGGCAGGGTGGAATGTGTGTAGAGCGACAGGATTTATCAGTGACAGACAAGTACCAGCAAGAATGAATAAGAAGTTGTGGAACACGGTAATGAGTTTATTAGAGGGACAGCTCGCCTTGGACCTTTTGAAGGACAAGTCAGAGAGGTGAGGTTGTGTTGTTTTGGATATGTACTGAGGAGAGACTCTGAGTGTGTTGGGAAAAGGATGCTGAGGAGAGACTCTGAGTGTGGTGGGAGAAGGATGCTGAGAATGGAGCTGCAGGGAAGAGGAAAAGATGAAGGCCTAGTAGAAAGTTTATAGATGTGGTGAGGGAGGACATGCAGGCAGCTGGTGTGAGAGAGGAACATGCAGAGGACGGAGGGAAATGGAGACGGTTGATCTGCTCTGGCATCCTCTAATCAGGAGCAGAAAAAAGTAGAAAAAGAATAAGAACAAGAAGAAGAATGACATAAAGTAGCATAGGAGTGTTTAGCTGAAGTTATGCACGTCAGTGAAACTCCCAGCACTACTTAGAGTATGTGTGCACTGCATTGGTAAGGACGTATTTGTGTGTGTTTGCATGTTCACCTTTAGCACTCTGTGTCTGGCCTTCACCATTGCATCTGCGACATTTTTGTTTTCCTGCTCAGCTTTGTGCAGGAGGAGCTCAAACGTGTAAGTCACATTGTCTATCAGCTGCAACAAAGTTTAGAGCCACAGTTTCAAAATAACATTCATAAAAAGAGCTTCAGCATTCAAGGTCAAGCCCTGCCTTTACTGTCTGTAATTTTAATCTACAGAACATAACTGTACCTGTTGTATATCTATCTGTGTGCTGTGCTCCAGTCCTGTGCAGTTGGAGTTGTTGAAGCTTTGCTGTAACTCTTGGATATGATCTTTCAGTCCACTCACTTTGTCGTAACAGCTCTGTAGGTTTGGTTTACTCATCTGCACCAAAGCCTATGGAGAGAACATGTGTGAGAGATAGGGAGATGAGTAGGCTCACATTATGTGTATTATGATCTGTGTATAGGAACTGCTGCTGAAACTGTAACCCCCTCAGAAGTGATGGCCAGCCATTCTCTGTGTGGCTAATATTTAGATTTCTTTCACTCTCCAACCAACATCTTGCGGTTGACCACACACACAAGCAAACACACACTTCCACACATGAAGGACTGATAAGTGCGATGGTTCTGTCATGTGCAATATTTCTCATGCAACATGTCCAATATTTCTATTACAATATTACTGTGAGCAAAAATTTTCTGATGCAATATTACTGTTTCATTTAAAGTCTGCTGCTACTACGCACCAGAAGATACTCCACTGTGTACATACACACACAAACACACATAAATATACATATATATACAGAAGAAAATAAGAGACCACCGCAAAAATGTTCCGTTTCTCAGGTTTTATCTTTTATAGGTGCAAGTATTGAACAGCTGTTTTAGTTTTTAAGAACAGCTGACAATATGTCTCCTAATTTCCAAGTAAAAATATTGTTCTTTAAAGCATCATTTTAAAGGAAATGACACAACATCAAACTAAGAGAAATTATGCAGAGATTACAGAACTTGATTAATTCAAAGAAAACAAATCTCTTAAACAAAATGGCAGCAATTACCTTTGACGTACTTCTAGTAGTGTTTCGCCATTGCAAGAGGAGAGTGTTGATTACAGCAGTTTTTATACTTTTCCTCATTAAATAAGATGTGATTCAGGTGATCACTAATCAGTACCTCATAAAGCAGAATAAGGTG
>JBBJLS010000006.1:20510377-20529750 GCA_037577275.1 Bryconaethiops microstoma
TATATATAGATGTATATATGTGTATATATATATATGTGTATATATGTGCATATATATATATATGTGTATATATGTGTATATGTGTATGTATATATGTGTATATGTGTATATATATGTATATATGTGTATATATGTGTATATATGTGTATATATATGTATATATGTGTATATATATATGTATGTATACATGTATATATATATATGTGTGTATATATATGTGTGTATATATGTATATATATATGTATATATATATATGTGTATATATATATGTGTGTATATATGTATATATATGTGTATATATATATATATATATATCACATACAGTGCACACAGTTTACACTTGTTTATTTGAATATAAAATATACATATTTCTATTGCTTAGTTCTAGCCTTTAATTTTCTCTGTAATTTACTGTAACTATATTGCGCAGTCTCAGGGATGTTTCAGGGGCTCGTTTCACTGCAGGTTGTTGTTGTATAACTGTGCATGTGATGAATAAAGAATCTTGAAAATCGAATGTGATGAGCTCTTCCTGCAGGAGTATGAGACTCAGTCCAGTCCTGAGGCGAGGCTGGTGAAGGAGTTCGACCAGCTGGAGATGATTCTTCAGGCCCATGAATACGAGGAGCTGGAGGGACGTCCAGGACGACTGCAGGAGTTCTTCACCTCAACTGAAGGTTCTTCCCATTTCTTCTCATTTATGAAAAGCCTTCAAACCTCACACTAAAGCAAAGACTCAGAAACACAGACTAGATGTAGACTAGACGTAGACTACACGTAGACTAGACAGACTACACGTAGACTACACGTAGACTAGACAGACTACACGTAGACTACACGTAGACTAGACAGACTACACGTAGACTAGACAGACTACACGTAGACTACACGTAGACTAGACAGACTACACGTAGACTAGACACAAAGTCTAGACTAAGGGCTGAGATGATGAGGAATTTTGGAAAATTTATACATCAGAGCAGCTGGTGGCCTAGTGGTTATGGGTTTGAGTCCCAAGACTGCCACAGGCACCACTGAGGTACCCTTGAGCAAGATTCCCTCCCCACACACTGCTCCCTGGGCGCCCCCCAGTTGGTGGCGGCCCCCTGTTTCACTTGGTGAATGGGTTAAATGCAGAGAAAGAATTTCATACTGAGTGCTGTGGTGTGTTCATGTGGACTATACTTTACTATACTTTATATCTAGAACAGATTCCGTTTGCTTTAAAGGGGCCTCAAGGGCTTTTCTCACATAATTTGAGTTTTACCAATTTTTTTACTGACCAAAAACATCAAAACAAAAGGCATCTTTCACATCAGAGCACTTAGTTGCTCATTTGTTCACAATTTTGAATGCTCTGCTGAAGCAGATCTTCTGAGTTCCCCTGGATCTTCTCGTGCTGTTTCTCAGCATCATCTTAGAGAAAACCGATAACTTTGTCATCGCTGGTATTCTTCGTCGCATCCTTTTTCTCTTCCTTAGTGTCTCCTTCCCACGTTCTCTGTGTTAAAAACGTGAGAGTCTATGTGGAGGTTTCAGTGCATTAAATCCGATAAAAGGATTCTGTGTGATGACTAAACGTTAAACTATAAGTATGAAAAATCCTGTTTATGTTATTTTTCTGTGTGGCAGCGCTCCGGTGTGAGTCACGCCAGGAACTCAGTGCTGTTTGTGCAAAAGACCTAAATCCAGGATTAGACGGGAACACTTTACAATCATTCACACAAAACGTAAATTCTACTTACCAATTTCATGGATGTTATCAATCATTTTTGATAATTTAATGAGTGGTCTTTATTGTGACCTCAATTTGATTGTGATTCTATGGTTTGATGCATCAAGAAAAATCATAGTTTTACAATTCATTTAGATGAATTAGGAACACTACAGAATAAATTTTTAAAAAACACTGAATTCATTAATGTGTCAGAGTAGGAGACACTTTTTATAGAGTGCTGGAATATAGATAATAAAAACAAGACACAAAGCCGTTTCTTTTTTGGGGGTTTGAGTTTTAGCTCTGGTGTTAATTTGGCCAAGAAATGTATACTTTATTAAAACTGATTATAGTCAACTCCTCCCCTGTCACACACCCATCAGACTCTATAACTCCTCCCCTGTCGCACACCCATCAGACTCTATAACTCCTCCCCCTTTCACACATCCATCAGACTCTATAACTCCTCCCCCTTTCACACACCATCAGACTCTATAACTCCTCCCCCTGTCACACACTCATCGGACTCTATAACTCCTCCCCCTGTCACACACCCATCACTATATAACTCCTCCCCCTGTCACACACCCATCACTATATAACTCCCCCCCTGTCACACACCCACACAATAATCTGTGCAAAAACCTACTGCTACTCAGAGGTGCAATTTCTTATTGGCTTTAAATGAGTCGTTAACGTGCAAAAATCTTATCATGTGAAATATCACTACTTCTATCAATATTACTGATCTCTATTATAGCACTAACAGACTCCTAACCACTGTTAATGTTACTTGTAATTCACTTAACTGTTATTTATCTATTGTATTTATACCCCAGTATTTGTGTATATAGCATAGTGTATTTCATACTGAATGTTTTCTGAAGAGTTTTTATTGGATTTATTTCCACTTTATGTTGTTCTTGTCTTTGTGTCTCTGTGTATCGGCGCAGTCATAACATAAGCGATTTCCTCCAGGACCAGGAAAGTTTTCTGATTCTGAAATACTATTACCTTAGCAGGTGGCTCGTGTCTGTGTGTGTGTGTGTGTGTGTGTGTGTGTGCGTGTGTTTTACGTGGTGTTTTCTGTTTGTTTGCAGGCCGCTTTCATCACCCAGAAGTGTTGGCGCTGGTGAAGAGTCTGAATGAAGAGAGAAATCGCCACATAGCTGCAGCAGGACAATCCGGATCAGAGAAGAAAACAGAGGTGAACTGCCAAACAAAACAAAACCAACCCCATCATGACCCACAACCTGAGGAAGAGGGACACTGAAGCCAAGGGCTGTTATGTCGGGAAGTACTGCGACACTGTCTTTTTCTAATTTAACACTTCATTTCCACCAGCAGTGACACACCCAGCTCCTGAACAGTCCCCTGGGCTTTTCATCACTGAAGATGAAGCTCAGCAAGGCAGACGGTATAATGTGTTTGAACGTTGAGGTATTTCATGATGCATCCCTGCTGTCCTCTTTCCATATTTTTCTCAAATTATTCTTCCATATACAGGCTGTCCTCGAGTTACGACACAGATCCGTTGTTTCAACAGCGAATTTTGGCCGAATTTTGGTGTTAGTCGAAAAACAATCTATCCTAAGTCACTTACCGATCCTAACACGGCTGTAAAATCATGAAATCACAACTGAGCCACAGAAGAAGGGAAATGGAAACTCCTTCACTCAGACGCCGCGTTACTATGTATTCTTCCGCCGCACGCAACCAAACTAAGTAAGTTCGAGGCTCACGGTGTAAGCCGAGTGGGAGAGAAGGTGAGCGTCGTAAACTCATGTCGAGACTGTTGTAACCCGAGGTCAACAGCCTGTATTTGAAACAGTTCTACTGACCCTTGTGTGTTCTGTAATGGTCAGTTTTGAGTGTTTGAAACTGTGCAGTACTGTGGAAGTCTTGGGCCCCCTGAGAGTGAAACATAATGAATACACCAGATTTGATAAGTCTCTAAACTGACCATTTCCAAACCGCTGAAGCCCAGTATTTACAGTCACCATCCAGTCTTGAGTTCATCTAATCAGTCCTTCCTTGCACTAAATCAGGTGCTCCTGATGGAAGCCATGTGATGCTGGAGAGCGGCGAGAAGATCAGGAACAGAACCTGTGCTCTTCTAACAAACATATTCATGACTTATTTGAAAACAAGAACACTGTAATACTGTTCTTAAACCCATTTATTAATCATTTTTACATGACATGTTTGCTACACATTTTAAAACAAAAGAAAATTATAGTTTTCGTGTATGTAACTTTGTTCTATAGTGTTTTTTACAGGCAAAAACGCATTTAAAGCCCAAAGAAATAGCCTGAAACAGTTTGACATGTTTTGCATACTGTGCTGTAATACAGAATATGGTGTTTTTTTCCACTTGACTGATCTTTATATTGGGGGGGGGGTGAATTTGCAGTAGCTACCTCATACACAGACTCGAACTGAAACCAAGACTTAAAAGAAAAAAAGTTTGTGTGAATTTCCTTTACAGTTAATGTGGTGAAACGTAAGTTATGTGGCACAGTGGCCATGACTCACCATGCATTTACTGTCTGGATTGATCAGTGGGGATTAAAAAAAATAAAAAAATTTGTTTTGCCCAGAATTGGCATAAAACACTGACAATCCTGAAAGTTTTTTTGCATATATTTGTCTGATATCGACTATGAATCAGTTCATGTTCTCCTGACTACTACTAACCACGATTTGGTGACTAGTGTTAGACAGAAAATTCTAAAATTGAATAAAAACGTATACAATGTTAATGTTACACAATGTAGTATTTCATACAGTTGGTTTTGTATGTAATACATGTAAGTCCACAACAAAGTTCAAATATATGGAGAAAAAAAAAACTCTGAAAACCAAAATTTGCAATGAATTATAACTACTGAATACACATTACAGTTTAAAAGACTCTGCATGTTGCTTCCTGGGAGCTGTTGCTCAGTAACCAGAATGTGCCTGCAGGCATGGTGTTGTGCAGAACACATGCATAAGCAGGATATTTGGGGTGTGCTTACTTGTGAACAGTAGGGACTCATCACAGACCAAAAGACAAATGTCCTAATAAGACATTACATCTCTCTAAGTGTAGTCCAGCTGTAACATCAATGATTAGTTTTATATAAAATGTGTTTTCTATTTCTGTAACAACTGAAAAAACATCTGAGTAGTTCAGTATGTATAACAAATACAGTGGATTTTTACAAAAGAATGAAAATGATTAAATATTTGGATAGAAGCCATACCAAGACACACAACCTCTGACTGGTACGACTTGGTTAGAGAAGTAGGTAAAATGTTTGGTCATGGCTGGTTAACTTCACTCAGGGCTTCAGGAGTTCTTTCCTGAGGAGGCAGTAGCGCCTATTGGCCACAGAGGGGCGTCGCAGTTCCATCTCCAGGCCGATGTCGGGCCGGTCTCATTAGCATGTGCGCTCACTGTTCTCTGTCAGGTTGTTAGTGGGGGTGTCCTGAGCGCTGGCCTGAGCTGCTGAGGAGAGAACCTCCTCAAAACTTCCTCCACTGCCGCTCCCGCCTACCTTCGACTGCTCAGGACGACACAAGAACAAAAGCGGGTCAATGTTTGGAAGTAGTGTCTCAGAGCACAGTTTTTTTTTTACATTTTCAGCCCAATCTTCATCTGTAAAGGGGCATTTGGTTGACGCCCTTATCCAGAGCGACTTACAGTCGTTAGTTACAGGGACAGTCTTCCAGTCGTTAGTTACAGAGACAGTCTTACAGTTGTTAGTTACAGAGATAGTCGTTAGTTACAGGGACAGTCTTACAGTCGTTAGTTACAGAGACAGTCTTACAGTTGTTAGTTACAGAGACAGTCTTACAGTTGTTAGTTACAGAGATAGTCGTTAATTACAGAGACAGTCTTACAGTCGTTAGTTACAGAGACAGTCTTAGTCATTAGTTACAGAGACAATCTTAGTCATTAGTTACAGGGACAGTCTTACAGTCGTTAGTTACAGGGACAGTCTTACAGTCATTAGTGACAGGGACAGTCTTCCAGTCATTAGTTACAGAGACAGTCATTAGTTTCAGAGACAGTCTTAGTCATTAGTTACAGAGACAGTCTTACAGTCGTTAGTTACAGAGACGGTCATTAGTTACAGGGACAGTCTTACAGTCATTAGTTACAGAGACAGTCTTACAGTCATTAGTTACAGAGACAGTCTTACAGTCGTTAGTTACAGAGACAGTCTTACAGTCATTAGTTACAGGGACAGTCCTCCTGGAGACACTGAGGGTTAAATGCCTTGCTCAAGGACACAATGGTAGAAAGTGTGGGGGAGTTCGAACCTGTAACTTTGTGGTCATCGGGTTCACAAGCAAGTGTTTTACCCACTCGGCCACTACCACCCCAGTCACAGTCATTTATCACAGTCAATACGTGTTTTTCTGTCTTTACATAAGACTCAAAACTCACCCATAAAACAAAACTTTAGCCAGTTGCTGAATTCCTTTTGTAATTTGTCGATTTCTGATTCGTAAATGAAGCTGTTATTGTGTAGAATTTGTTACATGAGCGTCCGAGTCAAGTCTGCGGGTGCTTTTAGATGTACCTTGTTTTTATTTTGACCTTAAGATATTTCAGTTTGGCCTGCACCAAAACAGCAGGTGTGAAAAGTGCCTAGGACCACAGACTGGGGCAAAGGACCAAATTTTGGTGATGGTTTCGATCCAGATCAAACTGAACCATGGTTCACGTCATTTACAGTGGGAGAACACTTTTTCGGATGGTTTGGACTTTCAGACCAATTACAGGAAGATGAGGCAGGTGATCTTCACTCATTAAACAACAGAGGAAGAAGAATAACCAGAAGAGAAGTAGGAATGCACAACAATAGAAAACAGGGAGAGGAGAAAACAAAGGATTTAACTTTGCATAATTTGTTACGACAAAGTAATCAAAAGTCAGCATGAAACAAAATCCGTAATTACAGGGAGATGCAGGTGAAGGTAACAGGACACACTCAGGTGTATCATGCAAGTTCTTTAGTGTGCTTGCAAAATTGCAGCATAAAATCAGAACCAGATTTTTAAAAAATCAAATGTAATGAAAACATTTTTTCAAACTTTCAGGAGTAAAAATGTTTTGTTTAGAATTTTTGTTTAGTTTCTATATTTGTGGCAAATGTGTACAAAATTGATCAGGCCTTTAATGAGAGAAACACCTGGAACTGAAGTGCCACACACTGAATGCAGCATTTTTAAAAGGAAAGAGGCCAAACAGCTTAAAACATTTGTAGTTTGTATATCATGCATTCTCGCTAGTAGCTAATTTAAGTGAAGTTTCAAAGAAATTTCATCTGCAACTTAAAACGCTACAAGAGTTGCTGATAACTACTGCTAAATTAGCAACTGCGCTAGCTAGCATGGTTGCCATCTAAACTACTGTTTCCAGATTTCTTCCTTTAAACACTGGAAGTGTTTCTGTAGTCAGAGGCTTGTAATTTGAAGCTGTAACATGTACGAAAAGTTTGATTCTGAGAACACAGGTCAACAAAAAGATATTTTTTTGTAATTATCAGAAACCACAAAACACTTTTCTAAACCAGTTTTTCATGCTGATTTCAGATCTGCTTTCAGTTTCTTTCAGTCACATCAACTTTTTGAATTATGAGTAATATTAGATTTGCAATAGACTTGCATGCGGTTTTTAGTAAACCGCACCAATCAAGTAACTGTTTCAATATTTTCAGTGCGAATTATATGCTAATTATACCACTATCATGCAATATACAACTAGCTTCATCACAAAAACTGTAATTGCTAGGGGAAAACTAAACACAGGTTTGCAATCAGCATGAAAAACACTACAAAACCCACATAAACTTATCTCTGATGATTTTGACCTGTTGACTTGTGTTATTGGATTCTGTTGGGTTTATAGCAGTATTTTGTCACATTTCTATCATTTATAACACAAAGACCTTAAAATGTCTTCGTAAAGAAACTTGCCCTTATTGTCTTCTTTCAGGGTTTTAAAAGTTTACTGTTTTGGTTCTCATTTTGTTGGGCAGAAATCCCTGATTGTGGCTTCAGATATCTGCATGAACATCTAATGGACAAAATTAGGAGTGGATGCTCTCTCCCTGTGTGTGTGTGTGTGTGTGTGTGTTTGTGTTTGAGAGAGAGAGAGAGAGAGAGAGAGAGAGAGAGAGAGAGACTAAAACTAGGTCAACTCTGCTTCATTTATTACTCTATTTTTTATGTTCTGCAATTTTTTGCTAGATCATCCAAATGATAATGTGATGGTAAAAACTTGGAACATTCTCAACTTTTTCCTCTTTGGGTCTGTTTTCTGTTGAGACGTGTTTTTCAAAATACAGAGACAGACATAAACAAATACATTTTGCACCGTAAGTCAGACAGTTTTGATAAACTGGGACACACGTTATGCAATGTGGTGAGATTTTGTTTTTTGCTGACCAGTAAGCTACAACCAGTCAACTGTGTGTAGAGCGTCTTAATCAACTCATACACTCACACACACAACACAACCTTTACAGCAGGCAAGAAGAGAGCGGTAGCAATAACTCGACAGAAGCTGACTCCGTGGTGAGATGTTTAGTGTGCATCCTGGCCCACGACACTGTTCTTTGAACCTGCTGTGGTTTTAAAGGTTTTTAGTGTCCTTCTGACTTTGTGTAACCCAATTCAATAAGTTGTCAGTCAGTGCTGTAAGATAACCATTACCTAACATGGCACAATATATCTATTTACTGAGGAAAGGATCCATTTCCTTATTTAATCTGTCAAGTAATTCCAGTGACATGTAATCAGAGCTGGGTTTTCTGTTCCTTTTTACTTATTGAAATGGATAGCAAAATGGATAACATCTTTATTGAAAAGAACTAGTGGGGGAAGACACCTTATGCTACATTGACCTACTATACATAAAAGAGATTGGTTTCCAAATTTGTCATGTTAAACTTGGCTTTGTAAATTAACCAAGGCTTACTGTAAAATATTTAAAAAAACAGTTATTGGTCATTGGTATTGGCATCAGATACAAGATGATAATTATCGTTTGCCCAGAGAGCACTGAAATAGGAAAATGTGTCATTATGTGATGATGCCATGTGTTCTAGTGACCTCTCTTAATATTGTGAGGCCAGTGTGACAGCAGAGTAGCCCCTTTTTTCTGAAAGGCACAGTTCATTCAAGGCAATGTTCTAGATGTAGCAGAGCACAAAATTAAAAAGAATTTAAAAGTACCCCAGCGCTCTTAAGTATGCAGTTACTCATTAAGCAAAAATACCCCTTCCTTCTCCAAATACGCAAGCACACACACACACACACACAAACACACACACACACACACACACACACACACACACAGACACTTTGGAGGGGTGTCATTTTACATGGTCGTGTGTTAATAGAGAGCTTGAGAGAATTAATCAAGTCCCACAGCTGGTGAAAAAGAAGGGAGGGGGAGTTTTGGATAGAGGGGTGTGTGTGTGTATGTGTGTGTAAAGAGGGATCAGACAGCCAGTAGCAATTAGAGCTGATCAAGTGGAGAGGATCCACAGAGGGGAAGGAAAGAGTTGAGGAGACAAGAGGGAAAGATGGAAGAAGAGGAAGAGAGACGGGGTACATAGAGTGAGTGAGAGAGAAAGAGAAGAGTTAGAGTGAGGGAGAGAGAAAGAGAGAGAGAAAATCTAATAGTGAATGATGAGACCTGCTTGTTTTGAGAGACAAGTTTAACCTCTTGAACTCTAGGCTGTATTATTTAGTTAATAATCAAAATACTTTATTATTATTGTTTATAAATCATATAAACTGCTATAAACTTACTGTCTCCGAGAAACAAGTGTTGAGCTGAATCACTTACATGTTAAGGGGTTAAAATGGTCCCCCCAGGCATAGAGTGCTCTTCTGAAAAGAGCGAAAGAGGGAGGAGTGAGAAGGCAATGAGGGGAGGGCAGCTGGAGTGAGAGCGTGTGTAGAGAGCGCAGAGCTTGAGTTTGTAACAGAGCCAGTGAGGCAGACAGGGGAAGCCGGTGTGCCGTGCATCTGACAGCAGCAGCAGCAGCAGTGGTGGTGTTAGTGATCCTCCGGGGAAACACTCAGACCATCCAGCTGCTCCTTCCATTCATAGCCTGGGACAGCTCTCTAAGGGACGGGGCCCAAACAGAGCGAGGGTGAGGGAGCTCTGCTGCTCCTGGAGCTGGCCGGGCAGGGGTCGTGGGTCAGGGGCTGCGGGACGGGGGGCGTGGCCATAGTGGCGCGAGGTGCAGATGGGACGGGGCAAGGGCTGGGTGAGCGGCGGGATGGGCGCTGCTCAGGAGGAAGCGGTGAGATGATGAGCGAGATGTCCCTAAGCGGCCGGGATAGCATCCCTCAGGAGGGGGCGGCAGGCGGCAAGAACGCCCGTGTGAAGAGAGCCGTACGCATCTCCAGCATCGTGGCTCAGGAGGTGAGTGTCCTGCAGAGTCCTCATTATCTAATACAGCAGTCACCAAGCCTGGAGATCTCCTGACCTGCAAAGTTTAGCTCCAACTTGAGATGAAGAAAATTTCACTCTTTCAAAAAGGATTCAGGGCATTGAAATTGATAAATTGACAAATTCACCCTCATTTAACTAAAGTTTATGGAGACGCTAGGAAAGTACTGAGCATCTCTAATCAGTTTGATTGTTTCAGAATTATTTTTAAAGATTTACTAAAAACAGTAGAAGAACTGTTTACACAGGTGTGAATTATGGGCAGTATGGGCTTTGAGTCTTAGTTCCTCTCAGTAAGAAAAGCTCACAGAGTGTTTCCTCAGCTTGTTCATCAGGGATCTGGACCTGCATTTCTGGAAAGCTGCTTTGGGCCTGTGTTGTCCATAATCTTCAAAGTGATAATTAGCCTATACTGTTCACTGATGTTGAGGCTTATTGCGAGATTGTTCTGCGCCTTGAGTTAGAGGCAACAATTACACATTTCTTCTCCTTCTCTTACATTGCTGCTTCATAGGTCAGAAAAATATCACCCAAGAACACTTGGCAAACTCAACACAGTTCCTTTCCAGAGTGGAGCGCCCCGGGGAACACTGTGTTGATTTCCCCCGCAATTTTTCCACAACTGCTTCTCCTTTGCCATTCCAGCAAGCCCTGCTCTAAAACGCATTACCTGTCCATTTCTTTCTTTTCAATTACATTACAGTGTGTGATGGCCCTCAAAATTGCAAGCATTTCTCACAGCCTCTCCTGCAATGCCCCCTGACCCAAAATAGAATCTTTAGGAGATGCTACCACAGACATGAAGAGGCATGCTCTGATCATGACAGGATTTATTTAGTGTAAAATCAGTATTGCTTTTGCGTGATTCTGATAATATCCGAGATCTTGGTTTCCTGTTTTTGCATTTTCCACAGTGTGTGCCTGCATTAATTTAAAACTCCGACACTGTTTCAAACTCAGACACTGTATGCTGCTGCACTTCTCTCAAAATGTGTACTGATGGAAAACGCGTGGATGTGGAGCCCAGATGTGACCTGCCACACCATTAGCAGCAGCATCAATAGTAATTGAATGAATTACTTTACATAAGAGTCCCATCCCATCAGATTGTGCGTGTGAAACAACTGCATGTGTGTGCATATGGGTGTTACTTTATTTCCTACCTTGACATTTACATGGTGATTAAGGCAGACTACTCATACTTTGTGTGTGTGTGTGTGTCTGTGTCTGTGTCTGTGTCTGTGTGTGCGCGCATATGTGCATGCATGTGTATTTTTTATTGTGCACATGTATCAAGTAAATGTTACAGGAGGTATGGCTTAACCACTGAAGAATACTAAATGAATTATTTACACATATTCTGTTGGGCTATACTGAATTCATGGAACTAATTGACTTGATCAGTGGTCCTAGGCTTATTATAGAGACCATGTAAATATATCCTCAAAGGTACAATGTGGTCCTTAATGTACAAATGTGTCTCTTAAGTGAGTTATAAGGTACACCACATTCACTTTCCCAGGGAAATGGCTATATTTGTACTTTTTATATCTCCTAAAAATATAACCGCACCGGAATGTGTAACAATTATATATTTCCTAAGAAAAGATGCTGAAAACTGAAAGGTACTGTTGTTGGTTTTGTTTAGATTTTTTTCTGGCAGTGCTATTCTAAAATTGGGAGGTATTCAATTCATTAAATCCTATGAACAATTTCATAACTACGTTGAGCTATTCAGTAACCGTAACTACTATTCGGTAGATACTATGAGATATTTGGCTACTGTTATGATTTTTTCAGTAACTACTATTATTCAGTTAGTACAGTAACCACTACCAGGTATTCAGTAACTACCACAAAGTATTCAGTAACTCCTATGAAGTATTCCACAATTATTATGAAGTATTTATGAAGTATTATGAAGTGTAACTGTTATGAACTAATTCCATAACTATGAAGTATTCTGTAACTACTGTTAAGTGTTAACTACCATAAAGTAATCAGTAACTACTGTAAGATATTTGGTAATTGATATGAAGTACTTAGCAACTACTGTGAAAAAAATATAGATGTTATTACGAGAATGAGAAACTCCAGGTGTGGGTATGTTTGAGTAGGCAAACTGACAAATTGTCAAACTGTGTTAAAGACTTTCCCTTCAAGACCTTAACTGAATAATTTAAGGGGTTATCTTACTCTGATGTCTAGTATAGTCATGTTTTGTTATGAATGCTGGTGATTTACATTTTGCATGGCAGGACAAAGCCTTACTCATAAACCTGCACCCACATTTCTGCTCATACACAATAGCAAAGATGCTATTTTTGAGCTTTTCCACTGAGCTGTCTTGCTTCTGTTTAGAAGTGCTTGCATCTCCCAGACCTCTTTATTGCATCCACGTGTGTGTATAATATCTCTCATGGCTCTCGTTCTTTCCTGACTCTCATGTCCATGTAAATTCAGCTTGTATTTCACGCCCCTATCTGTGGCGGTCAGCAGTCAGCCCCAGCTAAACAATGACCATAATGGGGAATATTCAGAGCCTGAATGAATTATCGGCTGAAAGACAAATTGCCTTTTTTTTATGGCTGCCCTTTTTCCCTAAAGGAAAAGTTATGTCGACAATTTCCAGCAAGATGGTTGGCCTTGCCATGCACAAGTGAGTGAGCGAGGAGAGAGGGTAAACTGGAAAGAGAGGAGAGAAAGAGTGAGAGAGTGGAGAGAGCGAGGGAGAGTGAAAAAGAGAGAAGAGAGCAAGTACACCTCATCCATCACTTTTATAAACAATGCCCTTGAACATGGCAATCAGTGACTCTGGACAAATAAATCAAGACAGTCTTCCCTTCTACACATTAAATTGTATCCCCTAAACCCCAGCTGTCTCACAGCCCTACCCTACAATACATAGACACCCGCCTCCCAACACCAGCAACTCGTTCACACAGGGGTTTTGTTGTTTTCTAATGATGGAAGGAACCACCTTGGCCCAGGACACTGCCTTAAAGCACAGTGAGGAGAGTACAATTATAAATACAATTTCATTTGGTATATTGGCTTAGTACTTAATGGTGGAATAGTAGTTCAGTCTCAGTTTACCCTTTTCTTATTGGTCCAAACAGATACTCAATACATGTACACACCACACACACACACACACACACACACACACACACACACACACGTGTTTTTGGGGGTTTGTATTTAGTTCATTAGGGACTGACAGTAGTTGTCGGTCCACCGTCAATTATGGATTTATAATTTATGTATTATGGATTTAGTTCTGTTCGGCCCTTGTGCCATTTTGCTTTGCTTACATTTAAATAAAAACATTCAGAAATCATGGAAGTCTGTGTTTGCACCTGCTGTCTTGGCCAGGAGAGAGAGGGGGACCGTGACAGATGGACTGACCCATCATGGCACAGCAGACTGGGCGACGAGCCCCTGGAGAAAAGGAGTGTGGCCGAGAGTGGGGCAAGCTGGACCCAGCTCGGGGGTGAACCGACAAGGATGAGTCGGTTTTCCACCGCTGAGTTGCTGTGTGGGGAGGGTTCATAGGATGAGGACCTGGGCTTCTGGAGGAGCGGGTGGGTCGATGGATTCCCGATTTTGGCTCCGGAGCGTATCATCGAGCCCCTCGCCTTCGTTCCGACCGCGGAGGAGCTCCCGCTGTGGCATGCTGAATGGTGAGGCTCGCGGCTCAGAGATGAAAGAGGCGTGGCAGTCCATGACACTCACGTCTTTCACCCGCTCCCCAGCTGCCCAAGTAGTCCATGACTTCATCCGACACTCTCCCTCTGAGGCTTGTGCCTGACTAGCCCTGAGAGGGGAGCCCCCGGGGAAAAAAGTGAGCCTCATTTGCGGCCACCGCGGATCTGGGGACCCTTGAGGCATTGCCCCTATCTCCGACGCAGCCGGACCAACTAACTGCAGGCACAGAGGAAGAGGCGTGCATGCCTGAGGAGAAGGAGTGGCTCCTGGCACGGCTATCCGAGCTCTCCCAGGACCTGATAGCATGGGACATGGCTTCTGATGACAAGGCTAACTGGCTAGGCCCTCAGCCAGCGAGGAGGAATCGTGGCCGAGAACCAAGTCGCCGAGCCAGAGAGCCAAGCCACCAAGCCAGAGAGCCAAGCTGCCGATCAGGAGAGACAAGCGAGTGAGCCATGAAGCAATGCAGCCAAGCGCCGAGGCTGCTCCAAGGGGGCTCGTGCGGCTGGTACCAGCACCACAGCTCATGCTTCCAGTCCCAGCACCAATGTTTCAACCTCCCATGCCCCGGCTTCAGCCACAAGCTCCAGCTCCAGTAAGGGTGCGTGTAGCTCCGGCTTCAGAGAGTCTTTGTGTTGCTGCAGCCGCAGCTCCTGTGAATGTTCGTGTAGCTGCAGCCCCAGTGCTGCTGTGTAGCACAGAAGCTGCAGCCCCAGAGTCAGTGTGTATCACAGAAGCTGCAGCCCCAGTGCTAGTGTGTAATGCAGAAGCTACAGCCCCAGGGCTAGTGTGTAGCGCAGAAACAGCGGCCCCAGTGCCAGTGTGTGGCACAGGAGCTGCAGCCCCAGTACCAGTGTATAGTGTAGAAGAAACCCCAGTAGCTGGGCCACCATACACCCCGCCAACGCCCTGGTGGGGACCAGGACCCCCGAGCACGCTGGAGACGTGCCCTTGGAAGGGGTGTGTGGCTGGGGGTCTTCCCCTGAATTTTTTAGGGGGGGGCGGGGGGGTACTGGAGTCTGTCGGAGCTCCGGAGGAACTCCCCGTTGGGGACTCGGACTTGGGGGCCATGGATTGTCTCCCTGAAGGGCGTTCGACCCCGGAGGGAGCTCAGTCCCGAAGGACACAGAGGGGCCCCCGGTAGGGAGCTCCGTCCCCGAGGACAGTGAGAGGCTCCTGTTACCGGGCTCCACCCCGTAGGACAGTGAGGGGCTCCCGGTAGGGGTCTCCACCTCTGAGGACAGTGAGGGGCAAAAGAATAACAGAACACAACTAAGAACAGAAACAGAATTGCATAGGACTGCACAAGTGCAGACAGGTCAAGACTAAATAGAGAGTGTTAAAAATTGCAACAGTACTAGTGTGAGAATTATAAGGCATTAACGACCTTTTTATAAGGCATTAACGACCTCATTAACGGTTTTTTTAGATTGACTTATCCATCAACAAAGTCGAGTCGACTAGCCGTTTGATGATGTCACCACACAGACGGAGCGGAGGAACACAGGCGTCCAACAGTGAGCAACTTTTAATAAAGTTCTCTCTGTAACATTATCCTTCACCTTGTACTGCAGCCAAAGGTCTCACATCTTTAACGATGAAAATAACAAGCAGATCTGTGATCTGCTGTTTTTTTCTTATCAGTCAGAGGCTTTTCTGTAAAGCTACCCGCTCCTCTGGACTGGACGACTCCCTGCTAGCATCACCCATGTGATGGCCATGTATGACGCTGGTACTATTACTGTACTTTAACACCAACTTGCAAATTGAGCAGGTCACCATGCTGTTTGTGTGGTCTAGAGTGAAGTATCTCCATACATGTGATGTATGACTGCCTCTGCTGCCATGTCTCTCATCTCATGTTTAGATTCTCCTTCACACGCCAACGTTACCACCCTTTTTATGAAGTGACTATAATACTTGGTAAAGTCTAGGAACACATGTCACTGTAAGCCAATCAGATGCAGAGATTGCATTGTGCACACAAGCACGCACACAGAGAGAGGAAAAAAAAACACATGACTTATCGACTTCTCTCGGGGGTCATTGACTTGTGCCTCTGACGTCGACGCATCGACAAATCAGCTTTTTTATTAATGCCCTAGAGTATTATGACATGCTGTATTCTAGCAGAAGAATTAGTTTGCAAAGCTGCAAAGAAATGCAAAGATTGAGGTAGGCAGCAGTCAATAATTGTGCAAAAATAGCACGTAGCAGCAACACACTTCGAAAAATTGTTAAGTATATAAATAAGCAGGTTATTTACTGTGGCAGTTGGGGAGTATGTTTTCTTTGTTTATGCTGTGTGTATGCTGTATGATTAAGTGAAAGGAAAAGCAGTTCACTTCAGAGTGTGTGTGTGTGTGTGTGTGTGTGTGTGTGTGTGTGTGTGTGTGTGTGTTTATGTGTGTGTGATGTCCACTTGGTTATCCAGGCCTGGGGGAAGAAACTGTTCCCCATCGTAGTAGTGAAGGCCCGGATGCTGCAAATGTTCTGCCAGACAGTAGGAGGGAAAAAAGGGTGTGGGAAGGACCCTTTCCACAGTGCTGGTGGCTTTGCAGATGCAGCATGTGGTGTAAATGTCTGCAGCATTAGGGAAGCAGACCCAGATGACCTTCTTGGCAATCCATAGTAAACTTTGTGTGTGATCAGATGCAGTACAATTTCCATACCATGCCGGGATACAGCTACAGAGAATGCTCTCTACAGTCCCTCTGTAGAATGTTGTGAGGCTTTTTGGGTGGGGGTTGGGGCTGAAGGTGCTCTCTTCAGTCTCTGCAGGAAGAAGAGACGCTGCTGGGCTTTCTTGGCAATGGAGCTGGTGTTGAGGGTCCAGGTGAGGTTCTCCACAATGAGAACACCAAAGAACTTTGCTCAGGACAGTCTTCACTGAGGAGCCATTGATATTTAGTGGAGAGTGATCATGGTGTGTTCTCCTGAAGTCAACAACCATATCTTTTGTTTTTTCCACATTCAGAGAAAGGTTGTTGGCTCTGCAAGTGTCCATACCTTGTGACACCTCCTCATTCTCTCTGATCAAGCCCACCACAGTCGTGTCTTGATGTGATTTGAACCATGCATTGCTGCACAGTCATGGGTCAGCAGCGGGAACAGAAGACGGCTGAGCACATAGCCTTGGGGTGCCCCGTGGTCAGTGTGGTGGTTCTGGAGACGTTGCTGATGATCCTGACTGTCCAGGATCCAGTTGCAGAGGGTATTCAGGCCCAGCAGTCTCAATTTTCCTGTCAGATGCTGAGGAATGATGGTGTTGTCTGCAGAGCTGACATCTGTGAACAGCATTCTAAGATAAGTGTCCTTTTGGCAGGGGGTCCCGTGTGGAGGGCAGCTGTGCTTTATGGTAAGCCTCTTGAAGCACTTCATGATGATTGATGAGAGTGAAACATTATGGTATGCATTGATACATGGCATTGATGACTTATTTGGCATGGGGATGATAGTGGTGGCATAGAAGCATGTTGGAACAATGGTGATGCTCAAAGAGATCTTGAAGATGTCTGTAAGAAATCTGCCAATTGGTCTGTTCATCCTCTGAGCAGACGACTGGGAAGGTTGTCTGGTATGACAGTCTACTGTAGGTTGATTCTAAGCAGAGTTTTTTCTCACATCAGCCATGGTCAGGTGGAGCACCTGGCCACTGGAGGATGGGGTTGCCTTCCTCACTGTCATTCCATTTTGTGCCTCACTCCATGAATAAAAGTCATTCAGCACATCTTGAAGTGCCTCACCAACACAGAGAGGTGGAGATATCCCATAGTTATTGATGGCCTACATGCTCTACCACATGCACCATGTGTCGCAAGCAGCCTGAAAGTGGCCACAAATTTTCTGAGCATGTGTGCTCTTCACTGCTCTGATGACCAGGAACAGGTTGGCCTTTGCTTATCTCTGGGCAACTTTATCGCCTGAACTGAAGGCAGTGTCACAGGTTCTCAGCAGCCTCCACAGTCATCTATGGCTTCTAGTTGGAGTGTGTGGTCTTGAAGGCAGTATCAGTGTTATTAATGTACTTGCTGATATAGTCACAGATGTGGTGTATTCCAGGTTTGTGGAGTCACCGTAGCTTGCATATAAACAGTCTTGAAGAACAGAGCTTGCTCCGGGTGGCCAGATTTTCTTCTGCTTTCCAATGGGCTTGGCACGTCTGACGAGTGGTCTGTATTCTGTGATCAGCATGACAGGGACATAGTCAGAGCAGTCAAGGTGTGGGCAGTGCTCAATGGGGTACATGCTAGCAATGTTTGTGTGAACACAGTCCAGCATGTTCACCCTCCCTTGTTGGAAAGTCCACAAACTGGTGGAATTTATGGATAACTGACTTGAGATTTGCGTGGTTAAAACAGTCCATCTTTTTGAGACTTTGGAGCTCACTGAAGGCTATGTAAAGTTCAGCCAGTGCATTGTTAGTGATGGATGATATGACTATAAGCATGGAAGTGAATTCCTGCCATAAATAAAATGGTCTAACAGTCACAAACCCCAGCAGTGGTGAGTAGTAACTAGAGCCCAGCACAGCATTCAAACACCATTCAGTGTTGATGTAGATGCACAGGCCCCCACCTCAAGTTGCTCTGGTCACAACAACGCTTCTGTCTAAGTAGAACATTAGCATGTTGCTAATCTGGGTGGCCATCTCCAGGATGCTGTCATTGAGCCATGTCTCCGTAAAAACAAAAACACAGCAGTCTCTGAACTCACGCTAGGCAGTTTGCTAGAATCGGATATAGTCGTGTGTATTGTCCAGGGAGCAAGCTTTGGTGAGAAGGATGGACAGGATAGCTGGCCAGCTAGCACTAGCTTTTAGCCTAGCATGGACCCCCACCTGCTTGCTTTGCTTTTGATTCCTCATGCACCGCATACAATGTCCCCTCCCCTGCCCAACTTGTCCAGCAGCCCATCCTCGAGGTAAGCTTCTTGTTTATATTGTTGTAGAAGAGTCTGACGATGATAGACAAGTTCATCAGCTGTTCCAGTGCATATGTTTGCAGAAATGGAAGTTGACTACAACTACACTTTTGCACCAAATGAGTTCTGAAGGTCAAAGGTTCAGTAATAGTAGGTTGGCTTCAGTCAATATTTAAGTGATAACAACAAACACAGAATTCAATGCATTTGCAGGAAGATTTTAATATCCTCTGCTACATAAGCATTCACGAATAGCATGGCAGAAATAAACACTATGCCACATGGTTACATAAGCAGCATCATGTGTTACCAGCTTTTAAGATAAAGGTAACATTTACCAGAGGAAAATTTACCAGAGGAAACATTTACCAGAGGAAAATGTTATGTTAACTTAAACTCACTCCCACCAACTGAAAATCACAATGCCCTCCATGAAATTGGCTTGTTTGTCCAGCATAACCCAAAGAGTCTCAGTTGGATTAACACAAACTCCACACACACACACACACACACACACACACACACACACACACACACACACACACACACACACACACACAC
>JBBJLS010000006.1:20529850-20545883 GCA_037577275.1 Bryconaethiops microstoma
GGCTGAGTTCAATCATCCCCTCATAAGTCTCTGGGAGCTCTCTCCCCACCAGCTCGGTCTTCATCCGAGAGGAGAGGTCCTCGTAGTAGGCAGTGTGCAGGGCCGCATCGCTCCAGGAGGTTTGTACTGCGAGGGTCCTGAACTCAGCTGTGTACTTACTCACCGGACGATCTCCTTGGCGTAGATGGTATAACCTGGAGTCCACCACCACTTCGCTCTCAGGAACGCGGCCTTGAGCTGTTTGGTGAAGTCCGGGTAGGAGTAGGCCATTTCTCCGCTGTACCTCAAGACCGCGGTGGCCCACTTGGCTGCCTGTCCGGTGAGGAGGGAAGTGAGGAGTGCAATGCGGCTCCGTTCGGTGGGGTAGCACTGGGGCTGGAACTCGAACATGAGAGACAGAGTGGTTAGAAAAACATCGCACTTCTCACCAGTCCCATCCCATTTATCAGGAAAAGAGATTGTAGGAATGATAGGAGCAGGAGGAGGAGGACTTTGGACTTCCGGTTGGGGGTGTTGGTCAGCGGCACGATCCTGTGAAACCTGTCGCAGAGTAACGACCTCCGCACAGAGAGTCACTACCTCCTGCTTCAGGTTCACAATCTTGACAGCCTGCTGATTAATGACTCTCCAAACACGGGCAAGGTCCGCTGGGCTCATGTTTGACACAGACATTCTGTCACGGCGAAGACCCGAATGACTGAACGATACCCAGTTGTGGCGTGAGGGAAGAGCGCAATTGCGGATACAGATGATAGAACTGGTTGCTCACGCAGTTATTATGAGAACGCTCCCGAGAGGAGTAAAGATTCCCACCAAAGGAATCCTCGTTCACACACATACACAGAGAAGGTATAAATAGAGATGGTTCAAGAGAACCTGGAGTACTCACGGTACCGTGGTGACGAGACGAAGACGAGTTGGGCATCAGAGCTCAATGTCTGTGTACAGACGTACCTGCTCTTCCTGTATTTATACCTTGAACGTGACATCACTTCCGAGCCCGATTGACATCACGTGATCTGGTGCATGTGACACTTCTTCTTTTCTCACTTTTGCTTTATAAATGCTGGCCTGAATATCTGCATACTTTGGGATGCAGGAGCACATGTGACAATGCTGGCTCTACAGTCATATTAGAGTTCATCAATGATCGACAGGTCCACAGTGAGGCTATTTCTGTGCCTGCGATCAATTGCATCTATAATTAATAATGTATCAACCCTGCTGTCCTGCCATGAATGGGATCCGGTTTGTAATATTAGCTTCGGATTGTGAGTAGATCCCCTGGACATGTACTAAAGCCTTTCTGTCCCAATGTAAGGACAGTCAAGGAGTGAACTAAGTTGCAGATTAAATGTTTACTAGTGTTCTCAAACTGTAAACATTCAAACACTTGTTAAAGTTCAAGATTAAAGGTTACTTTGTCATCAGCAGCTGTGTACACATACATAATGTGATGAGACGTATCTCCACAGACCACAGTGCAACATATGGTAACGTGCAAGTTACAATAGAGACAATAGACAACAATAAATAAATACAATTGTAATAGTAGGGTGTGTAACAGAATGATTAGTGTTTTACAATAAGTATGATTATTGCAAGGAGGCGATGAGCAGCATTGAGCAAAGTGCAGGGGATGACAAAAACAATACAATAAATAGACATTATAGCAATGTGACAGTAGTGTGAACAGGATATATGACTGAAAAAACACAATAAATAGACAATATAGCAATGTGACAGTAGTGTGAACGTGATGTATAAATTAAACAATGCAATAATTAGACACTATAACAATGCGACAGTGGTGTGAATAGGATGTAAATCCGAAATAACACAATAAATAGACAGTATAGCAGTGTGACAGTAGTGTGAATGGGATATGTAAGTGAAAAAATGCAATAAATAGATAGTAGAGCAATGTGACAGTAGTATACAGGGGATGTATAACTGAAACAACAGTAAATAGTAGAGCAACGTGATAGTGGTGTGAATGGGGTGTAAATATGAAATAATAAAATAAATAGACAGCAAAGCAATCTAACATCAGTGTGAATGGGATGTAAATCCAAACAATACTGTAAGTAGACTATAAAGCCGTGTAGCATAAAAGTGGGAAGCATATGTAAACCTTCCAGAATTAATAGTATTGCACCATACATGTATTATTACACAGAAAGTGAATCCAACAGATATGACAAGGGCGATTCCGATTCAAAATCCATGGATGATTCAACTTCAGGCTAGAGTGAACATGGACAGGAATTCTAGGTAACAGGTATAATCCAGACAAAGCTTGGCAAAAGGCAAAAACGGGAATATTGTAGGCAGAAGCCAAACTACAAAACAAAGTCAAAACCACAAAGCAAGGACGATACAACAAACCGCTTGGTACACCAGGAGAGTCAATACTTTGCAAAATATTCCAATATTTCAAGTCATTAAATACCACTAGGGACAGGAGACCTAGAGCTCCCCTAGTAGGGTGCACTGCAGAGCTGTTAGACCTCCCACCCACAAAATAATGTTTTAACAACTAGGCACAAACAGAGAACATATAACAGCAGAGAACACAATAAAGCACTAAAAGGATTAAAAGATTGAGTTTCATTTCCCAGAGCTGAACTAAAGCTCTGAGCTGAATAGAGTGAATCTTCAGGAGCTTTAGCAGGAGGCTTTCTGCTGCTGCTGCTGCTGCTGCTAACCCCAGGGGTGCTAATCTTCAGCTGCAGCTGCAGCTGCTTGCCCGGGCCGCAGCAGATGATGATAGCTGCGGGTGATCTTATCTGCACAGTCTAGACCTTCCTCAAACACTTTGTAAGGCATGAATGGAGATGAGAGAAGGTAGAGATGTGTGTCAGTTTTCACATTTTCAGATCTTTTGAGGGTTACAGTGTTCAAGATCTTTTACAATTTTACCGCGTTTCTGTCATCTTGTTTCACTGAAACACACAGGTGAAAGGTTGGTGCCCAGACACAAACCCATGGACACAGAATGTAAAGAAGGTAAATATAATTTATTACAGAACTAATTACGTAATTCAACAGGTCTATAGAACAAGCTGACCTTTATATAGTGTGCAAATGTAATCATGAACGGATCAATAGAAGTTGTTCAAAATCACTTCGAATTTTTTCTACCTGTACAGTTTGTTTACTGAGCATATTGAGCATTAAAGAGTACCTGTACAATTTGTTACCAGGATGTATTGAACATTAATGTCTACCTGTACAGTTCGTTACCTGGACATATTGAACATTAAAGTCTACCTGTACAGTCTCCTGCAATCTCCGGCTTTCAGTCTCAGAGTTTAAATTTAGACACGAGAGGTTACTCTCACTCTCTCGATCTTTCTCTCTGGTAGCTAGGCAACCCATCCCAGGCTATTGTGTAAGTGCTTGTTTCAAGCTGGAACGCTCTTGAGCTCATGTCTGAACAGTCAGAATCTAGAATCCTTTACATAGGTCTTCAGGAACAGAATATCTACACAAGAAGCAAATCAATGGGAAAAAATAATAAAACAACAAGCCATTCTTCACCAACGCATTAGTCTGTTTTGATGCTGCGAGCAGATCACATACACACAAGCACACACACTTGGTGACTCACAAACAGACTCATATTTATCCCTCCAGACTTTGTTGCTCTGCTGATTTTAGCAGCATAATAGATGACCTGTGGCAGCCTGGCAGCAAATAGGCCCCACACTCTAGACATGTTGAACTGAACAGAACACGTCAGCTACTATTGAGGGTGAGCAGTGCCTGGACTAGGTTAAAGAGAAGGAGACACACACAGACAGACAGAAAGACAGGCAGACTGACAAAGGGGAGTGGAGGACAGAGTGTGTAGTATGTGTGTGAGATGGAGAGAAAAAAGAGACAAGACAGACAGAAAGAAAGAGAGAAGAGCAGAGAAGAAAACGTGACTGTAGGACCTATGATAGTGGAATAGAGACAAATAGGCTATACATTTTATTTTTGCCCAAAATCACTTTTTTTAATGAATATTATCAAGTAGTGTGTTTTTGTAATATATCAGAGTGAAAACAGCAGTCATGAAGGTGTGCAGCGATTAGGCTCTACAGGACTAAAATTAGTGAAGATAGGGCTCCAGTGTGAAATTCGTATTCAGTGGGATTTCAGAAAGCAATTAACTTCTCCATGTGATGTGAGGAGATAATATGACAGCATGCTGTATATGACAATGTTCTGTCATTTGACTTACTTTTATTAAAAAAATAAAAAATTGAGATGTTTAGCAGTTTTCTTTGCTATCTGATTAATCAATTCAAGCACGCCTAGTCTGGATGCAGTTCCTGAGGCATTTCCTCAAAGAGAAAGAGAGTACAGATGGATGCTCTTTACAGTTGCTTTGTATGAGAGAGTAACAGATTAAAGACACAGTCGTCACTTAGGTTGGTAAGTAATATAAGAGTCTAGGAAAGCATGCCAGCTGTGCACTGAATGGAAGAAAACTGTCTGCTCTGTGAGCACACACATACACACAAACAGAGGAAAAATCTGCTCCTCAAGGATTTTCTTGTCCCACTCATATAATACTGAGGCATCTTTCAGCATCTTTCAGCCTTTTAACTGAAGTTAAGCGGCTTTCTGGTGAATGTGACCAAAAACTGAGGAGAACACCCTTTAGTCTCGTGAGGTCCTGCTGGTATCTTTCTGGGGATTTGGAATTGGACTGATGCTTAGTTCAGCTTTCTGGTGCAAAGGTTTCAGTTTACCGGTGCAAAGTTTCTATTACGCAATAGAAAACTTTTAATGGTGGTGTCCAAATAAATATGCACTAGCAAGGCTTAGCAAAGGGAACAGCAAAGGCGCATGCTTTTGTGACTATATCCGGCATGCATCATAAACAAAAATACTATGTTTCATTTGTACATGCGCAGTTTCACTACGCTGTCTTCAGCTGCAGCCAGCATTGGTCTCCAAGCCGCCCCCTCTTTAAGGCAGCCAATGAAAGCAGTGGTCAGAGGGTAAAACATATCAGAAAAAAGTGAAAATGTTCTCTTTTAAGTGCATGTTCTGAGTAAATGCAGCTACTAATGTTACTATCCACCCACCTCATGAGAGCCGAATTAAAGCAAACTGTCCACCAACTTAGCATGAGTCAAAGTAGACAGAGCACACATTAATACACACACACACACACACATTGTGACTTTCACTCTCCCTAAGGCTATGTGCTGTGAATGTCCGTGTGTGTGAGCATACAAAACATGACTCCACTCAAACACCTTGCAATGTTAATGCTCTCAGTGGCTGCTGTTAAGTACACAGCGCTTTCTAATGTTGGGATATGTGCAATAGCTTTTGAATATTTTCAATAGCTTATTCACAGTCTCTCAAGCACATTTGAGGGGCCTCACATAATAGTGTTTCCGCAAGCATAAATTACATAAAATGCATGATAACCACATAATAATTATCGAATTTGTTTGGCTAATTTCTGCAGTGATTATCACATTTTTCATAACAGTGTTTGTCAACTTCACAGCATACAGGAAGAATTCAGGAAGAGGGGCTCCTATAACTTTTAGTTTGAACACGTAAACGTTTATCGTGGCGTAATTCAAAGATCCCGACTTCCCGCTTCCAAGACAAATGCAGCAGAAGACTGAGACTAATTGATTTAACCAATGTAATTATGTGTGCTCCTGCTCGACTGGACTTGAAAACCTGCAGCCATCTTGGCTGTTTTGAAGATTAAATTGGACACCCTTGGGACTCATGGTGATGACCTGAAAGAGGTTAAAGGATTAAAAACAAAAAAAAATTAAAACACTGGACACTTGAATCACTTGGTTTGATGAATCCAAGTTTCAATTGTTTGTCTCTCATTTCTGTATTATAACAATAATTACAATGGACAATAATTTCAATTATTTCTCTGTGATCAGAAAAGAATGTATATCAAAGCTCACAATAAAAGGCTAAGGGCAGTTGCTAAATTCTGTTGAGGACATTTGAAGTTTATAACAATACAATACAAATTCCATACCGCAGACTTAATTTATTGACACTATTGTCTATGTTCACTGATGTTATGCTGTGTATGCGACACATAGAGATTGTGTGGAATAATTATGATTATATTTGTTATTTACATAATATATAGTGTTATTTTAAGCCAAAATTATAGAATGCATTTCTACATACTATGTAATGAGTGGGACTCGTCTAAAGGGACTCCTGACCATTATACCCAGTGATTGACATAAGTGGTACGCAAGCCTGAATAGACATAAGCGGTACGCAAAATTTCCACCAGTTTTTTAGTCTTCACAGCACAAATGCGTACCTAATTACTGACTTCATACTGCACGCATAACTGCCCCAGAACCACGCCGAGACATAGACCCCGGCATGGACACCCCGCGCACACAACCCAGAACCACACAGAGACACAGACCTCTGCGCGCACCCCCTCCCCCCAACCACACGTACCCCACCCCCCACCCCGATCAAGGCCGAGATACATAGAATTTTTTTTACAGTTAATTCATATAGGTACTCATTAGAGTAATAGAGCAAAAAAAATTATATCAACCCTTGATTATACCAAAATTATACCATAATAATGACATTGCTTTCAAATACATATATGTCCCCATTGCAGATATAACAGTTCCACTCTTCTTGGAAGGCTTTCCACAAGAGTTTGGAGTGTTTCTGTGAGAATTTGTGCCCATTTATTCTGTTGAGCATTTATGAGGTCAGGCACTGATGTTGGATGAGAAGTTCTGACTCACAATCTCTGTTCCAGTTCATCCCAAAGGTGTTGGATAGGTTTGAGGTCTGGGCTCTGTGCCGGCCAGTCAAGTTCCACACCGAACTCATCCAACCATGTTTTTATGCAGCTCGCTTTGTGCACTGGGGCACAGTCATGCTGGAATAGAAAAGGTTCTTCCACAAATTGTGTCCACAAAGATGGAAACATGGCATTGTCTTGGTCTGCTGAAGCATTAGGATTGCATCTTCACCGGAAGTAAGGGACCACCCAAATTCTATAATTAAGAGGTGTGTCCCAATACTTGTTCATATAGTGTACCTGGACATCATTACCAATCAGTTGTAGCACATATCACACAAGGGCACATTCCCTTTCAACATATTGAGAAATTCATGGCACAATTACTACTCAGAAGGCAAAAGCATTGCTAGGGTGGCCTCTCTAATGTTCTAGTATGTTCAATGTGTATATCATGTATCTGTATGACATGATTAGCATGTGAATGTGTATAGGACGGTGGTTGGGGCAGTGATCAGCATGAGAGCATACTGTAGCAGCCTGGCCTATACGTGCCAGTGGGCCCAGCTCTATACTGGTGTTCAGTGACCTTTACAGAGAGTTGGATTGGTTGCTGTCTGTGTCACCACAACTTTGTGTTTGTATAGTGTGTGTAGTGTGTGCTTGCTTTCTGGGTTTGCTTCTGCCCACAGGCCCAGGGGGCAGTCACAGCACCCTCTCTAACCCTGCCTCCTGCCTTCAACACCACAAAAGACACACACACACACGCACACACACATAGGCAGCTGTCACTGAGATTTCGCACTGAACCAAAGAAATTTCCCCCAAGCTTGATACACAAACACACACACACATGCACACAGAGCATGTGAGCAGACTTAACACACAAATGACATGCATGGAGGTGATTTCAGGAGATGATTGTATTTCTCTGGTTTCTAACATTGTTCGCTTAAAGGGACAGCGGGCTGCGGGTTTGCTAAAAGCCGTTACAGCTCTAATATTAGTAGCATAATTTTGGAAATAAATAAAAGGATTCAGTGACATGCACATGCACACACATCTAAACAATGAAGGAAGACTGGTCTCACAAAGGTGGCCACTGGCACAAGCCCAGATTTGTGACTGTGGTGATTTTGCCACAGGCGCTTGTTTGTGACGTTGGCACTCAACTCCACGTCCCCTGTGCTATTAATAGAGCTTCCTCCATTGATATTCACAGTTGGGATCTGTATCTTTTGGCACCCTGCACTCTACCGGCCAGCACACTCCGCCACTTTGGCATATGTGAATAGCTGCCAATCAAGCCTATTGAGGACGGGCCTTCAGAGACTAATTGGTAGACTAGGACAGAAGAAGAGGAATCAGAGTTGTTTGTTTTTCTTTCCACTCCAGTTTACACAATTTCTGTATTTTATTACCTCACATTTCAAAATACTCTTCCATTTTTTGCTTTGTTGTTCTCACACATAGTGTCTTGTCAGCTCAGCACTTTTTAGTCTCTTTCAAATCCACCTTACTCTCTCTATAACTTTTTCCTCATATCCTGAATGCCCTTCCACTCTGATTATCCTCAAAGGAGCACATCTTGTTTGTGAGGGTTTTCTTTTTTCAGTCCAAGCAATCACTTTCCAGAGCATGCTATCTCCTTCTCGCTCTCTCTCTCTCTCTCGCGCTCTCTCTCTTTCTCTCTGTCCCTCTCACTCTCTCACTCACTCTCTCTCTTTCCCTCTCTCTCACTGTCTCTCCCTCGCTCGCTCTGGCAGAAGCTGGATCTCCCGTAAAGCTTCCATTCCCAACATCGCTGCTTCATCTGCAACTAATGTGAAGAGGCTCCTGTTGCTGTCATGCTTCTGCGTTAGCACACTCCGCTTTTCTCCTTTCTGGTCTCGTGAATTATTCACGCCTGGCTCAGTGGAGCAGAGGGGGCTTGGAAAAAAAAACTAGAAAGAAAACTCATTGAGAAAATCAAGCAGATGAGCTGTTGCCAGGGCTCAGGAGTGTCTGTTCGGAGGAGAGAGAGACAAAACCGCAGCAGTGTGAGGGAGGAAAGCGTCTGAGCTGCAGGAAGCTCTCCCAGCTGGAGCAGATAAACATCAGCGCACTGGAACAGCAGCCCTTTGGAGCATCAGAGTGTCTGAAAGCCGGAGAAGTGGAGAAAGGGTGGAAGTTTAGGAAGGTAGAACGCCCAGGGCATTGGTGGATGCCTGCTGGAATGGAGTGAGGCATGCAGGCTTGGCTGGCAGTGGTGCTGGAGGTGCCTCGTTGCCCTGGCTCGTTGGCGGAGGTGCTGGTGCAGACGCTGACGGGGGCTGGCGGGCCGCACGGTGGCGGCGGTGGCCTAATGCGGTGCTGAGGATCATGGTCGTTTCCTTGGTGCTGAAGCTTCTTTCTGAGCTGCTCCAGTGCTCTGCTCCTATGCCACTGTGCGAGGCTGGACCCACCAGCTGCCGCAGCTGGGACAACAGCAATGCCCCGCGGCTGACCTCAGAGGGCAGAGAGGTGAGGGAACACACTAAAACAGATTCATGCTTAAGAAAGTGCCAGACAGTGTTCTTTGGAACCACAGAACTGGTTTTGGTTCCTTAAAGTTCCTCAGAAGAATCAACCATTTTCAAACAACACTTTTTTAAAATTCATAAAGATTTTTTGTCACTTTTTTCCCCTTGAACTGTATGTTCCAAGTCAGGTATACTTAAGACTGTACTTACTAGGTGTGTAACTTTTTTATTCAATTTCAGAATCAGAAAACTTTTTTTTACTGATCCCGGAGGAAACTGCTTGCACAGAGACAAGTACAATATAAAATGTGAAGTCTAAATAAATGCAATATAAATTCTAATAAATGCAATATAATATGCTGTTTGCTGTTCAAGATTGGTTTTTAATGTGTTTTGTTTTTTTATTTAATAAGAATAAACTTTTATTCTTATTTAATAAAATAGTATGCCGTGACATCTAACCACCATGCCTGTGGAATATTGATTAGATTTTTTTTTTTTATTTGGCATTTTTTTAAATTAAGAAATTAAGAATTTTAAATAAATATTAAAATAAATTAATAATTTAAAAATAAATATTATTTTCTGAAGTTGGATTTGTCATGAGAAGGTAACACATCCCTTAATTCTCAGTCTTTAATGTTATCTAGAAAAGGCAAAGTTTTTTGTTTTAAATATACTATGTCGATATCTTACCTCACAGATTAACATCCAGCCTGTGTGCTTTGTAGATGGCGCCGAACAATACTTCAGCCTATTGCCCATCCGTTATGACCTGAAAATGGCTTTTGTTGCTGCTTCTGTTTTGGTTTTGTTGCCATTCACACTTCATTATTTAGCTTGAAGGGGGCACAAATGTTACATTTTTTCTCATTTTTTATTTCAATTCTTACACCCCTGATACCTGTAGGAAATGTGTGTGTTTGAATGAGTGCCTTGTATTAACACTAGATTAGGTGAGACGAGTGTGTTTGTAATAATTCTGATTACCTATGAAAAGAAAAGAAGGGTGAATGAGAATTTCAGGATTTCAGGTTACATCTACCAAATCCAAACTTGATGAAAAAGACTAATTGTTTGAGGTTTTCATGTGTAAACCCTTTTTCCTTGTTCCAGTACTCTGCTACGAGCCAGCTTTGGTGTTACAGTGTCTGTGCTGATTCAGTGTAGATTATTTGATCTCCTAAGTTTAGGGTTTAGTGCTGCACTGTGTGGGTGCGATGGACTGTTTGTCCTAGCAGAGATGAGATTCTAGGTAGAGCTCTTTTTCCAGATTCTTCATCCACCCACTCTACCCATCCATACACACACCCACACCCACACACACACACATACACACACACACTTACTCACACACACACACACACACACACAATTACTCACACACACACACACACACACACTATGTGAGCCAGAAGAACACCTCTTTACTCGTGGCCATGCTGGAGGTGGACCGCTAAAAAGCTCAGGAAGCAGCAGCACGCAGCCTGCGGCAGACTTGAGCTGAAAGACAAGAATAAACGAGATACGGGGAGACATCTCCACCGCCACCCCTGTGTTGCTGAAAATAGCACTAACTCTCCAGCCTAAGGCAGTGTAACCACCACAACACAGGATGTTCACTTTGTCCATCCCAGACCACTTTTTAATAAAGGACAACGCTGTCTCACTCCTCCTCTGTGACTCTTGGCAACTCTGATGATTGTTCTGGAGCAGTAAAAAAAGTTTCTGCCTTAAAACGGTATAAAACAATCTTATCAGACTATTGTAGTTATACAGCTCATTCTGATAGTACCATGTCAGATATGAATAGTCCCAGTAATGGTCTTTGATTTGATTTAAAAAGTCACAGTGGAGGTACAGGTAAAGGTAAAAGCAGAGCTGGAGAACTGTAGCTGATTTTTTGATGATGTAATGTTGCTTCAAACCTTTTACACAACCATGGTATTGATTATAAACATAATTGTTTGAATACTGAGATACTAATAGGAATTTTCATACCATACCTTTTCTAACCTGTCAGATTGCTTTGGCTGTATCTCATACGCTAAGGGCTTGGTGCAAATGAACTGAATGGCAAATTTATACTTGTTTTTATATTTGGCTTTTATAAGATATGAAGGAAAGAGGAAAAGAAGAAAGGAAGAAAGGAAAGAAATAGAAAGGAAGTAAGAAAGGAAGGAATGATGAAAGAAAAGAAGAATGAAGAATGGGATGAAGAAAAGAAAAAAGTAAGGAAGGAAAAAAGGGAGGAAGGATGAAATTAAAGTAGACAGGAAAGAATGAAGGAAGTGGAATGGGAAGAAACAAAGAAAGAAGGTAGGAAGGAAGAAGGAAGAAAGGAAAGAAGGATGGAAGGATGGATGAAAGGAAAGAAGGACGCATGGAAAGAAAAAAATGAAGGAAGGGATTTGTATTTAAGCTGTTGTGGCGGCTTAGTGCTCTGGACAGAAATTTAAACTGCCTGATCTTGTCTGACACCTGACCTAGTCTGAGAAGAGCTATTGTGAGTTGACTTGATTCCTGAATGACATTTAAACTGATCTGCTGAAAGGATGTGGGGGTTGGGCAGGCGGGGCATAGAGGGGTGGAGAGGAAGGCTGTTTTTAAAGACTTTTTCTAAGACTCGTTTTCTAATCTTACATTAGAGAAGAAGCATGGTGCATCTGACATCATACGTTAAAGCTTTCATATCAATCATTGAAAAGGATATATACATACACTACATGGACAAATGTACTGGGACTCCTGACCTTTACACTTCAAGTACAATCTCTGTTCCAGTTCATCCCAAAGGTGTTGGATGGGGTTGAGATCAGGTCTCTGAGGGTCAGTGAAGTTCTTCCACACCGAACTCATCCAGCCATGTCTTTATGGAGCTTGCTTTGTGCCCTGGGACACAGTCATGCTGGAATAGAAAAGGGTCTTCCCCAAAATGTGTCCACAAAGTCAGAAGCATGGTGTTGTCCAGAATGTCTTTAAGATTGCCCTTCACTAAAAGTAAGGGGCCACCTGAATTTAGTAATTTGGAGGTCCCAATGCTTTTGTCCACATAGTGAATATCCTTATATTACACATATATAAGCAAACACAAGTGTTTTTGTGTTCTGGGTGCCAATTAAGGTATTTTGCTAGTGGCTTGCTCCTAGGTTCTAGCGAGCCTGCTGTGTTTGGAAGCATGAGATATAGACTGCAGGATAGTTTTTGATTCAGACATTCTCAATTTTGAACGTATCTGTCCACAAAGCAACACTGGTCTCCTGTTAACTGCACACAAAATCAACACACATTTCAGAATCTTTCACAGCTATCTGCACAGCATTTTTATTTGGTAAACCTAGTAGCAATTCCCAGGGGTTAACAAGATATCCTTGTGTGTTTGTCAACTCATGCACTTTTTGGTTGCACGTCACGCCAAATGTTCCGTGATTGGACGTTCGACGGTTAATCGAGTAAAACAGCAGACAGTTCTCAAAACTAACAGGTCTGGTGTAAGAGACTCTATTTCAGTATATCTTTGATTTCTTCTCGTGTTGTGTTGTTTTCACATACATAGTGCAAGTTTTGTGTTTTCTGAACTTTTTTCCTGGGGACATGCTACTGTTTTCTTCTGAATAGGCTTTCTTCATATTTACTCAGACATGTTTATAATTTCCCTTTAGCCTGAATAAGTGAAGCAAAGCATAGATCATCTCTCTCTCTCTCGCTCTCTCTCTCACTGTCTCTCTCTCTCTCTGCTGTGTTTCTTAAATTACTGTCATGCACTCACCAGAGCATAAATACATTTTTTTCTTGCTGTCATTCTGCAGAGGTAAAATCTTCCAAATTGTGTGATTTTTTATGTTAAAGGAGAAGAATAGCTTCTCTCCTGGAAAAAAAAACTGGGGTCAGTAGAGGGGGTCCGTGTGCTCTGAGGGGCACGTGTTGCAGTTGCTGCCATTTGAGCAGAGCCTCCTGCTGCATGCCGTATATAAACACAAATACGTACAAACACACACACACACACACACACACACACACAGAGGTACAGAGGTCTTGGTCCACCAGAGAGAATGGATAGGTAAATAGTTGTCAGTAAATATTTGTTCATTAATTTCATTTATTTAGTTAGTTTATTAATTTAACTTTAGAATGAACACAAATAAACTATATGAAAGGTATCTGCTGGTGACGATTATAACATTTCTAATATTGGGCCTGTATTAGCAATACAGAGAAACACAAGTTTACATAAGCTAAAATGAGAAAAAAAATGCATTGTTTTGATCACAGTGGCCCAGTTTTACATAAATCTTGTGTCCTTCCACAGTACAAAAAAAGCAAATAAATTAAATAAAGGTTTCTCTGATATCTATCTGCAGATCATCTGTATGTATACATTCATACAGATATAGTTCTGATGTCACAGCCCTAAACAAGACCTTGTGATTTGATGTGTGTGTTAGCTCAATTATCCCAGCTCCCCTTTGAAGTCCAGTATCTGCTAATAAGCCCTTCATTAAATTAAGTTGGGCAAGCCGCAACTATCCACCTTGCAATTTACACATCACTTCTTTTATAACAAACATGCAGCTACATACGAAAAACAAATGCATGTTACTAGACACTGTATCAGAGTTTCTGTACTTTTCATAGATTGACAGTATATTTATTTATTTTAAACCGCTGCTGATCTTTTGCACATTACATTCCAGTATCGTTGCTTTCCACCTGACTGCTAAAGCCAAATGTGCACGTTTCTTCAATATTAAAAATGACCTTGTACCATATTGCATATCCTTGTAGCAAATTGCATATTTTTACTTCTAGTTTAGAGTTTATATTTATAGTTTATTAATATATGTTTTCTCTGTCTCTGTTGTACTCTGTAAAATCTGGAGCCACGGCATCTCATCTCACTGTATACATGTATATTGCTGAGATGACAATAAAGTACACTTTGGTTGTGACTTGCTGTGTGAAACTAATTCACGCAGAACTGAACATACTTACTGTTCTAACTCACTTGCCAAGCTGTTGATAAATTTAAAAAAAGACATTAGCTGCTGAGGCTTCACAGGTCTAAAGAAAAGCCAGCTGAACCACAACGCTGATTTGACTGGCAGCAGTTGCCTCTTAGAGCATGGTTCTGTTATCTGATACAGATGTAGCTCTCTGATCTGGCTGACAGGCAGATGTGGAGATGTTGTAGTGAATGAATTATCATAGCCCCCTTGTGTCGCACTGATAGATGTTTGTTCTGATTGAAATGACTTCTGAATCTGCCCTTCTCTTTCATCTGTCTGAGTCATTCTGCTTTGGTCGAGCATTTCTCTCGCAGGTTATCCTGGAGTTGAGAAGCGGTCAGAGCAGTCAGGCTTCTGTGTATAAGCGTCACCTAATTGTGAAACTTCAATACAGAATCTTTGAATGAATCTCTTCTGAGTGTACAGAAGTCCTTTGCACGTTTAACCCTTTGGTGGCTGCCTATGTACATGCGTTCAGAGAGAGATTATTAAAATGTGCCTCCAGAGTAGTTATGATGTGTGTGTGGACACTAGGCATAATTCAATGTACCAGCATGTAAAACTGGAGCATTCTGCTATGCTGCTGTATGACACTTTTTAAATGAAGTATGATGCTATATTTATTGCTGTATGCGCTGTGATAGTACCTGTATGCACTGTGATAGTACACTGTGATAGTACCTGTATTTATTGCTGTATGTACTGCGATAGTACAGGCACACACATTTTGAGCACTCTTCAAATCACTAAGAGCTTATTATTCCTCAGAGTAGAAATAGCACCTGACAGGCAACTGAAGTGTGAGGCCTTTTTTTATGTAATGGCTTGCACAAAATGTGTTTTAGCTTAATATGTGTTATTTGCATATAGTGGATGGATGAACAAATGGGTGAATGGATGAATATTATTATTTACTATAACATAAAGTGATGCGTATGTCTAGTAGTGTAGTCTTTATGCGGCAGTATGTGTGAAAATATATACAAATACAATAACAGACTGTTTAAATCCTTTTAAACTGTTGCTCTTACAAATTCAGCAAGTAATGTTTGAGGAGGTGCCCCAAAACAGTTTAATTTTCCCCATATGAAGGGTTTCTGCAGGCTGCCACATAATGAGATCACCATGGCGAGAGTGCTGATGCCTTACAGTCAGCATTGCTTCTTAAAATCTTTGTCACACTCAGCTGTGTTCTCTGTCTGTCACTCACTGTAAGTGAAAAGCAAGTGCTACAGTACATGGAGAGATTGCCATGCAGCAAACAGTTTCTTAAACCAATTGGCACCCAATGATTGCCAACAACTGCAAGTAGACAATAATAGAGAAACTACATCTACAAGTAATAACATATATGTGTTTAATAAAAACAAAACAAAAAAAACAAAGTGTATTTCTGTGTGCTGTTGAGTAAATCTTGCTCTGTAGCTTGATTAAGCCTCAGTGCTTTCACCCTCGTTGCAGATTGTTTCTGGCAAGAAAGGCCAGTTTTGTTTTTTTGTTTTAGTCCCTGTTACATCCAGGGAATGACGGGGTGGTAAAGTGGGGTGGATAACACAGCCGTGAAAAGGACACCAACACAGGGAAGTCTATTTACAATATTTAATTACAAATATATACAAATATACAAAGATAGCTATATACAACAAATACAGACGCTAGGTGGGAACAAAGACAACCCCAAAGGAAAGAACACAATAAAACAATCCCTAAGCCTGCCTATCAAACCCTCTAACTAATCCAAACATACAAGGGTG
>JBBJLS010000006.1:20545983-20561134 GCA_037577275.1 Bryconaethiops microstoma
CTCTCTTTTGCCTCACGGACTTATTCTTTAATAAACATTTCATTTCCGCTATTGGATCCTTCTCTGTGATTATTACAGAAATAATGTCTGGGGCAACATAGTCATTATCATTTTGGTTAATACCTTTTTAGAGACACCTAATCCTTTTGGTTCCCATGACCACTGTTGCAAAAATTGCACATTAACCAACTGGGAATGGTCTTAACAGTTAAATTATATAGAATTTTTTGGCTGATTTTTTTCTGCCTTTTTCTGTATTGCATATGTAATACCCAGCCTGTTCCTTGATTGATGCTTACAGTATGTTTATTATAATAGAACGAACAACATTCATATTAATATGAACTCGCAATTTATATTGTCTAAATCTCAGTTTACATAAATAAGACATAAACTATAGCAACTAGAATTCATTTAATAAGTAAATGCATGAGTAGTTGGTAGTGAGTAATTTGAAATTAATTAAGAATTACGGTTATCTTCCTGCCAGAATGTTTGTTGACTGTTTATTACACATGTGAGCTGCATTATATAATTAAGTTAATTACATAATAATAAAGGTAATAATATGAAAAAAGTTTAGTATTGTGGCCCTTATAGTCATGCATGTATAGTCAACACACCACAGCACACAGTATGAAATTCTTTCTCTGCATTTAAACCATTCACCAAGTGAAGCAGTGTGCATCCAGTGATGCAGCGCCCTAGGGAGCAGTGTGTGTGGACAGTACCTTGGTCAGGAAAACCTCAGTGGTGCCACTGGCAGTCCTGGGACTCAATCCCACAACCTTCCGATCGCAGGTGCAACTCCCTAACCACCAGGCCACCAGCTGCCACATATACTCATAATTACGTTAACACTCAGTATACATTCAGTATCACAAAGTATGAGTATGAAGAAATATAGGGGACTCTTTCTTTCCTCAAAACAAGACTGTACTCACTCTTCTGCCACAAACGTGCTATCAGTTTAAACAAATTTCTCTGCTTGTTCCAGTGAGCCATGAGAGCTACGTGTGAGAAGTAATTAATACCTCGAGTGAGAAGTAATTATTTATGTGTATTTGGTATTAACTATTTCTGGACAAATCTAAATTATAGGCTCACAAAGGATTGTGTTATTTCAGATGAGGACAATGTAAATAGACCTTGAAAGGTACAATGGTCTTAAGGTTCAATTCTGTACCTTAAATGAGCTTTAAAGGTACACTACATTCACATTCCCAGTTTTTAGGACATAACCTATTTAAGTAGAGCACAGCTTAAAAATGTATAAAATGCAATGGAATATGGAACAAAAAGTAGTGTATATATAAGTTGCTGGACCACTGGTATCAGAGTGATGCACACTGATGTACACTCTAAAATGTGCATGGCCCTAAATGTCCTGCTTTAATTTGAGATTTGTGTGAGTTGTTTAATGGCCTCTTCTGCGAGCACAGCTTTATTCTTCTATAATTGTCTGTTTATTTTTTTTGTTATTTTGTAATATGTGATTTGAACCCGCCAACGCCGTGGGCACTAATTAATTAGAAAGTTTATGTCCAGTGTTTGTTCATGCAAGGTTGGATCCTCACATTATTTGCAGACATCAAGAAACGAAAGGCTTGTGCACTGAATCTAAGACACAGTTCGAATCAAGCTTTCTCTTCGCTAACATCTTTGCTTTGTATGGGCTTTAAGCAACTGCAATGCTTCTAGTGGATTAATAAAATGTGAAAAAAAATGTGCGTTTGTGTGAAGTAATGTTTGTATATGTTTGTACTGACATGTTTAAGTTGTCAGGTATGTAAATGTAGGGTATGTAAATGTACACTCTCTTTGTGTAAGAGCCCAACTGAGTGAACTCATCTGTCAATCTATTGCCTCTCTGGGTTCTGTGCCCACCAAACAGACACTATTGTATGTAAGACCACCAGCGGAAGAGATAGGACAGAACATAGACTTTTACTTTTGAAAATCCATCTCCTTTTGTGTGCCATACCATTGACAGTGTGATTTCTGTAGGCGATCACACAGAAGCACATTCCAGAGATTGCTGATGAGAATGTGTGAGGATGTCTGTCAGGAGACATTTACACCAACTCATGCTAATCTGTTCTTGCTTTGTAATGCTAATTTCCATGCTCTTCTTGAGTCATAATCTGCTAGAAAAGCTCACACACTTATCTGACAGTCTGAGTGAAATCTTCTTACCTTCAGAATATGATGAACCTAACAGCACTGCTGAGGAGCTGGGAAGATCAGGGGCTGTAAAAGAAAGTCCATTCAGCTGCGGCTGATGATAACAATATCTGGTGACTGTTCGATAGGCAAATTTAGACAAACAGAGCATGCAAAATATACTGAAGCGCTGCGCATGTTTCAGACTGTGTGGGTGATGGTATCAAACAGGTTGCTTCATAAAAAACAATGAGCACTCATGTAAATGGCCTTCCCAGGTGACAGCGATTATTTTGAAATTATTTAGGGTATGACTTTCTGCTATAAAACACTGTGATCTCAAAAGTGCAGTAAAATGCCTTGTTCTTCTCTCCCTCTTTTCCAATGTTGTTCTTAGGAATCACTATGTGCTACAGTATGTGCTACAGTTCAGCATATTTCCAACTAGGCCTGCACACAATGGGACGCAGTATCATATTGCAATTATTTTGCTACATATTGGAACTATGATGTACCTTAAAAAATGTATCACTTAACATTAATAATTCTATCATAGATGTATTTGCCCCCAGTCTCACCTTGCAGATGATGCTGCATCATCAGTCTTTTTGTTCGGTGAGCTCATTACAGAGCACAGCTCTTTGATTGCCTTCAGTTGCATTTGAATGTGTCTTTAAATGTGTGTGAGGCTGTGTCGTTGTTTAACTGTAATAAAAATGTTAGATTGTGTATAAGGCAATGAGTAGGATTAACAGAGAAATATATCACAGCAATAAAAATCTTAACTTTATACGTTGCTGTTGATTTCAAACAATATTTTATGAAGCCTTCCTTCAGACTGTGGTAGGGCACAAAAAATGGGTTTCTGTGGTCTCAAAAGGACAACGTTCTGTTTTTCTCTCCACCTCGACAGGTGCTGTCATTAGGCTCAGACTCAAATGCAGAGTAAAATACATGTTATACACTCTGGCACTTTGTATATTTTATTTGAGAATAAAGTTTTTGAAAGGCATTAGGAGTTGAAAACCTTTTTGGGTGCCCTATGTCAGGTTAATATAACATCTGCACGTCTTTGAAGCCCGTGCGAGACATTCCTAATGCAGATGGCTTTCCAGGACCAGTATAATTATTTCAGAATAATACTGGCCACTTGGAGATGTTAACCATGAACTCCTGTGATCATCAAACTACATTGACTTTTTGCCCTTTTCTCTATTTTTCCAGGTGTTGTCGCTAGGCGCTGATGTCCTTCCTGAATACAAGCTCCAGGCCCCCCGCATCCACAAGTGGACTGTGCTGCACTATAGCCCTTTTAAAGCTGTGTGGGACTGGCTGATCCTGCTGCTGGTCATCTACACTGCCATCCTCACTCCCTACTCGGCCGCCTTCCTGTTGAATGAAAAGGAAGAGTCGCAGTACTGTGCCTATTGTAGCCCACTCAGCGTAGTCGACCTCATGGTGGACATCATGTTCATCATTGACATCCTCATCAACTTCCGCACCACCTACGTCAATGCCAATGACGAGGTGGTGAGCCACCCACTCCGCATCGCCGTGCACTACTTCAAAGGCTGGTTCCTCATCGACATGGTGGCTGCCATCCCCTTTGACTTACTCATCTACCAAAATGGTGAAGAGGTGAGTGCAGAGGTCAGTGTCAATTTAACCTTAATCTTCCAGCTTAACCCTTAGAATGGCATGAATCCGTGCCGGAGGCACGGCAAATGGTAAATTGTTGTCATATGGCAAAACAACTCATTATATGGAAGTTCCCCTGGTTTGTCTTGATGCTCGAGGTGTCAGACGTCATGCTGAGCTTTTTTTGCTGTTGCTGTATCTATGTCTCATAGAACCAAAGTTATTGTAATTTTTAAAATATGTTATAATAACCGGTATTGGAGATTTTAAAATTGTGTTACACACATGTCCATAAAGAACAAAAATGCCCAAATTTCTTTTATTTTGGGTCTTAAAAACAAAAATATTTGAACTGAGGAGAACTTTCAGTGTAGTCTTCGCCCACAGGTGCAGCAAATGGCGAGTGTGTAAGAGAATAAACACTGGTTTTAGACTATTTTACACTGCATTTATTTTTTAAAATCAGATTTTTATGAATATTCTGTGAGTTCTAAGGATTATAATGAAAGTTACAGAATTCCCCCCTTACTTCAAGTATCATCAACTAAACAAGGTGTTTGCTGTCTTAAATTTACTTCTGTGGTTGCCAGAATATAACAAATATAATATAGCCTACAACTTGCATCACCTGTTAGAAACAACTTAAGCAATCCTATTTAGAATTATTTACTAACTTAACTTACAACCTAACGCACTTGCTGTCTGAGGCAAATGTGTGGTGATTTAGGCTTGTAACTTACACAAGGCTATTTCTTCATTACCTAGCCCTTGTAGCTCAGCCCTTGACATTTGGTCTAAGGAGACAAATTGTGTAAATTTGATTTCACCAAACTGTAAAGGGAATTTCCTCCTATAATCCACCTTCCACATGTTTTCCTGCATCATTCTGAATCAATATGGAGAAAGAAAAATTGAATTAATTTATGAGAAAGGTCAAAAAACATGACAATAAAGCTATATATTCTACAGTACACAGCATTTATTGGTAGATGCTCAGATTCCACATTTCATTTCTCTTTTGTGTGCCTGTTCTGTACTAAAATGTTGATTACAGCAAATCTCTGGCAGTCTCTAGAAAACTCACAATAGACCCTTAATCATGAGCTAAAAAAACAATCTATTGATTAGACTGTAACTGAAAACAGCAGAATAAATAGTGGAAGTTTTTTCTGCTGGGTTAAATGGTCTCATCAGTTGTAAGCGAAGAATTTAAACTCCAACATTCCACTCATTCATGCCTTGAGGGGTGAAACTAGGCTTTGTGCCAGAAGTCTAATCATTATGTTATTTATTTGCTTTATTGATGTAGTGGCCTTGAGTGTAATCGCTACCAATGAACACTACTCTCTGTCAGGGAGAAAAAGAAGGAATATTTATGACTCCTACTACATCACCCAATGCGCCCCAGGCACGCTGGGCAAAACTCCCTATTCCTCTTTCTTGGAGAAGTAATTCTTTCCATTCCCCTCTTTTCACTTTTGTCCATGATTTGTCAGGATCTTACAGTCCTTGTATAAACATGACATGCAGCGAAAGTATGATAGAAATTGTTTAGTGTATCATGAAGTAAAGTGGACCGCTCAAGCAGTGAGTATACAATAAATTGAAGACTAGCTGTTAGTATTTTGTCATGGTATAGCATAGTTATTAAAGATGCTTTGTGTTCCTCAACCCCATTGCTTTTACAGATTTCTAGGTCCAGTGAACATTTTACGGGCTTCAAATATTTGTTGGTATTTCTTAAATTCTCATTCTCAAATCACCCTTAAAATAAGATTTACTATAACTTGTTTGTTTTTTAACTTACTATATTTAAGTTTTTTGATAATGCAGTTTTAAATATATTTAGTAGAGGCCATGTTAATGTTAATATGTTAATAGTCAGCTGAAACCCAGCTGTTCACACACCATATGTTGTTATAGAAGCAGTAATTGTAGCCTCTTGTTTAAAAACAGCCTTTATGAATTACCATGATTTTTAAAAGGCACTTTAATTATATGAGCCTTGTAGACAGTAACCATTGCAGTAAATAAATCCTGACTTCTAGCATAGCCACTAATGTAGGTCCTAATGATTACAGATGTAATTTTTGGCTTCCTGACAATAATTTTAGCTATTTGGCCTCCTTTGGACAAGGCAGATATCAGAAAAAAGTCTTCCCTTTTTCACGACACATAATCGGAAAGGGTTTTTCCAAAACCCTACTCTAGAGACATGAGTGACACCACATGCAGAAATCACACCTTTACCTGTAATAAATTTCTCGTTTTTGCCAAAGTGTCTCTTTGAATGTGTATAACATGACCAGGAATGATGAAACATGCTTTTTCAGCTAAAAGAATAGAATAACTTACTTTTTATTATCTGTTTTGCAACATCTAAACCATTGCAGGTACATTGTTTAAAACAAGTAGTTTGTTGACTGACCACATTAATACTTCAATACTTTCCATCTTCTCCCCTTTCAAGACAACCACTCTGATTGGCCTCCTCAAGACGGCACGCCTGTTGCGACTGGTGCGAGTAGCCCGGAAACTGGACCGCTATTCAGAATATGGCGCTGCTGTGCTCTTCCTTCTCATGTGCACCTTTGCCCTCATTGCCCACTGGTTGGCATGCATTTGGTACGCCATTGGCAACGTAGAACGTAGTGGAGCCATCGGTTGGCTACACACTCTGGGAGATCAGCTGGGGAAACCTTACAATGACTCAATCTCTGGCTCAGGGCCCACCATCAAGGATAAGTATGTGACAGCCCTCTATTTCACCTTTAGCAGCTTGACCAGCGTAGGATTTGGGAATGTATCCCCCAACACTAACTCAGAGAAGATTTTCTCAATCTGCGTCATGCTTATTGGATGTAAGTATCAGTCATTTGAAGTCAACCCTTAATGTAAAATTTGATCGCAATGCCCGTAATCCTATTCTATGATTGTAAATAATTTGCCTTTTTCATTCAAAACAAAAGCAATTTTACAATCTGAGTAGATGCACACACACATCAATGTACATTCATAATCTTGAATAGATCACATTTTATTTTAGGGATAGTGCAGTGTATTCAAATATAGCACATACAGCATTGATAAAGACATCTGCAGCATTATGATGGTAGCTCGCAGTACGACTGTAAATGACACACAAGCTTGTCATTCGCATGAATGCTTATTTTTGTAATTGGCCTATGGCGCATCTCATTTTTTGCCTGCTAATGAATACATTTACTAGTTCATTTTGGGCTGCTTTCATTGGAAGAAGTAATTAATTAAAAAGCAGTCTAATATCCTATTACTGCAAGCACCCACATTTATCAGACCTGCATTGCAGCAGCGCAGCTTCCAGCATAGAGTACCTTAGGACATCTGCTGTTGGTGCTGTTCAGTAAACTTTAATGAGAGTGCTTTTAAGTTCGGTGTGAGAGTAAAATCAGCTTGATGTCTTAAATTTTCAGTAATATATTCTATTCAATATGTAAAATGTCCCCAGTAGTAGAGTATGTAAGAAAGTCGCTGCTAAAACTGTAGATTATCGTTATGGTTTAACTTCTAGCTATCTGAAATTTTACAGGATCATGTTACAGAGGTTTAGGTTATGTTGCTTACTTTGTAGTTTGTTCTCCTACCATTGGTTATTGTGGAAGCTTTGGGCCACAAGTAATTGCAATGATGATTTAGGAAACACCACTCGATTTCTTCTGAAAAAAATCTGTGGTTAAATTACAGCCTCTAATGTTTTGCTGTCATTTACTTTATTGCCATATTAACCCTTATGGATTGCATATATGGGCACTGATAACCAAAGCATGTTGTAATTATTGTGATTACATTAATCACAATAATTGAGTATTGATCATTTAAAATCGATATTTTCTTTTTCTATATTTTTATAGTCAACTCAGGAAATTTAAAAACAATATATGGTCTTTTTATTTAACCTGAAGTATACTAAAGTGTATAAGTTTGAGACTTTAAGTGAGCCAGCCATTTTTACTCAATGACAGCTTTTGTCTGTGCTGTTTTAATCTGTCTTTGTTGGTCACGCATGTTTTTCCCATCTGTATTCAAGTATACACACTGGAAAATGAGCTTATTTGAGCAGTGGAGCCATGAATCAAAATCACACTACACATTTTCTCATGGAAATGCATTCTAGTTTTTCTTACGATTTTTCACGGAACACTTAATGAAACGTGTATACATTTCAGTGGATTTTACATTTGTGTACATAAGAGAATAGATATTTTAATACTGTGGTGGAGGCACAGGTGCTCGATGTAAACAAAGTCTTTAATAACAAAGTTCAACAGAGAACAATACATGAGCAGTGGTAAATGCAAAGACAAGAGAACCATGGCAAGATGCAAACCCAGACACTTCAATCAGTGAATACAGCGAAAACTCTCGATAGCCAGGAACGTACGCGGTGTGACAGAAGACAAACATAGTGGTGAACAGACAGCTAGCGAAATTAAATACGGTAAGACACAGGTGCAGAGTTTCCACAGAAATCAAAGGGACAAATGAAAATCAGGTTCAGAAGTTACGTGCCTTGGAACGGATAAAATTGAGGGAGTGCATGAGATGCGGGTGATAGTGTGACGAAAGACGAGTTTTTAATTTATATATTTCTCATTAAGCATGTCCTTTTTTACATGTTTGACATTAAAACTATCATGAAAAATCCTAAAGATAAAAAGTATTACTGTCCGTACAGAATGAATGTAAATGTATTGCAAGATGAAATAATTATGTAATTTATTATGGAATTATTTAATTACATTTAAACTGCACAACAAAATCACAGTAATAATTCTAAGCTGCTAACGGTTAATATCAGGTTCTATATAGATTATGAGATTTCATATATGCACAGTATCAAAAATATTAGCACTGCACAGTAGTCTGCCCCTCCAGGCACAGGATTTCTCATTTTTTGTCTTAAAAACATGACTGCTATATAGACATTCCCACTTGGACACCATATGACAAGAGAGGAGCAGCATTCATTATGAGAAAAGCTTACTTAGTGCCTCCTAAAACCAATTTCAGCTGTAGCACCTACTTTAAATAATGCCATGTGAGGGATGAGGCCTCATGAATTATGTATGTTTATTCTAAATATTTGCTTTTGACAGAAAGAAATTAGGAATGGCCCAATCCCAGTTTTCTGCCCTGTTACTGATTCCTCAGCTGAGAACTCAGGGTGCTGTCTGATCTTTTTTTTTAATTATATACATTTGATGTACAAACAAATCCAAAAATCACAATTCCAGTTTGTGAACTAAGCTAATGTTTTTCATTGTTGACACTTGTTCCAAAGTAATCACAGAGTTTAAATAATGTCAATAGAAAAGCGTGTAGAATGTGACAAATGAGCCTAAGGTCACCTTGCCCACTGCATAGTTTTAATTAGAGGGATCCAGCACCTGTGGGAGAAGTTAAAGTGTTTAAGACCCATAACTAATCACTCTACATCAGTACCTGACCTCACTAATGCTCTTGTGCTTGGATCATGGGCACTGGAACCATTGTATTGTTCTTTTAAAAATCCTCCCAGCGATTTGCATGAGGGAAACACACGAGTCCTGCCACCCCGCTACAGCTATCACGCCCCGCCCCTCCACCTCACGCCCCCATCCTCGGTTCCAGACTTCCCTCACCAGAGTGCACCACACATTAAAAGTGCTTCCGACGCCCCTGGGCTGGATACCTATAAATCTTTGCTTCTAGTATGAGGCCCTCTCGGAAGAGTAGAGAATGTTACTGCAACAAAAGGCAGCAAAACCCCCATTAATCCCCTTGCTGGATAAAAAAAGTGTCTAAAAACTTTTTAACATATGGTCTAGGTCAGCCTGAGATTTTCCTATGTGTGTGATAACAGGAGGCTATAACTGCATGTCACTTTTTAACTATAAAAGACAATTTAAAGATTCCATAAGTAATCAATAAAATGCATAACTAAAGTATGATAGGGAAGAATGTGCTGTCACATTTTCATAATGACTGTAACTAAGAAACAGTCCTGAATGTGGAACGACTATGTCTAGCCAGTGTCTAGTGCGTTAAATAAGGCCAGTATTAGTGTCAATTTGTTTTTAAATTAATGGTCATCACTTAAGCTAGTAAATGAAATGAGCCATGATATCTCCTGTTTATGGTCTGCTGCACATTGAAAATGTCTTGTACGTGTGATGTTTCTCTTTCCAGCCCTCATGTATGCCAGTATCTTTGGGAATGTGTCAGCCATCATTCAGAGACTCTACTCGGGTACGGCTCGCTACCACACTCAGATGCTCCGTGTGAGAGAATTTATTCGCTTCCATCAAATCCCTAACCCACTCAGACAGAGACTGGAAGAGTATTTCCAGCATGCATGGTCCTACACTAATGGCATCGACATGAACGCGGTGAGTCGGTCACAGAGACATGTGTCAGGCCTTCGGTTCTGTAAGTCAAACCGATAAATTATCACTAGCAAGACTTCTTTGCTCCATTGTTTTCTTCTTTATTTATTTATGTTTTACATTTCAGCAGTTTTCCTTTTCATTACATTGAGGGAATCTTCCATGACAAATGTACCAATAGAAATGGTATAAAATCACACAGAACAAAATCCTGTTACGTGAAATTTTATTATAGTTTCCATTCCAGATGTCCGAGGATGTGCTATGACAATGAAAAAGTTGGCCAATTTGACAACGACCGCTTGTGTTTTAAGATGATGAATGCAGAGTCATGACACAAACCATTCACTAGGTTTTCTTAATACTAGCCATTGCATTAAGGAAAATAGGCTAGATTATAGTCAAAAGTTCTTCTACCATGATGGTGTAGCATTTCCTTTTCGGAATGGAGTGGTTTAATAATAGGCGATGGAAAACAAATGGTAAATCCAGTGTCCGCTCCACTCCGTTACCTTCACTCATTATATACCTCATTATGTTGTGGTGGAGGGCCAGTGGAGCGTTTTATATTGGAAAGTGAGTGCTCTAATGACTGGAATGGCTCTGCCTGAAATTGGGTCCTCTGCTCCACCCACCTCATTCCATCTACTTAGCAAGTGATGAGGAAATATGGCAAATGCTAAAGTCCGGGAAAGGAGAGAGACCATTTGTAATGAAGAAGAGATAGATGGCGAGGGAGAGTCAGACAGGATTGGGATGAAGTAACTGATTTTGCCTGATTGTCTGAGGGTAAGGTGTAGGTCATTGCAGAAGTTGCTGAACTTTATCTAGTCAACAGCAGTGATACAGCATGTTTAAGAAAACGTTCTCTGTGAACACACTTGTTTTGTACCTACGTTAATTTGCCACTTTATCAGAAACACCTCAACCATATAAGTGCCCTATGTAGCTGTATCTGAGTCTGTGAAGGGCAAGACCAAATGAGAGTGAGGAGACAGCACATTAAATTAGAAAAAAAGAATAAACAATTCTGGCAGTGTGCATTACTGTCACAGTGAGTCACTGGCAGCCTGATCCGTGAGCTCATAAGCTATTTCTCTGTACTGAAAATTAGTGAGCTGATGAAGGCACCGTCTCCTCGCCTCTTTCTTTCTTCCATTTCTACTACAACACAGCATTTGGCTTTGTCTTTCAGTCTTTGTTAAATTGATAATGGCATAACTACTAAAACTATCGTTTCACAAAGCTGACATTAGTAAATCTTACCTAAGATTGTAATGTGTTTAAAGAAACTTACACCTGCTTTTAATGAATGTTTATATAAAAGATAGCTACTCTTAATTGATCAGCATCACCATTCAGTTTTTTTGAATACTACTTTTGTTTGTATTTTGTCGTGTCTGTGACTGACATATCAAAATTATTTATTAATTATCATATGGAAATTACCAATTAAATTGTGCTGCATGTTTTTAAACTTGCAGGTGGTGTTTCTGAAGTGACTTGGGTTCACTGCTCTATTAATTAGTCATAAAAAATAAAGTTATATGCATCCATTTATCCTTTATCTGAAGTGTTTATTTTTCACCAGGGTGGGAGGGGAATCCAAACACCAGTTCAAACACAAACATTTATACACATAATTTTGCATCTTGACGTGCATGATTTTGGATTGTGGGAGGAAAGCAATGCACACACAGGGAGAACATACAAATTTCACACAGAAACTTTCTTGCTGTGAGGCAACAGTGCTACTTGCTGTGTGCAAGTTTTTACTTGCTCACATATTTATTTATATCAGTAACCATACACTTCTGCAAATGCTTAATACTCAACCAAATACTATCTAATTATCAGTTCTCTGTCACATACGCTGGGCTATGCCTGTTCAGACATCAAACGCAGGAGCAGACTTTCATGCTTTTTCTTACTTTATTAGAACAGAAAACAAAGAGGCTCAATGGCCAAAAAACCTCTAAACGGAAAACAAGAATTCTAAACAGGCACAACTCAGGATAAACTCTGTTGGAGATCTCACAACCCTAGCAAACACAAAGCAGGCTATTTCAAACTAAACATAAAACACGTTACTAATCATTACTGGCCAGCCGAGAGCACAGGGATGAGACCACGCCCCCAGTCAACATAAAAGTCCTTCACAGTAACTAATCATTACCTGATCCCTGGCCAGCCTATAGCACAGGGATGAGACCAGTCAACATAAAAGTCCTTTACATTAACCCACAGTTGCCTCTAGTGGCCAACTGACTGGGGATATCACAGAACGCCCCAACAAAAGGGCCACCAGGCCAAAACAAAAGGAGGATGCGGGGAAGAGGCAGGAAAGAAAAGTGCTCCCCTCGAGGGCCCCTCCCATACTTCCATGGCCGGCCCCCCTTGGCCACAGCCCCTCTCGAGGGTCCCATACGAGGTGGATCCTCCATAGCGCCCCCCCAAAAATATTTGGGGGACAGTCACGGGACTCCGCTGGCACACCTCCCTCTCCCAAAGATGCGCCAATGGAGCATCAGGCGGTCCAGGACCCTGCCAAGGTGGCAGCAGGAATGGCGGTGTACAACCCACGGTGGCTGGAGCCCTGGCAGGAGCCCTGGCAGGAGCTGGGGCCTCAGAAGCAGGGGCCACGGCAGGAATCAGAGCCTCAGGAACAGGGGCCACAGCGGTGGCCTGGACCTCAGGAGCGGGAACCTCTGCATAGACCGGGTCCTCAGGAACGGGAGCCTCTGCGGAGGCCAGGGCCTCAGGAACGGGAGCCACGGCGGGAGCTGTGGCCTCAGGAACAGGAGCCATGGCAAGTTCTGGGGCCTCAGGAATGAGAGTGCAGCGGGCCTCTGGAGCAGGAGCCTCAGGAACCAGGGCCTCAGGAACACCGTGGACCTCCGGAGCTGGGGACAGGAGCCACAGCGATCGGGGCCTCAGCTTGGGGGACCAGTGCAGGACCTGGTACTGGGACCGCAGCTTGGGAGACCGGTACGGGAACCGGAGCTGGGGCCTCTGGAGAGCTGCAGGCTGGGGCCACCTGAACAGGAGGCTGAATCTGTTGTGGTGCCAAAGTGAGAGGCCGGAGCTGTCTGGGAGCAGGGACTGGAGGCTGAAGCTGCTGTGGGACCAGCGTGGGAGGCTGTAGGCGTCTTGGCGCCGGCACTGGTTCCCATACCAGTGTCCCGTGAGAGGACCAGAAGAGCACCCGGGACTACCTCTCTTGTAGCCGGTGTGCTCAGAGCGGGTTTCTTTCCCCGCTTCCTCCTTGCTGGCCAAGGGGCTCGCCAGTTAGCCGTGGGGTAACAGGCCATGTCTCTGGCTATCCACTCCTGGGAGAGAACGGCGAGCTCAGCCAGGATCCACTCCTCCCACTCAGGCTTGCACGCCCCTCTCTGCTTGGTGTCTGCTGCGTCTCTTTCTTGGGTGGGATCTTCTGTCACATATGCTGGGCTATGCCCATTCAGACATGAGACACAGGAGTAGACTTCCATGCTTTTTCTTACTTTATTAGAACAGAAAACAAAGAGGCTCGATGGCCAAAAAGAATTCTAAACAGGCACAACTCAGGATAAACCTTGTTGGAAATCCCGCAACCCTAGCAAACACAAAGCAAGCTATTTAAAATTAAACGTAACATAAAACACGTTAGTAATCATTACCTCATCCCTGGCCAGCCGAGAGTGCAGGGATGAGACCACACCCCCAGTCAACATAAAAGTCCTTTACATTAATCCACATTTGCCTCTAGCGGCCACTGACTGGGGATGTCACATTCACACAGAGACTTTAGCATTCACTAGATCTTGGCAACAACAAAGAATATGATGGCACACCATGCAATCCTTTAGTGCTGTGTAAAATAAATTATTGGCCTTTAATAAGATTGTAATCAAATTAGATGAACACTTAAACTTTTAAATGTGAGCCTATAAAAGGCCTGGACTGTTGTACTGAAGTGACAGTAAGCTGGCCTGCAATTTTGTGACAAATAAGATTCCATAGTCTATTAACCACATAAGGCATATTTATCTGCTTCAGTTGCCCAACAAAAGGCTATTTTACATGAGACGAGCATAATTATTTACCATTGCTTTAGTTGGGCTGGCTGTATTGAGATGTATGGTATTGTTATTTTGGTTATTAAGCCCTGAAAGTTGCCTGTGAGTGCTAGTAAAAGGAAAAACAGTCCCTATTTTTGCCCTTCTGTGTTCATTTTTAATCTCTCTCTCTCTCTCTCTCTCTCTCTCTCTCTCTCTCTCTCTCTCTCTCTCTCTTTTTTGTCACTTTCTCTCTCTCTCTCTCCAGGTGCTGAAGGGTTTCCCTGAGTGTCTGCAGGCTGATATCTGTCTGCACCTGAATCGCACACTCCTCCAAAACTGCAAAGCCTTTAAAGGCTCCACCAAAGGCTGCCTGCGAGCCCTGGCCATGAAATTCAAGACCACTCATGCCCCACCTGGTGACACACTGGTCCATGCAGGCGACGTGCTCACGGCCCTCTACTTCATCTCCCGTGGATCCATTGAGATACTCCGAGGGGATGTAGTGGTGGCCATCTTAGGTACATTTAGATAGCATAACTATTTGAAATCAATGTAGTCCAGTAAAGTGTTTATTATTGATGATTTGGGTATTACTTGAAGTGATATTAATTAGAGTGATTTTACTTCTACCTCAAATGTTACTCTTACCTCAGAAAAACTCTTCTGAAAGCACAAAGCAGATATACAACATTTCACACAGTACAGTCCACAGTACAACAAAGGACACATACATAATACATAATTAAATATGTAATATTGAAAGACCATTTTAAATAATTATAGTCAAGCACTATGTGTGTGTGTATATATATATATGTATATATATATATGTATATATATATATATATATATGTGTGTGTGTGTGTGTGTGTGTGTGTGTGTGTGTGTGTGTGTGTGTGTGTGTGT